>OY992530.1:196074803-196652303 GCA_963921185.1 Dasysyrphus tricinctus | reverse complement strand
AATACCCTATGTTAACGTAGTTTAAAATGCATTGTTGCTTTTTTACATGCGGTAATGTACAGTTTGGAATTTCCCCCGGACGTCACAATCAAAGAACAAACGAACTTTACAGCTGCAGATAATTCTATTGTTTTTGAAATACAAATTCACGGATTACACAATTTTACTTTAAAAATAACAAAAAGAAATAGAAAACGAAAACTGTGGTTTGTTTTTATCCATTTTTAAAAGAAATTTTATTTCTTTCAAAAAAAAGGAGACCCTTTGATGTTTTTTGAGAACCGAAAAACCCAGTTTTTTTTGACAATTCTTGGAGTTGTCAAGAAAACCTGGGTCAATCCTTGGTAAACTTCAACGAACAAACCTAAATATACAAAATTTTGAAACTTCTTTCTAAATTATGATTTAAAATTTCTTGATTTGCTTTATAAAAATATGATTTATAAACGAACTCAAAATTTAGAAACAATATATATATATTTTCAGCTGCCACCAGCAGATTATACCAGAGAAATAACAGGAACCCGAACTGAGCAAAGGGTGAAAATGAATCGAATGCGTCTTAAAATCGCTCAGAGGTTGAAGGATGCTCAAAACACAAATGCGATGTTAACGACTTTCAATGAAATCGATATGAGGTCATACACAATTTAATTATGATTATGTCTAATTAAAATCAGAAATATTTTAGCTCTGCTATGGAATTCCGCAAAGCCAATCTAGAATCTTTTCAGAAAAAATATGGTATCAAAATTGGGTTTATGTCCATATTCGCAAAAGCATCGGCATATGCATTGCAGGATCAGCCTGTTGTTAATGCTGTCATTGAAGGAAATGTAAGTATTCTTTTAAATTTTATATTATTTGTTTGTGGTTAGGAGAAAAGTTTTCAATTATCGGCTCCAGCTTAGATGGTTGTTAAAAAAGTACCATGTAAAGAAAATTTTATTTGAAAATTATATTATTATTATTATTATTTATTTTATTAAATAGTAAATAAATTACAAATTTAATAAGTGCTTAAACTAGAAATAGCTGCCAGGGCTATCTACTAGATAAATATAATAAAATTTGCTAAAAATAGATATACATATAAAGGGTTGATTTTTATTATTTTTTTTTATATAGAGTTAGCAATTTTTAAAAGTCGTCATTATGTTGTCAACCAAATTGATGTTATCGATGTTGATGTTTTTTAGGAGATGGTGCATGTTGTGCTTTGATAATTTGGCGCATATTGAGGATACTCTTGGGCAGGCAAGAAGATGAACCATTGTGAGAGTAGAATTATCTCCACAGAGATGGCAGATGGGTGGTGCTTCTTTATTGAACAGGTGTTGGTGTGTGATGTATGAATGTCCCAGTCTGGGCCTGATGTATACTTTAAGTTTTTTTAGAGATATGTGGTTGGGATAGATTGCGCTTTCGCCGTTTGGGTTCAGGTTTTTGTATGAATGTTGGTAATTTGTCCAAGCGTTTTTTTTCTGTATTTGCAGTTTTCAAGGAGTAAATTGGTAGTATCTTTTTTATTGTGTTGGGATAAAGCTGTCAAGGGTTCTTTAATGGCTGATTTGGCTTCTTTGTCAGCAGTCTCGTTTCCGTCGATACCTACGTGGCCAGGAATCCAAACAATTTTTAAGGTACTGGAGTTAAGGATTAGATGGTTCCGTATTTTTTCTATTATTTCAATAGAGTTTGAGATATTTTGTACGGCTTTTATGGTTGAAAGGCTGTCGGAAAATATTATCGTTTTTCTTTTCTGCGAGTCTGTTATTGCTTTGTATATGGCAAAAGCTTCAGCAGTATAAGTTGAAGTGTAGGTTGGTAGACGTCCTTTGGAGACAATGGAACCACCTTCGTCAGCCATGGCGAAAGAGGTGTATGTGTCTCCTTTGGATGCATCTGTAAATAGTAATTTCCAGCCAAGGGATTTGTATTTTTCTGCAATGTCAAGAAAAAGAGTAATGTATGTATATAGTATTCGTAGTTGAATTTTTTGGATAGTTGGAGAGATCGGTGTTTATTGTGTGGTTTGGGAAGTTCCATGGTGGTTGGCTGTTCCTTGTGTGGTCTTGAATAGAGATTGGAATGTTTAGGTCTTTTGCGAACGTGACTGCCCTGCATAAGGTTGACTGAACTCTATGATATCTCTTCCTATTTAAAATCTTCTTGACTTCTGGATGGATGGATGTTTTATGTGGCGAGTTTATTTTTATAATTATTTTTGAAGTAAGAACGATTCTGTCCGTTAATTGGGGAAAACCAGCTTCAGGTTATATATTGATAATTGGTGATGAGCGTAGGGCTCTCATGCAGAGAGCACACTGATGGCGGTGTGGTAAGGTGTTGTGATAATTCCCAAGGATGATTTAGAGCATTTTCCGTAGATTGGTAAACAATAGTCAATTTTGGATAACACTATGGATTTGGTTATATTTGAAAGGGTATTAATGTTAGCACAGCTATTTTTTGAAGATAAATACTAAATTATATTAACCCTGTCAGTTAGATTTTTCCTTAAATAAATACAATGGGTCATATTCATAGATGTTGTCTAAGCTGTTGCTAGCAAAAACTGGAGTTTTTCTAGTGAAATTCCCATAGGATGAACTCCAGGTTTTCCTAGCAACAGCTTAGCCAACATCTATGAATATGCCCCAATGATTTTTAAAGTTAAATTTAGAGTCGAATATAATACCAAGAAATTTAAAAGAATTAACATTTGTAATTAAGTTATTGTTTAAATTGACTTTAGCAGATTTTATACAATTGTGTTTTTTACATTATGTGAAACAAATCGGATTTTGAATATGAAATAATGGAACCGGAGTAACTACTCCATTGAAAAAGAGCGTCTATAGTACATACATGTTAATTTGTGTTTCAACAGAAATAGCTGAAAAGCTGGGGTTAAAAGATATGTGTGAATAATTAAGAATTTTGATTTTTCGTTGATGAAATTGGAATCGAAATTGGAGTCATCAGCAAATTAATCCCATGTTTGGGCGAAATGTTCGACAATTTTTACAGGGCATGTCAATGATGTAGTATTTGTTTTTATTATTGTTATTGTGTGTGGCGTGTATGTGCCTGTTAGTATGTACTTTAATATCGGCCCAAAGTTTTTGGGGCGTTGAGTTGGGATTTATATTTGTAGTAAATTTTTCAAAACAAATCTTTTTTTCAGCTTTCACTGTTTTGCGAAATTTTGCATTTAGTTTACCGTACATAACAAGGTTGAAATCTGTGGGAGATGCTTTTTGTTTTTGCTTACGCAGAGAATTGATTTCCTTATTCCACCAGGGGACTGTCCTTTTGTGGATCTTGTCACCAGTTTGAGGAATGGCTAGGTTTGCTGCAGTGCGTATTGTTTTATGAATAAAAGCAGATTCTTTATTAATGTTAGAAGAAACTTGTCTAGCGAGCAGCTCACTAGAGACTGTGGATCTGAAAAGATCCCAGTTTGCTTTGTTTAGCAGGAATTTTTTGTTAGGTTTCAGCTGTTGATTATATTGACTGGTGGTAAGGCTAATGAAAATAGAAAAATGATAGCTGCTGTAGAGATTATTGGATATTTCCCAGATAGTTTTATTGAGGAGAGAGTGTGTGATAGATCCACTTGAGTAAAGGATCTATGGGTGGAAAAAAGAGTTGGTCGACCGTCATTAAGTATCGCTAACACAGAGTTAGCAATAAAATGTTCGACTGTTTTGCCGCGTTTGTTTATTTTCTCAGAGCCCCAGGAAGGACTCCATGCATTAAAATCACCTGTTATCAGCACGGGATTGTTAATTCTGTTGATAACATCTCCAAGGTCTTGGGTTGAAAAGCTTTGATCGGGGTGGATGTAGAGGGAAACGATTGTAAATTGAATATCGAGATTGATTTGAACACCTATTGCTAATATATTTGAATTTATCGGGATAACTGAATGGGGGATAGATTTATGGATGAGGATACCAACACCTTATTTGGAAGTTGATATAGAGTCATAATTGTGAAAATATGCTGAATATTGTTTAGGAGGAGTTGGATGGCGGTCCGATGTGAAATGAGTTTCTTGCAAGCAAATAACTTTTTGTTGTATATCTTTAATTAGTAGTTGCAATTCGTGTATGTTATTCAGGTAGCCATTTAAGTTCCACTGTAGAACAAGTGTTGATTTACTGAAGTTAAAGTATGATTTTTATCAATGAAAATAGAATTTGGTTGAGATGTAGAGAGGGTGTCGATATTGTTTTGGTGTTCATTATCATGTAGACGGAGAGCTAGCGACCGATTTACTCACCTCATTTTAGCAAGGCTAAAACGTTGGTCATAGAAAGATTGAGGCCCGACAGTTATAAAAATGCCCGTCTTACACTCCGGTACCCTCCATGAGGCCTTAAGTTTAAGGCTTGAAGTTGTAAAAAAAAGTGCCCATTCACCTCATTTTAGCAAGGCTCATCTTTTAATATATCGTTCATTGATTCAATAAGGGTATTCATGCAACGTCGTAAGTTTACAAATTGTGTAAAATGATAAGTTTACGAAAAAGTTTGCATGAACGACCTTTTTATTAATTTGGTTAAATGCTGTGTAATTGAATCAGCTGTTCGTTAAACGTCAAATATTTGGGCGCGTTCGTCTTGGGTCGAGGAGTTGGTTTTACAGATAATGCATTATGGTCTGTTTATTTGCATGTGTGTCTACCTGTACAAATATATATTTGTTTTAATAGATACGTGTAGTAAGTAGTCCTGTTAATTCAATTATATTTGTTTTGCATTGGAATAAATACATCAGTGTCATTCTTTTTGCTGGAATCTCAATACAATTTCAACTCAACTCAAGTGATAAAAAACCTGGATTAAAACCCACGAAAAGTTGCTTTCCAAACAGTCAAAAGAAGAAGTGAAAAATATTCCACTTAAGTAAAATGAATCATCCCTCTCTTTTTCTCGTTCCAACTTCAACAAATGTCAGTTTTATTCCCGTGAGATGAGTATGGTTTTCATGTATTCGCTCATTTTCAACCGACCACTTCAGTAAACTATCAACAATTATTATAGTTCTACCTTAATAAACATGAAAATAGTCGCGTTGTAAGTTAGAAATATATTAGTCGCAAGCTCACGGCAGTGGTCAGACGAAAATCAGCGAATACAAACAAATCATATGTCACGCCCATAATGTACTTTTCTTCATTTTCGTTAACTTTTGCTTTCGGAAGTGAATAGAGCGCCCCCGAGTACACTTCACGAAAGTGAAACAGAAATTTGTTGATGTAGGAACGAAAAAAAGAGAAAAAGTGAATTATGGCTTAGTTCTGATTTTGAGAGTTTAGAAAGATACTTTGCATTGGCTAATGACATCTGTTTCTAACAGCTTCCGACTATTCAGAATCTTCCAAACCAGTGCGAATCATTCGTTGACCACAACAAAAACATTAATAACAACACGTTGTTGTAAATGAAAATAACACATTCGTCGTCGTCAACGAAAGATTCGCATTGGTTTGGGTGGGAATTTATAGTTCTACCTTAATAATTTACGAAAAGTAGCTTTCCTAAAGGCTATCCCAAACCAACACGAAATTAAAGTGAATGATCTCAATACTAAAAAACAACAAAAAACTGTCTTTGTGAATGCTTCGCTATAACTTCGCGTTGGTTGGGCAGAGCCTTTAATCGTTGAGTAAATGTGGAACTTGTAATTATTTTTTTTTGTGTAAACTACGTTTTAATTCACAACTTTTATCACCAACTAATTGCAATGCAATAATTACAGAACACATTCAGAACTGTTTTAGTTCTCCGAGATATTATCATTTATATCATGTTTCTATACATGCCTGATTCTTAAAGCCACAAACACGCCTAATTCAATCTCTAAAAGTCACAATGACGTTTGGATAAGTTTAACCAAATATTTGGTTAATTTTCCGCAGCTAAATCCTTGGATAAAATTAACCAAATTGTGTAAACCATTTCCCATACAAAATTTGACAGTTCATTAACCAAAAGATAAAATTAACCAAATCGTAAACTTATCTAGTGTTTTACGCAGTTGCATGAATACCCCTAATATATACACGAAAATAACAATGTAAGACGTTTTAGCCCTCCATGACATGTTGTAAGACGCTCGTGTATATGTAAAAAAATGACCCCATTCACCTCATTTTAGCAAGGCTGGTATTTACACATAATTAAGATGACATAAAAACAAACACACATTTCAAGTGTAAGACGTTCTTTTGGTCAATAACCCTCCGTAAGACGCTGAAAACTAAATTTCGTTTAAGTCAAGATAGCCCAGTAAAAATAGATTTTTTCAAGGAACAAATTTTTAACAGGCTGATTTTTGGTATACACGTTGGGATTGGCGTTACTTATAACCTGTCAAAAGTCCTCAAACATCCAATGCCCGCTAGTCCCGTTAGGGGGGTCAAAGGTCACGAAAATGGGTTTTTGCTAAATATATCGTGAAACGGTAAGTTTTAGAAGAAAAAATTGTTTTACAAACATGTAGCTGAGGTAATTTCCAACAAAAAACATTAACAACAAATTTTTCTTAGCATTAACCGTTACAAAGTTACAGTACTTCAAAGATTCACAGTATTCCAAAAGAATGCTTTTTCTTCCACACCACCAGAATGGTCGAGCGCTTTGTGCGTTTTTTTTTACTGTGGTCCCAGGAGGCCTATTCCACGATGTTTGCTTAGTGAAGGTGTGTATTAAAATTCATTTTTCATAAAAAAAACTGGAACTAAATTTATTTAATCATCATTTAATATTTGGTGATCCGTCTTTCCTTGTGGCATTGAATGTATTTGTTCCATGTCATCATTCAATTCTTCTTCTTGTACATCAATTTTGATAGAGTTTGTACATGACTGTCCATGACATTGTACATGGCTGTCCATGACATTGACCACAATCAAGAGAGCAATGTAGTCATGCTTTTCGACAACCACAACTTTTACGGCAGTTACAAAATATTGTACAAAGGAGTGTTGAGGATTTAAATTAACTTACAGATTCAGACCTACTAAATAAAAGATTTAACTCGCAATATAAAAGACTTTTATTAAGAACAAATTAAAGATAGACCATTCACGTTCAAGTATCAGTTAGATTTGATTTGAAAAATACAAGCCAAGTATAGAGAAAAGTTAAAGTAGTAGAATAGAATGAGATGGATAGAGAAAGACAGATACATTATCTGAATGTGAATTAGGTTTGTTCATAACACGTTTGTTTCTCCAACAAGAAGTTCATCTGGAGCTGGTTGAAGCAAAGTTGTTATAGGGTCCAAAATATTATTTGTTAACGTCCAACCCCAGTCTTCTGGCTTCATACCTTTGTGCCCAAGCCAAGTTTGAACTTGAAGGTATACCGTATATATAAATGTTATTTAGCAGCACCAAAATTTGGAGGAAGGGAAGATAATTGCACAGCTTTATTAAGCATTGTCAATCTGATAAATGTTGAATACCTAAGAGTATCGATGGAATCCACTTCTGCTGGTGCTTAGTTAAATGCAAGGAGTAGGTATATTTAAGCCGTTTTCGGAAATAATATTTTGAGAACAATTGGGTTTGGCAAATATTTCTCCATATTTCATTAGATATTCACTTTTTTCAAATAGTTTAAAGAATTTTAGTTTGGCTTTAATGTATAAAGCCGAAGTTGAATCTTGTAAATGAATGCAAACATAGAATTTTGACTTGAAATTTTAGGTATATGAGTAAGCTTTACGGCGAATATACCTTTGTTTCAGCTAAACCATTGCCAGGTTTTTTGAAATAAATTTTCTTGTCAGGAAGAGCTCTTGCTATCAGTATTGCCAGCAAGTCAACATCTTCGCCAAAAACAATAGCAGTGCGCGTTTTGGATTGCTCTTTAGCTGTTTCGATAATCAAAACATCGGCATCGTCCAGCCTCGTGGAAATATTCGTTGCCTCAAATTTCTCCGAAATCATAGCAATTAAACTACTTTTGTTGTTTGCATTCACAAGAAATTGTTGTTGAGAAGGTGGAACCATCATTTATGCATCATATAAAACATCCACTGATAATGGAGCTGATCTATACCGACGACGCTGCACAGTGTGGTGAATCGCAAATCTAGCTGGACAAAATTAAAAACTCATGTTTGTTTGACTTCTTAGTTATAAATTCGTTACTAAACGGATTCAAATAAATAAATTGTCATACAAAACTAAGTAATTTTTTTTTTGAGACTGGAATTAAAAAAAAAATAGGCAAACAAATAAGTTGAGTAATTTGTCAGGATAATAGACATTATTAATTATTTATGTTTCCTTCAAGAATTATTATAAGCTGTAAGTTGCGAGTATTTAGATATGTATTCAGATTGATATATTAAGGAATGCATAGTTAATATAGTTAATCAATTTATGAAGAGATTTTTTTTTACGATAGAGTCCTAACATAGTTATAATTATTGTGATGAGAGGCTGCTTTTCATCTGTATGGCCCTCCTCCGATGAAAATGTCTGTTTTTATTGCTTTTGCTGAGCACCATCACATCCCCATTTTATGAAAACATTGAGACGATTTTCTCCAGTTTTCAACTCATCTAAGCCCAGAAAAACCTCTTTTTGAGCCAAACAAAGTCTTTCAATGGTGTGATTAACCAAAGACTGGAATTGTTTTTTTTGCATTTTTTTCGGTGATTTCGATTTCCGTTGGATAGCAGTTCTTCTTCGCTTTTTGAACATTAGTATATGATGGAAAAAGATCTTTTAATTTCGCATTGACTTTTTGTCGTATAACTTCATATTGGTGTTTTGACAAACTAGCATCTATCATTAATGATAATGCCTCGTCAAAAGAAAAACCTGCTGAAGGCACTGACTCAGAGCTGTAACTTTTGCAAAGTCTTTTCACTTCCGTACCTTGCTAGATGAAGCTTCCCATAAATCTTTAACAAGTTTGGCTGAATCTCGTTTTCTCGTTTTGCGAGACACCAACTCGCTTGCCTTTATTAATTCCTGGTGATCAGTTGAATCTACAAGATTTTGCACCTTTCTTTTTTTCGACTTTTCACTGCAGTCTTCAAAATTGTTTGGTTTTTTTCCTGCTGTTTGTAGACTACCTTCTGTGTCTGTGATTTCAGGCAGCACATACTGTCCATCAAGCCAGGCTGTATTTGATTTTAAAAAGCGGTTACGGTGCCTTCCACTCTCTTTCCATTTTTCGCTCATCTTGAAGCATATCTGTGGTTTTTGGTAGAAACATGATAACTCCATTTTAAAATTTGCGTCCTTACGGCCACTTTACATTGAGCTACAGCCTAAACGGGTGAACCGATTTTCTTCAAATTTTAAACATAATTTTTCAAACTATTCTAAATTTGAAGAAAATCGGTGAACTGGTTTAGGATCTAGCTCAATGTAAAGTGGGCGCAAAGACGCTCATTTTAAAATGGAGTTATCATGTTTCTACCAAACACCACAGATATAATATTGCAATTTATTTTAAGCTTTGTTCTAACATCTTCAGGTATATCTTGAAGACCATATCTGTCCATTATTAAATCTAAGACCACGTCTTTGCGATGTACTCTTTCCGTTTTTTCCCATATTTCAAAAGTTTCCATTCGCGAAAGAGAGGGAGTCATTCTGGAAAACTGAAAAAAATTGTATGGCGGTCGCAAAAACGCGCAAGATATTTTTTATTTATCTTAAAGAGAACACTCTACAGAATAAAATTAATGTAGATTCAAGCCGGAATTATGCGGAATAATTAACTTTCATCCTACTTGAAAAACAACAATATTTTATTTTTTGCACTTTTTGGCCTTCCTACAACTTTTTTTTTTTAAATAGTTGTAATGGAAATAATCAAATAAAACTTATGATTTATTACCTTCAAACACAGCTTAGTAATAATAAAAAAAAATCATTCAAGTAGAGTCAATGTAGCGCTTTAAATCTGTAGCCAAATTCACACAAAAATTCTCTTTCGGTGTTATCTCTTATGCACCTGTTGACAACAACTAACTTTCAAGCTTAGTTTTTCCTAGTCAGAGATTAAAAAAAAAAACAAAAACAATCGATTACAGTTACCTATTGTATTGTCTAACTAAACACATGATTAAAAGTCCAGTCGCTGAACTTTTATTTTTTAATTTTGTCCAGCTAGATTGCCAATCCACCACACTGTGCGCTGCTCAGTGATCCTTGTAACCATCGAAAACAACCATAACTTTTTTCCAGAACGTTTTTGAACATAACTAATATAGAATTGCAAACCGGCTCCAAGCAACACGATGCAGCAAAAATCCTCCATCTATGATGTATGTATATCACATTGTTATAATCAATGTCATCTTCAACTGGCTGTAAAAAATCATACAATGCATATTTTTTATATTATTTTAATGAAAAATTAATTTAAAAATACACATTCATTAATCAAACGTTGTGGAAAAAGCCTCCTGGGGATACCACAATAAAAAAACGCACAAAGCGCTCGACCATTCTGGTGGTGTGGAAGAAAAAGCATTCTTTTGGAATACTGTGAATCTTTGAAGTACTGTAACTTTGTAACAGTTAATGCTAAGAAAAATTTGTTGTTAATGTTTTTTGTTGGAAATTACCTCAGCTACATGTTTGTAGAACAATTTTTTCTTCTAAAACTTACCGTTTTCGATATATTTAGCAAAAACCCATTTTCGTGACCTTTGACCCCCCTAACGGGACTAGCGGGCATTGGATGTTTGAGAACTTTTGACAGGTTATAAGTAACGCCAATCCCAACGTGTATACCAAAAATCAGCCTGTTAAAAATTTGTTCCTTGAAAAAATCTATTTTTACTGGGCTATCTTGACTTAAACGAAATTTAGTTTTCAGCGTCCTACGGAGGGTTATTGACCGAAAAAACGTCTTACACTTGAAATGTGTGTTTGTTTTTATGTCATCTTAATTATGTGTAAATACCAGCCTTGCTAAAATGAGGTGAATGGGGTCATTTTTTTTACATATACACGAGCGTCTTACAACATGTCATGGAGGGCTAAAACGTCTTACATTGTTATTTTCGTGTATATATTGAATCAATGAACGATATATTAAAAGATGAGCCTTGCTAAAATGAGGTGAATGGGCACTTTTTTTTACAACTTCAAGCCTTAAACTTAAGACCTCATGGAGGGTACCGGAGTGTAAGACGGGCATTTTTATAACTGTCGGGCCTCAATCTTTCTATGACCAAAGTTTTAGCCTTGAAGAAACGGGGGGCTCTGTGAAGAGCCCCACCGATTCGGCACCCCCTCCGCGGAGTTGATATTTTGGTCATCATCTTGGTCCATTTTATCAGTTATGTAGTATTTGTATTCTGAGAGAAGTGTGTTTGTTATATTTGATTTGAGAGATGAGAAGCTTGAAGGTGTGTGAGGTTGGGAGTTTTCAGGTGTGTGTGTTTGGGAGGGGGAGTTAGCATGTGTGCGGTTATGTGTTGATGTAGAGTTAGTTTTTTGTGGGACGCGGGCAGGTATTTTTGGTGCGGATGGGGGATTATGTGTACCTATAATGTGATTATTATATTGTTGTTTATTTGTGTTTTTAATGTTATTTGTTGGTAGAGGTAAATCAGCTATTGAGGTAGATTGGTTGTTAATTTTTTTTTGAAGTGTTTGTTGTGGTACAACTTCAAAATTTTGACTTAGCCTATTCCTGAAATTAAAAAAAACTGCAAATTTGGAGCCTTACTGCAAGTTCCTAGCATGCTTGGTTCGTGAGATACACCATGTGACCTACTTACTTCACATTGAAGTCAAATTTGGGAAATTTTTAAATTGAGGACTTCAAATTTTAAGCAAAGCCTATCGTTAAAATGCAAAATAGCTGCAAATTTGGAGCCTTACTGCAAGTTCCTAGCATGCTCGGTTCCTAAGATAGATCAATGTGACCTGCTAACTTCATTGTGAAGTTAGCAGGTCAGTATGAAATTTTTTTTCAAAAAAAAGAACTTAAAAATTCTGACCTAGCCTATTCTTGAACTGCAAATTTGTAGCCTTACTTCAAGTTCCTAGCACGCTTGTTTCCTAAGATACACCATGTGATCTGCTAACTTCACTGTGAAGTTAGCAGGTCAGTATGTCATTTTTTTTCAAAAAAAGGACTTCAAAATTTTGACCAGGCCTATTCTTGAAGTGCCAAAAAACTGCAAATTTGGAGCCTTACTGCAAGTTCCTAGCATGCTTGGTTCGTGAGATACACGTTGTGAACTACTTAATTCATATTGAAGTCAAACTTGGGTAATTTTTAAATTGAGGACTTCAAATTTTGATCAGAGCCCATCGTTGAAATGCAAAAAAAATGCAAATTTGGAGCCTTATTGCAAGTTCCTAGCATGCTTGGTTCCTGAGATACACGATATGATTTGCTAACTTCACTGTGAAGTTAGCAGGTCATTATGAAATTTTTTTCAAAAAAAGGACTTCAAAATTCTGACATATCCTATTCTTGAAATGCAAAAAATCTGCAAATTGGAGCCTTACTGCAAGTTCCTAGCACGCTTGGTTCTTGAGATACACCATGTGACCTGCTAACTTCACTCTGAAGTTAGCATTTCCACATAGCCTATCGTGGAAATGCAAAAAAACTGCAAATTTGGAGCCTTACTACAAGTTCCTAGCACGCTTGGTTCCTGAGATACACCATAAAGTTAACAGGGCTCTCATCGTGTAATTTCGAGAACTATCGTCGTTCAAACGATTGTAGTAAACGAAGTCGTCAAAATTTCACTTCGTATAGTACCTATCAGAATCGTGTCGTTCAGTCGTGTCGTTCTGTTACAGTTTGAGAATAACTATAAACATCAAAAAACATATTGAAAATTAATTATTTGCTATCGTTTTAATTTAAAGTGTCAAGTTTATTTTGAAATTTAAATTCAATATGAACGTTGCTGCTCTCATTTGTGGCAATTTGACCTAAAAATATTGAAAATATTAAGCGATGGCAAAGAGCTACGGTCCAGCAGTCAACGTAGCTCACCCTCAATTTCAGCCCAAATGGAACAAAAAGAAGACGCCTTATCACATGAGGTCTAATACTACAGAAAGATGAAGACGATATCCCACAAGAGCAGTCTCGTTCCCAGCACATCCTTCAAACTGCAACTTTTTGGCTGAGAATAGTGTCTCGATTCGAATAGGACTAAAAAAATTCATGTACATTGATGTATTAATAAATTTCGATGATTCAAATATGTTCATATATTTTGACCAAATATAAGCTTTCTCGTTCTTTTATTTATTGCTTTTTTCAAGAAATACACAGTGTAAAGAAAGATGATACTAGAGACACCTAGTATTACTTCTCGATTCAGAGGCTTTTTTTCTTAGAAGGGCTTTATTGTATAGATCAAATCGTTGCAAAAATTATACACCATTTATTCAGGCAAGCATTTGTCAATGTACCACTATTAGTGCAACGAGTAACTACCCAGCGAGAAAATTTTAAAAATTCATTGAGGAAAAACCTGCGTTTTCCTTGAGGAATGGAAGCTGTTTCTGCCACTTTTCAGCTTATTCTTTTGATGAATTTAACATGGGCGTGTCATTGGCGGGAAGCACATGCCACTTTCTCGATGAAAATTCACTAACGAAATCACTACTTCAATGGAAGCTGTTTATTCACCGACTCAGGTGATGAAAAACATGGTGATTGCATAATCTGTGAATTCACTGCATACGGGTATTTAACTTATTCATCAGTTCAATAATTTCGATGAAAAATGTAATGAAAATTCAATTATGAAATCACCAGGTTAGTGAGTATTTTTTTCATCAATTAAATCCTCCCATTTGTATTGTTTATTAAATCCCAGTGGGAAATTTTCAAAAATTCACCGAGGAATCCCCAGCTTTCCTCCAGGAATAGAAGCTAAGCACAAGGAATACTTGTTTAATCAATTTGTGAGATTATTAACATATCGGTAATGTACCTTTTATTTCAAGATGAAAACAAATCAAAAAGCAGTTCCCATTTCAAATCAAAAGGTATTGGTGTTTCGGCAAACGCAATCTCTATTGAGCTCAGTTCCTCTTACATGGACTTTTTTACAGAAAGTCACTGTGAACTATATCCAACAAAATGAGACTTTATAGTTGCCAAAACATCATAAACAACTTTGTGCATTACTATTCATCGTTGAAATCATCGATTACAATTCACCATGAGCTTCACTCACATTTGTTTTTATTTGGTACTCGCCATGAACACTTTACAAAGCAGATGAGTGGATTCAAACAATGAACTGATGAACTTGTACATTACTTTTCCCCAATTTTTTCATCACATAATTTTCCCTTTTAAATTCACCGAAATAAAGGTTCGTTTCATAAACACAAAGCAGAAAGTGGAATCAAAGCTACGAAATGAGGAAACTTTGCATTACTCTTCACCTACTTAATCATTGCATATCGTTTCTCTTATGATTTGGCAAGTGAATTCATTGATTATTTCAGCAATAAATTTCATTGAGGACGATATTTCCCGCTGGGTATTTCAAACTTGTATCATATGATGCACAAACTTCAAACAAACCAGAGCCAAGAAAATTCTTGGTGTTACCGATGCACTTGTATCAGGTCAACTGCGTTGCATAGAAATTAGGTATCAGCATCGCAAAAAGCAATGATGCACAAATATTTGAAGTTTTTGAATTTACATTATGAAAATCCAAGGAAAGAGTAGGAAACGATTGTAAAATATCAATCGTTCAATCGCAATCGTTTAAACGATCCCATTTGACAGTTTCACAAGCTATACGAAGGATAAATTGAATCGTCTAAGCGACGTCGTTCAAACGATTCATATATTTTTCTTTAATCTAAACTGAGATAAGCCTTTGGTGGAAACATAGCATTAATGTCATTTTGACGTGACATCATGTGAAATTTACGAAAAGGAATGTAAACGAAATTTTGCTATTTTTTTTTTTTTTTTTTTGTTACTACAAGAACGTTTTCTTTTATTTTATTTTTCCATTTATGAATTCCTTTACCAAAACTCCAACAATAATAATTAATTGAAATGAGTAATTGTGGAAATCAGCCAAGGGTTTGTTTACGTTTTTCATAACCAGAGTTTTAGATTAGTCATTTTTTGACATAAAGAGGGTGTAACTAAAACGACTCAGAAAATATTTTATAAATAACGATTTGTTTGACGTGGCGTAAAGATGGAGTAAGTGCGTTGACTTGTTTTAACTATTCCGAGGTTGAACCGAGTATTGGTGAAATCTAATAAATAAGGCTGTAAGAGTATATGTGTGCGTATATTATAATCCTTATATAATCTTGGGCTTGTATGTCATTTGTGGTTTCACATTTATAAATTGAGTATCTTTGTGAGAAAAATATTCAGGTAAAATGTTTTGCAAAAATGAAAAAAAGAAAAATAAATACTTTTAGTTCCTTGAATCTGTTGTCGTTCTGTAGTTTCAGGTGATGCTTCGAATCAATTTTTGCAGATACAATCTACTATTGTAGACACTAAAAACTAACAAAACATAACAACGTCGATATCTAAATTGGTATCGTGCATTCGCTACCGACAAGACTATAATAAATGACAGCTTTTTTACATACGTGAAGTACAAACCAATTTGTCAAGTCGATATCGAATATCGTCGGCTTTCTGATTTCAAAGCCACCTAAGTCTGTTTTGAAAAATTGCCCAAAAAACAAATTTAAAAGGTAATAAAATGGAATTCTTAGATCGTAGAAGGGTTTTTAAGCTGGTTGATAGCACCAAAAGGTACCATAATATAGTAACGAGATATTGATATTTGAATTCTGTGATTTGTTTTGATATGAAATACATTGAAATGGCATTTTAAGATTTACAACCGATTATATGTAAGTTTTTCCAAGTAACAGGCGCTGATCTTCTTAAAATATAAAACATTAAAGGATGTTTTAAGGGAATTAATGCTTCATAAACAGGCTATCTGATCCACATGCCAGTCTAACTGAATACATTTTTTTCAAGCCTGCGGACCAAAACAAAAGCAAAAAATTAACAATATTATTTTTACAATGCAATGTTATTGATAGGACTGAATGAGAAGCTCCTAAAAAATTTTATCCAACAATTTTGAAAATTAGAATATTATTTGTTAAAGCTTCAAAGCCCTTTTTTTTTAAGTCGCAATACGACCATTATTCACTGAAATACATCCTGTCAAAAATCACCGAAAAATTTTAAATTTTTTTGTTCCCTTAATTTTTTTGATTAATGTAGGTAATGTTTGCCTTCATTGACAGATAAGGCCAAGCCTACGTTTTTGTGCTTTACTATCGAAACCAGATACATTTTCGTGGACCCCGACTTACAACTGGTGAACCACCATTTTAATTTCATGTCAACGTAGACCCCCGTTGAATCTCCCGTGGACCCCTGGGGGTTCACCTGGACCACTTTGAGAATCACTGGTTTAGACGATAGAAGTTTTGTATGCTTACGTGAAGCATAGCTATCGATGTCGATATCGAAAACGGTATCGTTACGCTTACGTGATGAGGGTCCTGCTTGTGCTTGTATTAATTGAAAAAACTCTTTGCCGTCATCGTATTTTTGTTTTCTTTTTTTAACATGGGGCTTAGATTGCAACTCTGTGTCGCACTACAGCAGTTTTGTTTTGTTGCGGCACAAGAGTAAGGAAAATAAATTATAAATTGTATGGAAAGTAAAAAATTGTTAAATTCACTGATGTAAGGAAAGAAGAGCGAACGAGTTGAATTATGAAGTTGCCGACTTGAAGATAAGACTGCCAACTTACAATCAAAAGTCTGACTTTCTGCTAATCAAGTGATAAAGCCAAATATATATAAGAAATAAACTTAATATTCGTTACAATAAAATTAAAATTTTTTATTTTACAGGAAATCATTTATCGAGATTATGTTGATATCTCAGTTGCAGTTGCAACTCCAAAGGGTTTAGTAGTTCCAGTTATCCGTAATGTTGAAGGTATGAATTATGCTGACATCGAAATCGCTATGGCTGCTCTGGGCGATAAGGCTAAAAAAGGTGCTATTGCTGTGGAAGATATGGATGGGGGAACATTTACAATAAGTAATGGAGGTGTATTTGGTTCTTTGATGGGTACGCCTATTATTAACCCACCCCAGAGCTCCATTTTAGGAATGCATGGAATATTCGAACGTCCAATCGCTATCAAAGGACAAGTTAAGTCACAACTCGATAATAAACTATCTTTATGTTATTGAAATTTTCTTTCAAAGGTCGTAGTTCGTCCAATGATGTACGTTGCTCTGACATACGATCATCGCTTGATTGATGGTCGTGAAGCTGTCATGTTCCTACGTAAAATTAAAGCTGCTGTGGAAGATCCTCGAATTATGTTAGCCGGCCTATAAACAACAAGTTTGCTTAATGAAACCAATTCAAAATTAATTTTTAAAATCAATGTTGACTATTTCATACTTGTGTATCATCTTTAGGCTCTTTTATCGCTTGTTTTCAAATAAAATGTAAATTGTTTCTTTTTTCAGTACAAGCTTTGGGCTACAAAAATAAACAACAAAACACATATTCAAAATAAAAAAAATAGCAAAACAATATTTCAACCGTAAAAATGGTAATTTGTTGTATTAAAGGAACTTTAATTGTAAATCGTATGGTATTAAAAACGGCTCCATACTTGATATCACCTCAGCCACAGACAAAATTGAAGTTGTAGATGGTAGAACAAAATCTTTTTCTCGAAAAATTTAAATCCAAGCATACCAAAATGAAAACCTACCATACATATCACACCTCGTATGGCAAACCACGATCAACAACCCAACATCGTCATCCCATGAAAAATTGAATCTGCAACATGTTTTTTGTTTTCTTAACACGCGAGTGGTGATAATGAAAGAATACAACTCGTATCTCAGGGTTTAAATATTTTTTCCTTTCGTTGCACTATAAAACGACAAGCCTACCCGTGCGAGACCTCTCGCACCAATAAAAATAAAAAGTGCACATTAAGTTTTTTATTAATCAGAATTCATTCAGTAGGCCCACTTGTATAAACGTGGATCAAATTTTGATTCGTGGTTCAAGAATTTTTACAGGCTAATCTCGGCGGAATAACTAAGGTTCAATGATGGCTCAAATTTGAAATTTGAAAACAAACAAGTCCCACCATTTTCGTACTCGGAGCAAACAAAACACCATATTTTTTGTGCATTATCTTTTACCAAGATGTTTAAAAAATTAGAAATATAATCGAATACTAACACTCTTCTAATTATTTCAAGTAAGCAAACTGAAAATAAGAAAAGTTTGAAGAAAATAAAACACTCAAATTAAATAAAGGTACGTTTTATTGGTTATTATAGCTAGCGCAGCAATGCAATCACCAATAAAACGCTACACATACCCACTTTTATATTCAATCCAAATCGAGTGCCTCCTAACCGGCTGAACAGAATAGAGTGCTGCAACTGGAGCAATTTAGAAACGTCAAAAAAGCTGCAAGCAAAAGTTAAAAGTTGGCCAACTTGTCAAGCTGCGTCTGCAGCTGCGTCGTGTTCTGTTCGCATCAATGAATTTGTGTGTATTCAAAATTTTGACAGCTCTTCCAGTTGCAGCTCCAGTTGCAGCTGCGTCTCCATTCTGTTCAGCCAGTAAGTTTAACTTAACGAAACCTTATCTCAACTTTTATATTATGCAGTTTTATACTAATTTATTTATTGACGCTTTTCGTTTTGTTGTTGTTTACATGTTTACTGAAAGTTATTAGCTATATTTTTTCCAATAAAAAACGCCTATTACTAAATAAAAATTGAACTTATAATAAATTAATTATGAAAAAAAATACATAAAATAAATACATAGAGGTACGGTACATTTATATGCAGTTATATCAAAAACTTGTGCATATTCAATCGTTTCGAATTTCGAAGATGAAACTGCTATGAACACACGTGAAGGGTCCAGGGTAAAAACGGCTCAAGTCCACTTTTTGAAAAAATTAAACTAATGATGACATCTTATAGATTTGTATCAGAACTATCTGATGGAGTATAGTTCTCTTCACATAGGATTTTGAAAACTCGCAAAATAGTAGGTACAATTTAAAGTTGTAGTAGTAGGTACAATTTAAAGTTAAAAATTAAAAAAGCGATATTTAAAAAAAACTTGTAAATAGACCTAGCTACATGTCAGGTAAATAATTGAAACAAAAACAATTAGTTAACTACATCCGGTCGAGGTTCTGTCTTAAAAAAATGTGTGAGTACCGGGACTCGCGTGGAAGATGTGTAAACATTCGTTTTCACCTGAAGGTAAGGGATCGGGTCATTACCACGTATGTCAAAAATTAGGAATCTGTAATACAAGCGCTAAAACAAAATGGTTGCACGACACAAATTATAATGAATTTACCCATTCAAAAACTCCATCCGAGAAAACTCCTCCGCAAACAAACAATCAAAAATTAAGCTACTTCAATTAACTTTATGACGTCACAAAGTTGTTCCTGGATTCAAAGTTAAAGTGGCAAAAACTAACTTTGAGTACATTTTTCCAACTCATCTCTTTGATACTGAGTTGAAATGGTATATGGTTATCTTTTATTTGCTTCTCGATCGTTCGATTTGGAATTGATCTAATTTTTGTAATATGTAATAGTTTAATTTTACTATCCCCCAGATCTGATCCGGATTAGTTTATCATAATAAAACAAACAGGATCCTAGTGCGACAAGAGTGTTATATACATACCTATCCGATCCCCGTTTATCCTTTTGTTTCTGTATTTTCTCTCTACTCTATTCTCTATTTTCTCCCTATCTTCAACACAAAAAGTCATCAACCTGTGAGAAAAAAACTCATTTTCACAAAAAAGTACAGAGGGTGGTCAGAATTAATTTGCAAATCGAAATCCAAAAGCAAGGTCGGATTTTGTGTTGTTTTTGTAATACATGTATGCATATACAATTCAGATCAGATCTGGGGGAAAATATAAAGCTAATATATTTTTATTTTTATTGATTTTACCGTCGATAGTGAGTTTGGAAATTTTTTCCAGGTTTTGCGACAGTTTTTATCTGATTTGATCGATTTGTAGTAAAGAAATTTGTGCAAGTAATGAATGATAAAAAAAATTGGAAATATTTTTGCTTATACTATGTTCCCACTAAACCGAAATCTGAGATTTCAGCTAAAAAAATTGGAGATTTCGGATTAGTGGAGCGGGATTTCATTAAGATTTCGTGTAAATAAGTTTTATTAACGAACCTGAGAAAATATTACATTGGTGTCAGAAGTGGGATAAAACTTATTTTATCTGTGCACTCAGTTAATTTATTGTGTGTTAATTACGAAAAGTAAACGTTGACTGTGAAAAGTGAAAAGGAAACAAAAAAAGACAATGGGTAAAACTCTGAACGATTTAAATTTAGTTGAACTTAAGGCAGAACTGAACAAGCGAGGTCTTCCTACTGCTGGAACAAAGAATGATCTTATAATTCGTCTGCAAGAAGATTTACGAAAACGCGGAGAAAACCCAGACACGTTGGTATTTGACATTCAAATGGAGGAAGAGCAAGAAGAAGTAAGTACATTGGATATGACAAATCTTATGTCTCAGCTGCTCGCGAGCCAAAAGAACCTTCTTGAACGATTTGAACAACAAGGCCAAGAACAACGAAATGAACAAAAGAATCTTCTCGAACGTTTCGAACAACAAAACCAAGAACAAAGGAATCTTCTAGAACAGCAAAGCCAAGAACAACGTAGTGAACAAAAGAATCTTCTCGAACGATTCGAGCAACAAAGCCAAGAGCAAAAAAATCTTCTAGAACAACAAAGCCAAGAACAAAAGAATCTTCTAGAACAACAAAGTCAAGAACAAAAAAAATCTTCGAAATCTTCTCGACGGTAAGTTAGAGGCCTTTGACAACAGAATTATTGCCCTTGATGAGCGTGTCGATAATCAATTTTCGACTATCGATAAACAATTGTCGACTGTCGACAAACAATTATCGACAATAGAAGCAAAGTTCGAAGATAAAATCGAATCCATTACAAAGGAGTTAGATAAAGTAAAGAAAATGAAGGTTCGAGAAAGTTCTGGTGACTGTCCAAAGAAAAAGGAGATGCATCCACCAACCTTCGATGGGCAAACTTCTTGGTCAATCTACAAGAAGCAGTTTGAGGCAGCCGCAGCTACAAATGGCTGGGATGAGAAAGACAAATGCATAGCTCTGACGCTTGCCCTCAGAGGAACTGCTGCTGAGCTGTTACAAAGCATACCATCAGATAAAAATGGCAGTTTCAGTGCTCTCGTTCAGGCCATTGACAAACGTTTTGGAGATGGCCACATGCAAGAAGTCTTCCGCGTACAACTCAATTCCAGAGTCCAGAAAAGAGGAGAAACTCTACAACAACTCCAAGCAGACATCGAACGGTTGGCGCATCTGGCATATCCGGCTGCAGGGGACGAAATCATAAACCAATTCGCAACAGAAGCCTTTGTTCGTGCTGTATCTGATATTAACCTTCAGCGAGCAATTCGAACTGCTGGCAAACGCACGCTTCCTGAAGCACTAGCATTCGCACTCACTATGGAAGCAGCAGAACAGGCTTCTCAAGGAGTCCATCGGGTAGGAGAACTAGAAATTGAGGAGTGTTCTTGCCAGAGAACTGCGTTCCAAAGAAGCCAGCGAGATGGACCTGCTCGATGCTGGAATTGCAACAAGACCGGACATCTCCAACGCCAGTGCAGATTGCCACCTGCAAGGCCTGCATGTCAACATTGCGCAAGCAGAAACAGCAACAACAACAGTAAGTACTCCAACTCGGCCTGTTTTTCATCCGGGAAACGCATAAGCACCAACTCAGAAGGGCAGAAGATGTTTTCTGGTATAGATGACCCTAGAATCACCACCGTCCAGGTCTCGCAGACTAAACGAAATAACAAAAGTGTGACTGTGGGGGTAACATTAAACGGTAAGAAACAAGTGGCTACGATTGACACTGGTGCCACTGCCTCCATTGTTCGAAGAGACTTGGTGAAGATGACATGGCTGCATAACACCAACGCCTACCGTCTGAAAACTGCAACAGGAGAGGGAGCCAGAGTGTACGGGGAGGCTCGTCTGACGATCCGTTTGGGAGAACTGGAGTTCTCACATCTGTTTCGAAGTACCGAAATGTGGAGATTCCTATGGTTTATGGCAATGAAAACACGTCAACTTTGAGGACTGTCATAAAGGAAGATATATGCCTGCCACCTTCTTCAGAGGTGTTCGTTTGGACGAAAATAAAGGGTGATTTGGGTAGCCATCGATACCTTATGGTGGAGCCAGAGTCTGAGCAGTCTTCTCAAAACATCATCCTAGGGAAGACCCTTGTGGCACCAAAGAACAACATGGTGCCTGTACGGATACTCAACATCAAACCGTACGAAGTCAAGCTTAGAAAAGGAGAAGTTGTTGGAAAATGTGAGTCCGTATCCGCAATAACTAAAATCATAGAAGCTGACACACACAAATCTGTGGACCCTGGGAAAGTGAACTCTATGAAGGCAAAAATTCTGAAGTCATCCAAATTAACTGAACGTCAGCTTAGTGTTGCTGGAAGCCTCCTTCACGAGTACGCTGATATACTATCGTCACCCAGTGGGCAGTATGGTCGAACACAACTGGTGCAGCATCGAATCGACACAGGAGACGCGAGACCTATTCGACAACCAGCAAGACGTCTCCCATTAGCCAAACAAACCGAAGTTGCAGAGATGATATCGACAATGAAGAGAGATGGACTAATCGAAAACTCTAAAAGTCCTTGGGCATCCCCAGTTATTCTTGTCAAAAAGAAGGACGGAAGTACTCGATTTTGTGTGGACTATCGGAGGCTGAACGATGTGACAAAGAAAGACAGCTACCCTCTGCCAAGAATCAGCGATACTCTGGATGCGATGGAAGGATCTGAATGGTTCTCAACATTGGACTTGAAGAGTGGCTACTGGCAGGTAGAAATCCATCCAGAAGATCGAGAAAAGACGGCTTTCTCCACAGGAAATGGTCTGTGGCAATTTAAAGTGATGCCTTTCGGACTATGCAACGCTCTGGCAACATTTGAGCGTTTGATGGAGTGCGTTTTACAAGGACTTACTTGGAAATCTTGCCTGGTCTATTTGGACGATGTCATCGTTTATGGTAAAACATTTGAAGAGCACTGTGGAAATCTTAAGGCCGTGTTCCAGAGACTTCGAGAAGCAAACTTAAAATTAAATCCAGACAAGTGTGCATTTTTTAAGTCTGAAGTTAAATACTTGGGACATATTATCTCTTCCCAAGGAGTGAAGACTGATCCTGGAAAAGTTGACACTGTAAAGAATTGGCCAACATCACAGGATAAACATCAACTCCGAAGCTTTCTTGGTCTAGCCACGTACTATCGACGATTTGTGAAGGATTTTGCTGGAATCGCGAAAAGTTTGCACCAGCTAACAGAGAAAGGCAAACCGTTCAAATGGTCAAGCGAGTGCGAGAAAAGCTTCCGGGAACTTAAGCAGCGCCTATGCAATACACCAGTTCTGGCCTATCCGACACCAGGGAAACCTTTCATCATTGACGCTGACGCGAGTAACGTGGGAATTGGAGCCGTACTCTCACAAGTTCACGAAGGAGAAGAGAAGGTTGTCGCCTACTACAGCAAGGTACTCTCAAAGCCAGAAAGAAACTACTGTGTGACCAGAAGAGAACTTCTAGCTCTAATATCAGCTACAAAACACTTCCATAAGTACATCTATGGACAAAAGTTCCTTCTTCGAACAGACCATGGCGCACTTAATTGGCTTTTAAACTTCAAAAATCCAGAAGGTCAAGTGGCGAGGTGGATCGAGAGGTTGCAGACATACGACTACCAGATCCAACATCGAAGAGGAAGGTTGCACTCAAATGCAGATGCCTTATCTCGGAGACCATGCAAACCGGACTGCAAGCACTGCACATGTCAGGAAGAGAAGGAAGTTGCTGCTATCCAGCGATTAAGAGCTGGTCCCATTTACGGTTGGAGTAACGAAGAACTGAGGACTGCCCAACAAGAAGACTCGGATATTGAACCCATTCTTGCGTGGAAAGAACACCAAGAGAAACCAGAATGGGGTGACATCTCCGATAGAAGTCCAACTCTTAAAGCGTATTGGGCACAATGGGACTCACTTCATGTACAAGAAGGAGTACTAAGACGAAAGTGGGAATCCACAGATGGCAAATCTTATGTGATGCAGCTAGTCGTACCTCGTTCCAAGGTTAATGATGTTCTTCAAGAGATGCATGAGGGAGCTTCCGGAGGACATTTGGGGGTGAATAAGACACTGGAAAAGGTAAGGCAGCGATTCTACTGGCTGCATGCAAGAGAAGACGTCGAAAAATGGTTCCGAAAATGTGATACTTGTGCTGCAAGCAAGGGACCAGGCAGAAAAGTCCAGAGTAGAATGCAGCAGTATAATGTGGGCACGCCTTTTGAGAGGATTGCAATAGACGTTGCAGGCCCTTTTCCAGAAACCGAAAACGGAAACCGATACATTCTGGTAGTAATGGACTACTTCAGCAAGTGGCCTGAGGCATTTGCCATCCCAAATCAGGAAACCAAAACAGTCGCGGATCAGGTTGTTTTCAACTGGGTAAGCAGGTTTGGTGTACCTATGGAACTCCATTCAGATCAAGGGAGGAACTTCGAGTCCAAAATTTTTCAGGAAGTTTGTACACTCCTTGGCATTAAAAAGACGAGGACAACACCGCTTCACCCACAATCTGATGGGATGGTTGAACGATTCAACCGGACCCTTAAAGAACACCTTTCCAAAGTTGTAAGCGACAACCAACGAGACTGGGATCGGCATATTCCATTATTCTTGATGGCCTATCGAAGTGCGGTACATAGCTCAACAGGACATACACCATCAGAAATCCTGCTCGGGAACACAATACGACTACCAAGCGAAATCAAATTTGGATGTTATACAAGTGGGCCACAAGGAATAGACGACTACGTGGACAACCTCAAAGAAAAGCTACTTGACATTCACGAAAGAGCGAGGGCAAATATAAAGCTATCGAGTGATCGGATGAAAACAAGATACGACGCCAAAGCCACAACGACAGGATTCCAAGTGGGAGACCTTGTGTGGTTTTATAATCCCCACCGTCGGAAGGGACTTTCACCGAAGCTTCAACAAAATTGGGAAGGCCCTTATACTGTTGTAACACGAATAAACGATGTCGTCTACCGCATTCAGAGAGGATTAAGAGGCAAACTAAAAGTAGTTCACAGCGACCGTTTACATCATTATAATGGTGATGGAAGTGCTGGATTTGCTCGGGACGATCAATCCTAAGAGGGGGGCAGTGTAATAACTTTCCATATTTGAACTATAACGACTCCGAAATGCAAACAAACGGACACAATAAAGCTTACGGTCGCAGTGCAAACATACCCTTATTAGCTATAATTATAGCAACTCTCAAACGAAGGAAGCGCCATCTGCCGGATTATAGCAGATTTACCAGCTGTCAAATAAAAGCTTTTGGAAGGGAAATTATTGGGAAATTTCCCCTACGGAAAGCTCTGGAAGCAGAGACCAGAACGTTCTCGTTATTTCCAGAGTTTGGAAAACAAGTATAAAAGGCACATGATTGAACGGCAGCGAGACAGTTTGTTTTTAATCGTGAATGAATAAAGTTGGTTGTAATAAAAGTGAAAAGTAAAGTTTGTGAATTAATTTCAGTGGTGAATAATAAATCGTTTTGTTTGTAGTAAGAACAGTAAAGTGTTTTATTTTGCGAAATAAATAAGTGGACGTTTTGAATAAAGTAAATAAGTTTTATTAACGAACCTGAGAAAATATTACAATATTTTGTTTTCATAAAAAGTTTTGCTCGCATAGTTTCAATTTATTATAATTAGTGTTGAATAAATGTCTTTAATTAATATATTGATATTAATTTTGTGAAAATAACTATTATTTGTTATTATTTTGAACTTTTTTTATTAATTGTGTTGTTGGGGTACCTTCGTACGGGTATGAGTGGGGTAGATTCGTACTGTACGAATGAAGGAACAGTGTACTCATCAGACGTAGTCTGTGCTTTGCCGCCGCCTAAATCAGCTTGCACAGCAAGAACTGCTTCAATACAGATCTCACTATTTATAATCTGCCATAAAATATTCTCAATATTATAATGAATTATTTATTTTATGTTATAAGAAGTTTTTATAATACAAATTCTATATACTACTGAAATAAATCAGCCAAGTAGAAGACTTAGCATTAAGGATTGGACTTGTTGAATTATTGATTCAAAATAGCTTTTTATGGCCTTTAGTCCTATAAATTGGCGTTTCGTTCGGCTTACTCACTTGAACTCATCAGTGACATAGTGAGGACTTTGTCATACGCAATTTATATTAAGTTCAGTTCAACTTACATGAATTTTTCAACGAAAATCCACTGTAAACTATATCCAACAAGATTAGAATTCCTAATCATTAAGCTGGAAGTTTTTTTGCCCTGGGCCAGGCATAGTTTCTATATAAGAAGTTTTTATAATACAAATTCTATATACTACTGAAATAAATCAGCCAAGTAGACGCCAATTTATAGGACTAAAGGCCATAAAAAGCTATTTTGAATCAATAATTCAACAAGTCCAATCCTTAATGCTAAGTCTTCTACTTGGCTGATTTATTTCAGTAGTATATAGAATTTGTATTATAAAAACTTCTTATATAGAAACTATGCCTGGCCCAGGGCAAAAAAACTTCCAGCTTAATGATTAGGAATTCTAATCTTGTTGGATATAGTTTACAGTGGATTTTCGTTGAAAAATTCATGTAAGTTGAACTGAACTTAATATAAATTGCGTATGACAAAGCCCTCACTATGTCACTGATGAGTTCAAGTGAGTAAGCCGAACGAAACGCCAATTTATAGGACTAAAGGCCATAAAAAGCTATTTTGAATCAATAATTCAACAAGTCCAATCCTTAATGCTAAGTCTTCTACTTGGCTGATTTATTTCAGTAGTATATAGAATTTGTATTATAAAAACTTCTTATATAGAAACTATGCCTGGCCCAGGGCAAAAAAACTTCCAGCTTAATGATTAGGAATTCTAATCTTGTTGGATATAGTTTACAGTGGATTTTCGTTGAAAAATTCATGTAAGTTGAACTGAACTTAATATAAATTGCGTATGACAAAGCCCTCACTATGTCACTGATGAGTTCAAGTGAGTAAGCCGAACGAAACGCCAATTTATAGGACTAAAGGCCATAAAAAGCTATTTTATGTTTTATTCATTTATCGAAGTTGAATTGTTATTTTATAATTTGTTATATTATTTATTTTTACTATCTATTATTTATTACTTTATTAAGAGCTTATTTTACGTTTTGTTATCTGAATAAATGTTAAATTCCATAAAACAAAGTCTTCTTAGTTACTGTGTACGACAGCTCCCCACAGTGTACGAATGCACCCTTCTCTATGTACGAAGCTACCCCGCGTGTGGGATGGATTCGTACGTTTTCCATTTTTCAGAAATCTTACCGTTGCGTCTCCATAAAGGTTTGTATCGGCACTTAACTTCACTGCAACTATAGACAAATATATAGGGTTTACAGCAGCATTAAAGTTATTTTGCAATAACTAAAAGTTTTTCTTCTATACAGCTCAGAGTAAAAAGTGTACGAATCCACCCTGTTTTCCCCTACCGTTAATAAATGTTTTTGGTGATTTTTTTTCTTACTTAAAGGTACATCATATCTACTATAATACACTGATTTTTTTTTATCAAAATCGTTGGAGCCGTTTTTGAGATAAATAAGCTTTTCCTTAACGGTTGTATGGCAAGTACCGTTATTTTTTGAGCTAAAAAAAAATCAATTTCCCCTCTGGAGAGTTACAAAAAAACCTTAAGTTCAAAATTTGAAGAAAATCGCTTCAGTGGTTTAGGCTGTAGGTTGAGGTACGGACAGACAGACAGAATTTTGCCACCCACTTTTTTCGTGTTCTCTATCATCGTAATGTCATGTTTGATTGTTATCTCTAAATTTTTTTTTTGCATGAATCCAAAACTTGCCCTATAGTACCTATATCGCAAGTAAAAAATAAACGCTCATAATCCATGCGAAAGTATGCTGTTAATGTGTAACAAAGTTGCTGTATCAAATAAGCTGTGAGCTGTTTTTTTGCTACTTAATTGCTTCTTCTCTCTTTCGGGAAGCACACGAGTATTCTTTTGAACCCAATTTTGCACCGTTTGTCACTGAAATGTGCATTTACAAACCGGCATTAACATTTTGGTGCTACAGTTCTTACCTTTGAAGTTACAGGGCCTTATATTTCTAAACAGACACTGTATCAAATAAGCTGAGAGCCAATTAAATATTCAATTTTGTGCTAGAATGAAATTAAATGAAATTTAATTTAAAAAATGTATGCATTTTCGAAGTGCTGATAAAAGTTCTTTTCAATAATGAAATCACAATTTCTTCTTGATTTTTAATTCCAAATCTATTTCGACTTTTTTCACCCAATTCGTTTCACAGATCAGCCATATTTTTAGCTTTTGTCGCTCCTAAATGAAAAGTAACTCAAAGTAACTTTTTTAAATATGACATTACAACACTTCTTTTTGACACATCAACCACAGCCAACTAGAGAAACATAAAAGAATGCGCCACTTGGCAAATCATGTTATTACATTTCAAATCAAGAAATTGCAAATAACACTTAATATCACAAACCAAAATTGCCACCCGCGATTGCAGAGATTAACATCAAAAGCAGCATATGGATACAAAGTAATGAAATAAAAAATTAAATTTTCAGAAAAAAAAGCAAAAAATCTGGCAAAATGTATTTCAAATATCCCTGTCAAGATATGATTGCATCTTGACATCCAATCAAGATATGAAACGGAGTGACTCCATTAGATATTTAATGTCAAGACGAACATTCTGAGAGAAATCTACTGTGGAGTCGGGGTGTAAGGAATTAACTCCACTTAGCAAATACCAAAACCATTAGGTATAACATGAAAACTACCTTACCTATTCGAGTTTACAGAGTTCTACTTACCTACAAGAAACAAAATGGTTCCAAACGGAACCGTGAGCCCATATCCGTTACAGCCGATTTTCAATTTTACCCATACCGACTACCGAGCGCTAAGATGTTTACACATCAAAAAAATGAAGACAGTGTTCATTATGAATTATTTTATATACCAAAACATATAAATGTTCAGTATTTTAGAAGTTGTTCATTATTATATTCTGTATTCCAAATAAATTCCTAAAACAACAACGTTAACAGTTCAAAATCAAAATCTAATGATAAAAATTGATAATGCATGATTTGGCTGTCCGTGACGTACTAAAATTGAAATGTTTAAATTTTACTTGAAGTTATCTACAAAAATGCAAAAAAATAAGTTTACCCTGATGCCACCTAGAGGAGACAATGCTTATATCCGTGGCAGCCATGAAGAACTAGGTAATGCTATGTTTCCACCAAAGGATTATCTCAGTTCAGATTTAATAAATCTATTTGGTGTTTCCACCGCACAAAAAAATTTATAAAAGATTTACTTTGACAGCCCCTTTTAATATGCGAAAGGTGTTTCATTTTTTCTCATAAAGAGGAAGTGAGATAGAATGTTTCCTCTGTGAAGAACTGAATTCAGCCATAAATGAATCCTTCAGTGCCATACAGGAATAGGTTAGTTTGATTTGTAAAAGTATTTGTCCTAGGAAGATTTAAGAAGATTAATTTCTAATCTTCAAGATTTACGAACAAAATTTGTATGGTAAATTTTCGAGATTTAAAGGAGATTTGCGGTTAATCTTATTAAATCTCAGACTAGCGTTAGGTGGAAATGTAGCATAACTCAACGACTAAACAAATAAGGAAGGTTGGGTTCTATGTTTAAAGTCATTCATAAAATCTAATTAATGTCAAAACAAGTGTTCATCATGTATTTCGCAATATATTAGGAAAGTATAAGATGAGGGTAAAATTTTGTAAAATATTGTTAACTATTCATAAAAAAAAAACTAAAAATTCACTTCAGGTATCTCGACTTATACCTGGTTCTTCATGACCGCCATGGATATAATGGTGACTAGCAAAAATAGTAAAAATTCTTGAAAAAAAACGACTGCCGATGTGAAATGCAATGATTTTTTTTCATTATATTCTATTCTATTTTTAAATTATATTCTATTTGAGCTAAAGTAATTTAACTTGAAATGTAAGTAGAATTTTGTTCATTATTCGGCATTCTAAAATATGGTCACCGTATATATACACCGAAAAACTTGTATATTCGAACATTTTTAAAACAGCAATATGTCGTAACTGAGCACTCGTATCAAAAAAGTTATGATGATACTTCATGGTGTCCGCTAAACTGGAAAGTCAGGGATAGTCAGGAAACACAATTTTGGTCAGGGAAAGTCATGGAATGTCAGGGAATTCGGAAAGCAGTCAGGGAGTTTTTTCTGTTTCAAATTTTAAAATTCGATTTCTTGTACTTTTTCCTGATCGAAAATTTCGTTCAGATGCATTATTGCTAGATTCTTCAAGACGATTGGAGCCCGATTTGAAAAATATTGGAGCCAAAAATAGCCTCACTCAAAAATTATGCACAAAAATGAGTACGTATGTAAATTATAATTATTCGGTTGGTAGACGTTGTAGTGCTCATACACTACAGATACATAGAATCAAAGCAATACGTCATTCCATCCGGTCATTGGCTTTAGCATTATAAAACATAAAGCAATAGTAGATACTCCGTTTACATCCGCGGTCAATAAACAGAACTGCATTACGTCTTTATATCCAAATAAACTCAATGTCATTTAACGCCTCAGATTACTTTCGGTTAATAGTAAATACTCTGTTTACATCTACGGTCAATAAACGCGACTGCATTTTGTCTTCTTATTCAAATATACCCAATGCCACTTGACGCTTTGAATTACTTTTGTTTTGGTTCAATGTCCCTCTATGATATGCACTGCCTGTGCCTGCACTTCACCCAATATGTTTGTGTGTCATCAAATAGGCATGGATATTCAACATGAATTTGATGACACAACAAAATTATAGCTTACCGTATGATATGTATACTTTAATATTAGATATTGAAAATTATGTTTATATGTATGTTATAAGTGAATATTTTACTTGTTAGTGTGTAAGGAATTATTTTGTATAAATAGGCTAAGAATTGTATCAATAAAATCACTTTCCAATCAGAACTCAATTCGGCACAATAGCCTTGTTCATTTTAATATTTTGTTCCAGCTAAGATCGGCAGTTTAGCCATTTAATTTTAGGCTTGGGGAAGCCAAATAATATCCCCCACAGTTTAGTAGGAGAGGCAGGCACCTTAACATTACATGGCGATCTTGCCAAAATCGATCCTGTAATGTATAATAAAGAAGAGCTTGATGAGCTGTTCGAAAACCTAAACAGCCCGTACCATCCTGGACAGCCAGACAGTAAAGCACCAGCATACGAACCAACACCCAAAACCGCTGGCCCAAAACCATTATCAATTGATGAATACAAAAAGAGGCAAAGAACTAAAATTCAACCTCCAGAACAAAAAACACCGAAGAGAGAAAGGGGTGGCAGAAAAGTGAGAATACGCCAGGAAATAGGCAATCTGTTCAGGCTCGCCACACTAGCCAACAAAGAGGAAAAACAGAAATTTCTCCAACAGGCGAAAAACCTGCAAAGGATACAATTCAGGGAGAGGAAGTGCAACAAAGCAAAAAATAACTAAGTATAATGGGAGGTAAAACTTCTAAAGAAGAAGTAATAGTCACGAATAATAATAATAACAATAATAATATTATGAATTCAAACTTAATTTTGATAGACATAGTAGTAATTATACTAATAATATTAATTGTATACCTATTTTTTAAAATTGCGAAACACTTTTGCAAAGAAAAAATAAGAAATATTGTGTCAGAGGAGGTAAAAAACATAACCGTTTAAAAAAAAAAAAAAAAAATTTAATTTGTAAAAATGTATTTGAAAAATAAAATATGTTGAATATAATTAAAAATTTAAAATCTATTATTGAAAATTTTAATAAAACTCCGAACAGGGTTTATACAGCTAAATACATTGCTGAAAAGAAATCAGAAATACAAAGGTTAGAGGAAGATTTTAATGAAAAATATGAGAAATCGCCTAAGGATACCAGTCAACAATCATTAAAAAAAATTATAGATAATTTGCTATTAAGGTTAAAAGAAATATTGGAAAAGAAGGAGAAATTATTTGAGCAGACAGAAATTGAACGAGATTTAGAAGGTATTGATAAAGAATTAGGAAAACTAGAATTCAAAATGGCAAAATTCGACATTATTTCGAGCATTAAAATTATTCCAGAATTTAGTGGGGAGGTAGAGAAATTAACTAACTTCTTGAATTTGGTAGAGTTCGTTGACTCAGATCTTAGCGAGGTAACAGAGAAAGAAAAACTGATAAAATTTGTCATAGCAACGAAAATAAATGACAAAGTCAGAAACAAGTTGATAACAGTACAACAGCCAAAAACGTTTAAAGAATTAAAAGAAACCTTTCATCAACTTTTTAAACATAAGAAAAATACACTCCAAGTTATCTCAGAATTGTCAGTGATACAGCAAAACTCAAGTTCAACAACAGATTTTGCTAACCAAGTTGAAACGTTGGTGGCAGAACTAAATTGTTTACAATTAATAGAGCAAGGAACAGAGAACAGAGAAGTAATCTGCAAACTAAATGACCAACTAGGTTTAAACGCATTCAAAAATGGCCTTATACAAACGAACAAATCGACCATTTTCGCAGCTAGACCAAAAACACTTAATGAGGCAATACAACTAGCCACTGAGGTAGATAATGCAAACCAAGCTGTTCAAATTAACCATTTTAGGATAAATACACCGAGGCAAAACTACATAAACAATAATAGGAATTTCAATAGGTTTAATAGATCAGGATATAACAATTACAATACTAGATACAACAATAACAGCAACAATATGAGGTTCAATAATAACAATAGAAACAATTATAATACAAACAATAGATATAGCAATAATAACAACAACAGGTTATATAATAACAGGTATGATAACACAAACTTTAATGCAAATAACCAAAGAAGAATAAACTACATAGAAGGTTCGGAAAACAATCAGGGAGTCTCCGAAGCCCAGAGAGACTCAGATTTAAGTTTAGAAAACAATCAATAAAGGCAATTCTAAATCTTAATCCCCATTTAACAAATTATATAATAGTCCAATCCAACATAACATTAGGAAATCAAAAGCTTTTAATTGATACTGGTGCAGATATCTCTATCTTAAAAAAAGGTAGCTTAAATTCAGAAAGAAATATAAATACGATAGATAAAATTGCAATTAAGGGAATCAATGACTCTGAAACAAATTCGATAGGTTCTATAAAAGCAAAAGTAAAAATTGAGAATGATTATGTAGAACAAAAATTCCAGATAGTAGATGATAATTGCCCAATTAAGACCAATGGCATACTTGGAAGAGATTTTTTAATAAGGACAAACAGTAAAATAGATTATGAAAACTTTACTATATCAGTATACATAAATAATAATGAATACGTTCTACCAATGATAACACAATTACCCGAATCACAAAGCATTATTCTACCAGCAAGATCACAATCCTTGCACCCAATAAATTTCGAAATACAAGAAGTCAGCATCGTGCTAAATCAAGAAATACAACATGGTGTTTTTATTGCAAATTCAATCATTCCAGCAAAAGGTATCGCTCAAGTTGCATTCCTAAATACCTTAGATCACGATGTGACGATAACACCATGCAAACCAAACACTCACTGATTTTCATGTAATTGATCTAAAAAAGAACTTTGAGAAAAACAAAAAAAAAATCAATATGAAAGGCTATTAAAAGAACTGAACATCGACATATCAGATGAAAAAGCAAAACAAACCATTTTAGAAATATGTAAAGAATTTGCGGACTGCTTTCATCTAGATGGAGATACATTGACAGTGAATAATTTCTACAAACAAAGAATTTCCATGACAGATAACAATCCCGTTTAGATTAAGAATTACAGGCTGCCCCATGGACAGCTACAAGAAATCAATCAACAAGTAGATAAACTCCTTAAAGACAACATAATTGAAGCTTCGGTTAGTCCGTTCAACTCACCCTTACTAGTGGTACCAAAGAAGGATTCTCAAGGAGAAGAGAAGTGGCGTTTAGTCGTAGATTTCCGTCAGTTAAATAAGAAAATAATAGATGATAAATTCCCATTAACAAGGCTAGATGATGTCTTAGATACGCTTGGCAGAGCTAAATACTTTTCGACTTTAGATTCAACTAGCTCTTTCCATCAAATAGAGCTAGAAGAAGATTCAAGGCCTAAAACAGCATTTTCAACTCCCCGTGGCCACTTTCACTTCAAAAGGTTGCCATTTGGATTAAAAATATCAACTAATAGTTTCCAAAGAATGTTATCTGTAGCCTTAGCAGGACTTGAAACGGAAGCCTTCCTTTATGTCGACGATATAATCATATTTGGTTGTAGTCTCAATCATCACAATAGTAACCTAGTTAAAATTCTTCAAAGACTTAGAAAATATAATCTGAAATTGAATCCTAAAAAATGCAATTGGCTTAAAACACAAGTCACATATCTTGGACATTCTATAACGAACGAAGGAATAAAACCAGATCCACAGAAATATGAAGCAATTACTGCATACCCAACACCAAAAGATGCGGAGGAAGTTAAAAGATTTGTTGCATTCTGCAATTATTATAGGAGATTCATTAAAAACTTTGCAGAGATAGCCAGACCACTAAATATGTTGTCAAAAAAGGGAATGGAATTTATCTGGACTGAAGAATGTGAAAATGCTTTCATTTCATTGAAAGACAAACTTATAAACCCACCAATTCTGAAATACCCAGACCATGAAGAGCCATTCATAATAACAACAGATGCTTCCAATACAGCTCTAGGAGCAGTCCTATCACAAGGTCAAATAGGGAAAGATCTACCAGTTTCCTATGCCAGTAGAAGTTTAACTAAACATGAGGTAAATAAACCAATAATTGAAAAAGAATTACTTGGCATACACTGGGCCATAAACTATTTTAGACCATATGTCTATGGACGAAAATTCACCGTGATAACAGATCACAGACCATTAGTGAGTCTCTTCACACACAAGAATCCATCATCTAAAATGACAAGGATTAGACTAGATCTGGCGGACTATACATTTAACATCATTTATAAACAAGGATCAATGAACACAAACGCTGATGCACTATCACGCATCAAGCTTGATTCAGAAATACTAAAAGGCATGATCCCAACTTCAGATGTTAATATAATAACCAGATCAAAAACAGCAAGAATGGCAATGGAAAATAAGAATACAAACAACATAGGAATAGAAGGAAATGAATTCAAAGAAAATAATCCAAATATATATACGTGGGAATGTGACTCTCTAGGAAAGGTAAGGAAAATTATAAAACTGAAATTTAAAAAAGTGCCAAATACAAATCATGTACAACAGCGAGAATCCTCAACAAAACTAAGGTTTAATCGAGGAGAAGCTTGTACCAAGATTAAAGTAAGCAATAAAGAGGTAGTCATAGAATATAGTGATAATCCAAATCTTGACTTAGGTCAGATCCTGGAGAAGCTAGTATTCAAAATGAAGAAAGAAGATATAAAAAAACTAGCAATTGCAAATAATGATGAGATTTACGAGCACATAACCATAAATGAATTTAAGGAATTATATAACAATCTTCAGAAGAAACTTACGATAAATGAAAGGTTAACAATAATAATATATAGCCCTCCACAAAGAATTATTAATGAGGAAGAAAAAGAAGCAATAATACAAAATTTCCACGACACACCACATGCTGGTGGACACTCAGGTGTAAAAAGAACAATAAATAAAATAAAACAGAGATATTGTTGGAAAAATTTAAGCAAAATGGTCAAAAAACATGTAAATGAATGTATAATATGTGCACAGAGCAAACAGATGAGAAACACAAAGGAAAAGTTAATAATAACAGATACACCAACAACGAGTTTCGAGGTAGTAACAGCAGACACAGTTGGTCCACTTAGACCATCGAATGATTTTAGATATATACTAACTCTACAGTGTGAGTTGACCAAGTACATTGAAGCAATACCTATCAAAAGCAAAGATGCAAACACAGTAGCTAAAGCCTTAGTGAATAATTTCATTCTTAGACATGGAAGCTTCAAAACTTTGAAAACAGATATGGGTACAGAATTTATAAATGAGGTAATGAAAAATGTATATCATTCATTCAATATAAATCATGTAACATCAACACCTTATCATCACGAAACGTTAGGTTCTATAGAACGGAATCATAGAGTGTTGAATGAATACCTAATTGCCTTTGCAAAAGAAGATAACTGGCATGAATGGATTCCCTATTTTGTTTTCAGCTACAATACAACACCGCATTCTAGCATTGGTATATCACCTTTCGAGTTAGTTTATGGAAAATTAGCTAAACTACCAGAAGACTCAACTACTAAGATAGTAAATCCTATATACAATATTGATAATTACAGTTTAGAATTAAAATTTAGATTAGGACAAATGGCAATAATAGCTAAGAATCTTTTAGACAAAAGTAAATTAGAAAGACAAAAATTAGTAGATAAGATTTCTAATCCATTAGAACTAAATATAGGAGACACAGTCTTTCTGAAAGTAGGAAATAAGAAGAAATTAGAAAATCCCTATTCAGGACCATATAAGGTCGTAGAATTTAATGGCGTAAATACAAAAATTAGGATAAACAATGAGATAAAAGAAGTGCACAATAATAGACTCAAAAAACTAAATATAAGTAAATAAACAAAAAAAAATTTATTTACATAATAAAGTAAATTTTTTTTCTGAAAGAGTGAGGATGTAGTGCTCATACACTACAGATACATAGAATCAAAACAATACGTCATTCCATCCGGTCATTGGCTTTAGCATTATAAAACATAAAGCAATAGTAGATACTCCGTTTACATCCGCGGTCAATAAACAGAACTGCATTACGTCTTTATATCCAAATAAACTCAATGTCATTTAACGCCTCAGATTACTTTCGGTTAATAGTAAATACTCTGTTTACATCTACGGTCAATAAACGCGACTGCATTTTGTCTTCTTATTCAAATATACCCAATGCCACTTGACGCTTTGAATTACTTTTGTTTTGGTTCAATGTCCCTCTATGATATGCACTGCCTGTGCCTGCACTTCACCCAATATGTTTGTGTGTCATCAAATAGGCATGGATATTCAACATGAATTTGATGACACAACAAAATTATAGCTTACCGTATGATATGTATACTTTAATATTAGATATTGAAAATTATGTTTATATGTATGTTATAAGTGAATATTTTACTTGTTAGTGTGTAAGGAATTATTTTGTATAAATAGGCTAAGAATTGTATCAATAAAATCACTTTCCAATCAGAACTCAATTCGGCACAATAGCCTTGTTCATTTTAATATTTTGTTCCAGCTAAGATCGGCAGTTTAGCCATTTAATTTTAGGCTTGGGGAAGCCAAATAATATCCCCCACAGTTTAGTAGGAGAGGCAGGCACCTTAACATTACAACGTTTTTTTATTATTATAAATAATCAGACTCTTCATCATTAAAACTTCAAAACTGCTTTGAAAATGTTTTCCATATACTAGAAGATGATTCTTCTGTTTTTCCGAAATCAAATTTATGTTTATCAAACAAGTTTTGAACATTTTTGATGTGTAAACATCTTAGCGCTCGGTATGGGTAAAATTGAAAATCGGCTGTAACGAATATGGGCTCACGGTTCCGTTTGGAACCATTTTGTTTGTTGTAGGTAAGTAGAAGTCTGTAAACTCGAAAAGGTAAGGTAGTTTTCATTTTATACCTAATGGTTTTGGTATTTGCTAAGTATAGTGAATTCCTTAGGTGCCAGTCATAGCTATCATTGAAATTCATCATTTAAAATTTAAATGATTGATTTTGAGGCGCTTAGGAATTGAAATTGTTTATTATTTTGATGGAAAAATAAACCTTAAGACTTATTTAATATATCTAGCCAAAAAAATAGTTCAAATAGGCCAAACTTTCCACATAAAAAGACTTTTCTTATTTCAATGACTGAACTACCTTACCAATGATCATTGAAAGATTAAAAGTCAATTTTTGTGGAAGGTTGGGCCAATTTGAAATTTTTTTTGGCTAGAAATATTAATTAAGTCTTGAGCTTTAATCGTCCTTTAAAATAATAAATGATTTTGCTTTCTAAACATCTCAAAATCAATCATTAAGGTTTTCAATGATGAGTTTCTATGATAGCTATAACTGGCGCCTTACACCCCGACTCAACAGTAGATAATTTCTCTCAGAATGTTCGTCTTGACATTAAATATCTAATGGAGTCACTCCGTTTCATATCTTGATTGGATGTCAAGATGCAATCATATCTTGACAGAGATATTTGACATACATTTTGTTGCTTTTTTTTTCTAGAAATTTAATTTTTTATTTCATTATTTTGTATCCATATGCTGCTTTTGATGTTAATCCCTGCAATCGCGGGTGGCAATTTTGGTTTTTGATACTAAGTGTTATTTGCAATTTCTTGATTTGCAATGTCATAACATGATTTGCCAAGTGGCGCATTCTTTTATGGTTCTCTAGTTGGCTGTGGTTAATGTGTCAAAAAGAAGTGTTGTAATGTCATATTTAAAAAAGTTACTTTGAGTTACTTTTCATTTAGGAGCGACAAAAACTAAAAATATGGCTGATCTGTGAAACAAATTGGGTGAAAAAAAGTCGAAATAGATTTGGAATTAAAAATCAAGAAGAAATTGTGATTTCATTATTGAAAAGAACTTTTATCAGCACTTCGAAAATGCATATATTTTTCAAATTAAATTTCATTTAACTTCATTATCTAGCACAAAATTGAATATTTAAGCAAAAATATTTCCAATTTTTTTTGTCATTCATTACTTGCACAAATGTCTTTACTTCAAATCGATCAAATCAGTGCCGAGATTCAGCTAATTCGAAACCGCAGGGAGTGAGTGAGATGAGTCACTTTTCGTCGAAAATCGATTCAGCTAGCAAAAGTGAGTGAGTGAGCGAGTGAAATGAAATGTCAGATTACTCGCCAGATATTTCCGCAGTGACTTGGTGTATGTGTTGGTAAATTTCCAGTTTTGGATAGGTATGTGTGCATTCCTCAAGAATTCCTATTCATGGATAGGAAATGAAATAAAAAATAACAACTTAGATAAAAACAACTACCCTTTTATTGATTTAAAATCTTATTTTATCATCATATGCATAGTTAAATTATATTCTATTTTACACTATTAAACTTTTTATTTTTCAAGGGTGAAAACTCACAATCAACTTTAATTACAAAAAAAAAATAATTCGCATCCTGAGTACTTAAATGCCCCATATCCAAAAAAATTATTCCCCAGAAAGCGAATTTTAAGGTTTGAAAAATAATTTCCTTACTTTCTCCTTGAGAAATATGATGTTTGAATTTTTATATACATTGTTTAAAAATATATTTGTTGTAATTTGAAGACCTGACGTCAAAAGCTGTAACGGTTATTTTTTTAAAAATAAAAAGTTAGAAATGGATATAGGACCCTCTCCCATACGAATGCGAAATCGATGAAAACCAAATTGAAAATTTCCTATGGACTTTTGTGCACTGAAAGGAGGGAATTCAATGTTAGCAAGAAGAACAAAAAAATTCAAAAGCACTGGTATTATTTATTTTTTTAATTTCATTTCTATTGATAAGAACATAAAACAAAAAATACTATCAATTTAGTGGCTATAGCTTACTAAAACTCTTTTTGGATTATTTATAAGTCAACAAAATAAGTAAGAAAATGCTTAAGTATTGTAATAACTTTCCATATTTGAACTATAACGACTCCGAAATGCAAACAAACGGACACAATAAAGCTTACGGTCGCAGTGCAAACATACCCTTATTAGCTATAATTATAGCAACTCTCAAACGAAGGAAGCGCCATCTGCCGGATTATAGCAGATTTACCAGCTGTCAAATAAAAGCTTTTGGAAGGGAAATTATTGGGAAATTTCCCCTACGGAAAGCTCTGGAAGCAGAGACCAGAACGTTCTCCTTATTTCGAGAGTTTGGAAAACAAGTATAAAAGGCACAGGTTTGAACGGCAGCGACACAGTTTGTTTTTAATCGTGAATGAATAAAGTTGGTTGTAATAAAAGTGAAAAGTAAAGTTTGTGAATTAATTCAGTGGTGAAGAATAAATCGTTTTGTTTGTAGTAAGAAAAGTAAAGTGTTTTATTTTGCGAAATAAATAAGTGGACGTTTTGAATAAAGTAAATAAGTTTTATTAACGAACCTGAGAAAATATTACATTGGTGTTAGAAGTGGAATAAAACTTATTTTATTTGTGCACTCAGTAAATTTATTGTGTGGAAAGTGAAAAAAAAAGACAATGGGTAAATCTTTGAATGATTTAAATTTAGTGGAACTAAAGGCAGAACTGAATAAACGAGATCTTCCTACTGCTGGAACAAAGAATGATCTTATAATTCGTCTGCAAGAAGTTTTAAGAAGATGTGGAAAAAACCCGGACACGTTTATATTCGACATTGAAATGGAAGAACAGCAAGAGCAAGTAAGTACATCGGGCATGACCAATATGCTGTCTCAGCTGCTTGCAAAATTTGATAGTCAGGAAAAGAATCTTCTCGAACGTTTCGAACAACAAAGCCAAGAACAACGGAGTGAACAAAAGAATCTTCTCGAACGTTTCGAACAACAAAGTCAAGAGCAGAAGAATCTTCTAGAACAACAAAGCCAAGAACAACGGAGTGAACAAAAGAATCTTCTCGAACGATTCGAGCAACAAAGCCAAGAACAAAAGTGTCTGCTGGAAAAACAGACAAACATGCTCGAATGTAAGTTAGATGCCTTTGACAGTAGAATTGTTGCCCTTGACGAGCGTGTCGATAAGCAATTTTCTTCTATCGATAAACAATTGTTAACTCTCGATCAACAATTGTCTAATGTCGACAATAATTGCTTATCGACATTAGACAATTGTTGATCGAGAGTTAACAATTGTTTATCGATAGAAGAAAATTGCTTATCGACACGCTCGTCAAGGGCAACAATTCTACTGTCAAAGGCATCTAACTTACATTCGAGCATGTTTGTCTGTTTTTCCAGCAGACACTTTTGTTCTTGGCTTTGTTGCTCGAATCGTTCGAGAAGATTCTTTTGTTCACTCCGTTGTTCTTGGCTTTGTTGTTCTAGAAGATTCTTCTGCTCTTGACTTTGTTGTTCGAAACGTTCGAGAAGATTCTTTTGTTCACTCCGTTGTTCTTGGCTTTGTTGTTCGAAACGTTCGAGAAGATTCTTTTCCTGACTATCAAATTTTGCAAGCAGCTGAGACAGCATATTGGTCATGCCCGATGTACTTACTTGCTCTTGCTGTTCTTCCATTTCAATGTCGAATATAAACGTGTCCGGGTTTTTTCCACATCTTCTTAAAACTTCTTGCAGACGAATTATAAGATCATTCTTTGTTCCAGCAGTAGGAAGATCTCGTTTATTCAGTTCTGCCTTTAGTTCCACTAAATTTAAATCATTCAAAGATTTACCCATTGTCTTTTTTTTTCACTTTCCACACAATAAATTTACTGAGTGCACAAATAAAATAAGTTTTATTCCACTTCTAACACCAATGTAATATTTTCTCAGGTTCGTTAATAAAACTTATTTACTTTATTCAAAACGTCCACTTATTTATTTCGCAAAATAAAACACTTTACTTTTCTTACTACAAACAAAACGATTTATTCTTCACCACTGAATTAATTCACAAACTTTACTTTTCACTTTTATTACAACCAACTTTATTCATTCACGATTAAAAACAAACTGTGTCGCTGCCGTTCAAACCTGTGCCTTTTATACTTGTTTTCCAAACTCTCGAAATAAGGAGAACGTTCTGGTCTCTGCTTCCAGAGCTTTCCGTAGGGGAAATTTCCCAATAATTTCCCTTCCAAAAGCTTTTATTTGACAGCTGGTAAATCTGCTATAATCCGGCAGATGGCGCTTCCTTCGTTTGAGAGTTGCTATAATTATAGCTAATAAGGGTATGTTTGCACTGCGACCGTAAGCTTTATTGTGTCCGTTTGTTTGCATTTCGGAGTCGTTATAGTTCAAATATGGAAAGTTATTACAATACTTAAGCATTTTCTTACTTATTTTGTTGACTTATAAATAATCCAAAAAGAGTTTTAGTAAGCTATAGCCACTAAATTGATAGTATTTTTTGTTTTATGTTCTTATCAATAGAAATGAAATTAAAAAAATAAATAATACCAGTGCTTTTGAATTTTTTTGTTCTTCTTGCTAACATTGAATTCCCTCCTTTCAGTGCACAAAAGTCCATAGGAAATTTTCAATTTGGTTTTCATCGATTTCGCATTCGTATGGGAGAGGGTCCTATATCCATTTCTAACTTTTTATTTTTAAAAAAATAACCGTTACAGCTTTTGACGTCAGGTCTTCAAATTACAACAAAGATATTTTTAAACAATGTATATAAAAATTCAAACATCATATTTCTCAAGGAGAAAGTAAGGAAATTATTTTTCAAACCTTAAAATTCGCTTTCTGGGGAATAATTTTTTTGGATATGGGGCATTTAAGTACTCAGGATGCGAACTATTTTTTTTTTGTAATTAAAGTTGATTGTGAGTTTTCACCCTTGAAAAATAAAAAGTTTAATAGTGTAAAATAGAATATAATTTAACTATGCATATGATGATAAAATAAGATTTTAAATCAATAAAAGGGTAGTTGTTTTTATCTAAGTTGTTATTTTTTATTTCATTTCCTATCCATGAATAGGAATTCTTGAGGAATGCACACATACCTATCCAAAACTGGAAATTTACCAACACATACACCAAGTCACTGCGGAAATATCTGGCGAGTAATCTGACATTTCATTTCACTCGCTCACTCACTCACTTTTGCTAGCTGAATCGATTTTCGACGAAAAGTGACTCATCTCACTCACTCCCTGCGGTTTCGAATTAGCTGAATCTCGGCACTGATTTGATCGATTTGAAGTAAAGACATTTGTGCAAGTAATGAATGACAAAAAAAATTGGAAATATTTTTGCTTAAATATTCAATTTTGTGCTAGATAATGAAGTTAAATGAAATTTAATTTGAAAAATATATGCATTTTCGAAGTGCTGATAAAAGTTCTTTTCAATAATGAAATCACAATTTCTTCTTGATTTTTAATTCCAAATCTATTTCGACTTTTTTTCACCCAATTTGTTTCACAGATCAGCCATATTTTTAGTTTTTGTCGCTCCTAAATGAAAAGTAACTCAAAGTAACTTTTTTAAATATGACATTACAACACTTCTTTTTGACACATTAACCACAGCCAACTAGAGAACCATAAAAGAATGCGCCACTTGGCAAATCATGTTATGACATTGCAAATCAAGAAATTGCAAATAACACTTAGTATCAAAAACCAAAATTGCCACCCGCGATTGCAGGGATTAACATCAAAAGCAGCATATGGATACAAAATAATGAAATAAAAAATTAAATTTCTAGAAAAAAAAAGCAACAAAATGTATGTCAAATATCTCTGTCAAGATATGATTGCATCTTGACATCCAATCAAGATATGAAACGGAGTGACTCCATTAGATATTTAATGTCAAGACGAACATTCTGAGAGAAATTATCTACTGTTGAGTCGGGGTGTAAGGCGCCAGTTATAGCTATCATAGAAACTCATCATTGAAAACCTTAATGATTGATTTTGAGATGTTTAGAAAGCAAAATCATTTATTATTTTAAAGGACGATTAAAGCTCAAGACTTAATTAATATTTCTAGCCAAAAAAAATTTCAAATTGGCCCAACCTTCCACAAAAATTGACTTTTAATCTTTCAATGATCATTGGTAAGGTAGTTCAGTCATTGAAATAAGAAAAGTCTTTTTATGTGGAAAGTTTGGCCTATTTGAACTATTTTTTTGGCTAGATATATTAAATAAGTCTTAAGGTTTATTTTTCCATCAAAATAATAAACAATTTCAATTCCTAAGCGCCTCAAAATCAATCATTTAAATTTTAAATGATGAATTTCAATGATAGCTATGACTGGCACCTAAGGAATTCACTATACTTAGCAAATACCAAAACCATTAGGTATAAAATGAAAACTACCTTACCTTTTCGAGTTTACAGACTTCTACTTACCTACAACAAACAAAATGGTTCCAAACGGAACCGTGAGCCCATATTCGTTACAGCCGATTTTCAATTTTACCCATACCGAGCGCTAAGATGTTTACACATCAAAAATGTTCAAAACTTGTTTGATAAACATAAATTTGATTTCGGAAAAACAGAAGAATCATCTTCTAGTATATGGAAAACATTTTCAAAGCAGTTTTGAAGTTTTAATGATGAAGAGTCTGATTATTTATAATAATAAAAAAACGTTGTAATGTTAAGGTGCCTGCCTCTCCTACTAAACTGTGGGGGATATTATTTGGCTTCCCCAAGCCTAAAATTAAATGGCTAAACTGCCGATCTTAGCTGGAACAAAATATTAAAATGAACAAGGCTATTGTGCCGAATTGAGTTCTGATTGGAAAGTGATTTTATTGATACAATTCTTAGCCTATTTATACAAAATAATTCCTTACACACTAACAAGTAAAATATTCACTTATAACATACATATAAACATAATTTTCAATATCTAATATTAAAGTATACATATCATACGGTAAGCTATAATTTTGTTGTGTCATCAAATTCATGTTGAATATCCATGCCTATTTGATGACACACAAACATATTGGGTGAAGTGCAGGCACAGGCAGTGCATATCATAGAGGGACATTGAACCAAAACAAAAGTAATTCAAAGCGTCAAGTGGCATTGGGTATATTTGAATAAGAAGACAAAATGCAGTCGCGTTTATTGACCGTAGATGTAAACAGAGTATTTACTATTAACCGAAAGTAATCTGAGGCGTTAAATGACATTGAGTTTATTTGGATATAAAGACGTAATGCAGTTCTGTTTATTGACCGCGGATGTAAACGGAGTATCTACTATTGCTTTATGTTTTATAATGCTAAAGCCAATGACCGGATGGAATGACGTATTGTTTTGATTCTATGTATCTGTAGTGTATGAGCACTACATCCTCACTCTTTCAGAAAAAAAATTTACTTTATTATGTAAATAAATTTTTTTTTGTTTATTTACTTATATTTAGTTTTTTGAGTCTATTATTGTGCACTTCTTTTATCTCATTGTTTATCCTAATTTTTGTATTTACGCCATTAAATTCTACGACCTTATATGGTCCTGAATAGGGATTTTCTAATTTCTTCTTATTTCCTACTTTCAGAAAGACTGTGTCTCCTATATTTAGTTCTAATGGATTAGAAATCTTATCTACTAATTTTTGTCTTTCTAATTTACTTTTGTCTAAAAGATTCTTAGCTATTATTGCCATTTGTCCTAATCTAAATTTTAATTCTAAACTGTAATTATCAATATTGTATATAGGATTTACTATCTTAGTAGTTGAGTCTTCTGGTAGTTTAGCTAATTTTCCATAAACTAACTCGAAAGGTGATATACCAATGCTAGAATGCGGTGTTGTATTGTAGCTGAAAACAAAATAGGGAATCCATTCATGCCAGTTATCTTCTTTTGCAAAGGCAATTAGGTATTCATTCAACACTCTATGATTCCGTTCTATAGAACCTAACGTTTCGTGATGATAAGGTGTTGATGTTACATGATTTATATTGAATGAATGATATACATTTTTCATTACCTCATTTATAAATTCTGTACCCATATCTGTTTTCAAAGTTTTGAAGCTTCCATGTCTAAGAATGAAATTATTCACTAAGGCTTTAGCTACTGTGTTTGCATCTTTGCTTTTGATAGGTATTGCTTCAATGTACTTGGTCAACTCACACTGTAGAGTTAGTATATATCTAAAATCATTCGATGGTCTAAGTGGACCAACTGTGTCTGCTGTTACTACCTCGAAACTCGTTGTTGGTGTATCTGTTATTATTAACTTTTCCTTTGTGTTTCTCATCTGTTTGCTCTGTGCACATATTATACATTCATTTACATGTTTTTTGACCATTTTGCTTAAATTTTTCCAACAATATCTCTGTTTTATTTTATTTATTGTTCTTTTTACACCTGAGTGTCCACCAGCATGTGGTGTGTATTTGGCACTTTTTTAAATTTCAGTTTTATAATTTTCCTTACCTTTCCTAGAGAGTCACATTCCCACGTATATATATTTGGATTATTTTCTTTGAATTCATTTCCTTCTATTCCTATGTTGTTTGTATTCTTATTTTCCATTGCCATTCTTGCTGTTTTTGATCTGTGCCGAGATTCAGCTATTTCAGCGAGTGAGATAAGATGACTCGCCTTACTCGCCGACTCATCTCACTTCACTCCCAAAAGTGATTCAGCTACTTAAGTGAAATGAGTAAGTTCGAATTTAGTTTCGAACATGAGACAAAGAATAAATATAAAAGAGCTAAACTCTACCTCCTTGTCACACCACACTCGTTACGCAAAATGAAATGAAAAACAAATACAACAATGTAATCATTGGAATCTTTATTAATGGAGTATCTCTTGTTTCAATTTTTTTTTTTGTCGTTATTAAAGTTTGATGTAAGTTTTCAACCTTGAGAAATAAATAGTTTAATAGTGTCGAAAGTGAATACAATATAATTTTATGTGCATATGATAATAAAATAAGATTTAAGAATCAATAAAAGGGTTGTTGTTTTTATCTACGTTGTTGTTTTTAATTTCGTTTCCTATGCATATAGGAATTCTTGAGAAAAGCACACATACCTATCCAAAACTGGAAATTTACCAACACCAAGTCACTGCGGAAATATCTGGCGAGTGATCTGACATTTCATTTCACTCGCTCACTCACTCACTTTTGCTAGCTGAATCGGTTTTGGACAAAAAGTGACTCATCTCACTCACTCCCTGGGGTTTCGAATAAGCTGAATCTCGGCACTGGTTATTATATTAACATCTGAAGTTGGGATCATGCCTTTTAGTATTTCTGAATCAAGCTTGATGCGTGATAGTGCATCAGCGTTTGTGTTCATTGATCCTTGTTTATAAATGATGTTAAATGTATAGTCCGCCAGATCTAGTCTAATCCTTGTCATTTTAGATGATGGATTCTTGTGTGTGAAGAGACTCACTAATGGTCTGTGATCTGTTATCACGGTGAATTTTCGTCCATAGACATATGGTCTAAAATAGTTTATGGCCCAGTGTATGCCAAGTAATTCTTTTTCAATTATTGGTTTATTTACCTCATGTTTAGTTAAACTTCTACTGGCATAGGAAACTGGTAGATCTTTCCCTATTTGACCTTGTGATAGGACTGCTCCTAGAGCTGTATTGGAAGCATCTGTTGTTATTATGAATGGCTCTTCATGGTCTGGGTATTTCAGAATTGGTGGGTTTATAAGTTTGTCTTTCAATTTTCTTCTATCGATAAACAATTGTTAACTCTCGATCAACAATTGTCTAATGTCGATAAGCAATTATTGTCGACAGTAGAAGCAAAGTTCGAAGATAAAATCGAATCCATTACAAAGGAATTAGATAAAGTAAAGAAAATGAAGGTTCGAGAAAGTTCTGGCGACTGTCCGAAGAAAAAAGAGATGCATCCACCAACCTTCGATGGGCAAACTTCTTGGTCAATCTACAAGAAGCAGTTTGAGGCAGCCGCAGCAACAAATGGCTGGGATGAGGAAGACAAATGCATAGCTCTAACGCTTGCCCTCAGAGGACCTGCTGCTGAGCTGTTAAAAGCATACCAGCAGATAAAAATGGCAACTTCAGTGCTCTCGTTCAGGCCATTGACAAACGTTTTGGAGATGGCCATATGCAAGAAGTCTTCCGCGTCCAGCTCAATTCCAGAGTCCAGAAAAGGGGAGAAACTCTGCAACAACTCCAAGCAGACATCGAACGGTTGGCGCACCTGGCATATCCAGCTGCAGGAGATGAAATCATCAACCAATTCGCAACAGAAGCCTTTGTTCGTGCTGTATCTGACATCAACCTTCAGCGAGCAATTCGAACTGCTGGCAAACGCACGCTTCCTGAAGCACTAGCATTCGCCCTCACTATGGAAGCAGCAAAGCAGGCTTCTCAAGGAGTCCATCGGGTAAGAGAAATAGAAATTGAGGAGTGCTCTTGCCAGAGAACAGCATTCCAAAGGAACCAACGCGTTGGACCTGCTCGATGCTGGAATTGCAATAAAACCGGACATCTCCAACGCCAGTGCAGATTGCCACCTAGAAGATCTGCTTGTCAACATTGTGGAAGCAGAAATTTTAACAAACAACAATGTCAAAACTCCTACTCACCCTGTTTCTCAACCGGGAAACGAGTAAGAACCAACTTCGAGGGGCAGAAGCTGGTTTCTGGTATCGATGGCCCCAGAACCACCATCCAGGTCTCACAGACGAAACGAAACAACAAAAGTCTGACTGTGGCGGCAACACTTAACGGCAAGAAGCAAGTGGCTACGATCGACACCGGTGCCACTGCCTCCATTGTTCGAAAGGACTTGGTGAAGATGACATGGCTGCATAACACCAACACTTACCGTCTGAAAAAAGCAACAGGAGAGGCAGCCAGAGTGTACGGGGAGGTTCGTCTTACAATCCGTTTGGCAGAACTGGAGTTTTCACATCTATTTCTGGTAGCAGATATATGTGACGAGTGCATCGTTGGAATCGACTTTATGAAAGAGCACGGAGTAATTCTCGATATCGGAAAGCAAGTTCTCAAATACCGAAATGTGGAGATTCCTATGGTTTATGGCAATGAAAATTCATCAACTCTGAGAACTGTCATAAAGGAAGATATTTGCCTGCCACCTTCTTCAGAAGTGTTCGTTTGGACAAAAATAAAGGGAGATTTGGGTAGCCATCGATACCTAATGGTGGAACCAGACTCTGAACAGTCTTCTCAAAACATCATCCTAGGGAAGACCCTTGTGGCGCCAAAGAACAACATGGTGCCCGTATGGATACTCAACATCAAACCGTACGAAGTCAAGCTTAGAAAAGGAGAAGTTGTTGGAAAATGTGAATCCGTATCCGCAATAACTAAAATTACAGAAGTTGATACACAAGAATATGTGGACCCCAGGAAAGTGAACACTATGAAGTCAAACATTCTCAAGTCTTCAAAATTAAGTGAATATCAGCTAAGTGTTGCTGGAAGCCTCCTTCATGAGTATGCTGATATACTCTCTTCACCCAATGGGCAGTATGGTCGAACACAACTGGTGCAGCATCGAATCGACACAGGAGACGCAAGACCTATTCGACAACCAGCAAGACGTCTCCCATTAGCCAAACAAGCCGAAGTTGAAGAGATGATATCGACCATGAAGAAAGATGGACTAATCGAAAACTCTAAAAGTCCATGGGCATCCCCAGTTGTTCTTGTCAAAAAGAAGGACGGAAGTACTCGATTTTGTGTGGACTATCGGAGGCTGAACGATGTGACAAAGAAAGACAGCTACCCTCTGCCAAGAATCAGCGATACTCTGGATGCGATGGAAGGAGCTGAATGGTTTTCAACATTGGACTTGAAGAGTGGCTACTGGCAGGTAGAAATCCATTCAGAAGATCGAGAAAAGACGGCTTTCTCCACAGGAAATGGTCTGTGGCAATTTAAAGTTATGCCTTTCGGACTATGCAACGCTCCGGCAACATTTGAGCGTTTGATGGAGTGCGTTTTACAAGGACTTACTTGGAAATCTTGCCTAGTCTATTTGGACGATGTCATTGTTTATGGTAAGACATTTGATGAGCATTGTGGAGACCTTAAGGCCGTGTTCCAGAGGCTTCGAGAAGCAAACTTGAAATTGAATCCAGACAAGTGCGAGTTTTTCAAGTCTGAGGTAAAATACGTGGGACATATCATCTCTTCCCAAGGAGTGAAGACTGATCCTGAAAAAGTTGACACCGTAAAGAATTGGCCGACACCACAGGATAAACATCAACTCCGGAGCTTTCTTGGTCTAGCCACGTACTATCGACGGTTTGTGAAGGATTTTGCTGGGATCGCGAAAAGTTTGCACCAGCTAACAGAGAAAAGCAAACAGTTCAAATGGTCAAGCGAGTGCGAGAAAAGCTTCCAGGAACTTAAGCAGCGCCTATGCAATACACCAGTTTTGGCCTATCCGACACCAGGGAAACCTTTCATCATCGACGCTGACGCAAGTAACGTAGGAATTGGTGCCGTACTATCAAAAGTCCACGAAGGAGAAGAGAAGGTCGTTGCCTATTACAGCAAGGTGCTCTCAAAGCCAGAAAGAAATTACTGTGTGACCAGAAGAGAACTTCTAGCTTTAGTATCGGCAACAAAACACTTCCATAAGTACATCTATGGACAGAAGTTCCTTCTTCGAACAGATCATGGCGCACTTAATTGGCTGTTGAACTTCAAAAATCCAGAAGGTCAAGTGGCAAGATGGATTGAGAGATTGCAGACATACGACTACCAGATCCAACATCGAAGAGGAAGGTTGCACTCAAATGCAGATGCTTTATCTCGGAGACCATGCAAACCGGACTGTAAGCACTGCACACGTCAGGAAGAGAAGGAGGTTGCTTCCATCCAGCGATTAAGAGCCGATCCCATTTACGGTTGGAGTAATGAAGAACTGAGGACTGCCCAACAAGAAGACTCGGATATTGAATCCATTCTTGCGTGGAAGGAATACCAAGAGAAACCAGAATGGGGTGACATCTCCGATAGAAGTCCAACTCTTAAAGCGTATTGGGCACAATGGGACTCACTTCATGTACAAGAAGGAGTACTAAGACGAAAGTGGGAATCCACAGACGGCAAATCATATGTGATGCAGCTAGTCATACCTCGTTCCAAAGTTAATGACGTTCTGCAAGAGCTGCATGATGGAGCTTCCGGAGGACATTTGGGTGTCAATAAGACACTGGAAAAGGTAAGGCAGCGATTCTACTGGCTACACGCAAGAGAAGACGTCGAAAAATGGTGCCGAAAATGTGATACTTGTGCTGCAAGCAAGGGACCAGGCAGAAAAGTCCAGAGTAGAATGCAGCAGTATAATGTGGGCACGCCCTTTGAGAGGATTGCAATAGACGTTGCAGGCCCTTTTCCAGAAACCGAAAACGGAAACCGATACATCCTGGTAGTAATGGACTACTTCAGCATAAGTGGCCTGAGGCATTTGCCATCCCAAACCTGGAAACCAAAACAGTCGCGGATCAGATTGTTTGCAACTGGGTAAGCAGGTTTGGTGTACCTATGGAACTCCATTCAGATCAAGGGAGGAACTTCGAGTCCAAAATTTTTCAGGAAGTTTGTACACTCCTTGGCATTAAAAAGACGAGGACAACACCACTTCACCCACAATCTGATGGGATGGTTGAACGATTCAACCGGACCCTTAAAGAACACCTTTCCAAAGTTGTAAGCAACAACCAACGAGACTGGGATCGGCATATTCCGTTATTCTTGATGGCCTATCGAAGTGCGGTACATAGCTCAACAGGACATACACCATCAGAAATCCTGCTCGGGAGCACAATACGACTACCAAGTGAAATCAAATTTGGATGTTCTACAAGTGAGCCACAAGGAATAGACGACTACGTGGACAACCTCAAAGAAAAGCTAGTTGACATTCACGAAAGGACGAGGGCAAATATAAAGCTATCGAGTGATCGGATGAAAACAAGATATGACGCAAAAGCCACAACGACAGGATTCCAAGTGGGAGACCTTGTGTGGTTTTGTAATCCCCACCGTCGGAAGGGACTCTCACCGAAGCTTCAACAAAATTGGGAAGGCCCTTATACTGTTGTAACACGAATAAACGATGTCGTCTACCGCATTCAGAGAGGATTAAGAGGCAAGCTAAAAGTAGTTCACAGCGACCGTTTACATCATTATAATGGTGATGGAAGTGATGGATTTGCTCGGGACGATCAATCCTAAGAGGGGGGCAGTGTAATAACTTTCCATATTTGAACTATAACGACTCCGAAATGCAAACAAACGGACACAATAAAGCTTACGGTCGCAGTGCAAACATACCCTTATTAGCTATAATTATAGCAACTCTCAAACGAAGGAAGCGCCATCTGCCGGATTATAGCAGATTTACCAGCTGTCAAATAAAAGCTTTTGGAAGGGAAATTATTGAGAAATTTCCCCTACGGAAAGCTCTGGAAGCAGAGACCAGAACGTTCTCCTTATTTCGAGAGTTTGGAAAACAAGTATAAAAGGCACAGGTTTAAACGGCAGCGACACAGTTTGTTTTTAATCGTGAATGAATAAAGTTGGTTGTAATAAAAGTGAAAAGTAAAGTTTGTGAATTAATTCAGTGGTGAAGAATAAATCGTTTTGTTTGTAGTAAGAAAAGTAAAGTGTTTTATTTTGCGAAATAAATAAGTGGACGTTTTGAATAAAGTAAATAAGTTTTACTAACGAACCTGAGAAAATATTACAGTATTTTAATACTTAATTATGAAAAATACTCAAAACTAACTTTGGTCCTTAAAATTTTCCTGAAAAATACGTCTTTTTTAATTGGGTTTAATATAGTTTACAAAAATTCGTCAGCATTCCATTGTATTAAGTTTTGTTTGTTTTTTAAAGTTTTTTTTTTAATTTAAATTCTTTAGCTTTTTTGATTTTATCCACTTAAGTAAAAATAAAAAAAAATGCTTAAGAGTGTTCCGGACTGAAATGGTGATTTCATGAATAAGATTGCGAAGCGTGTACTTATCCGATCAAAGCGATTAAGGTGTCTATGGACAGATAAAGTTATTCTCTATGCTATCATTGGAAACAAATTTTAATTTTGTGCTCTAGATTTTGGTAAAAGCCTCTAAGAAATCGAGAAAATGGTTAAAATGGCTGTTTTTCACAGCAAATGTAGCCTACACTATAGTATTTTTTGCAAAAAAATGTTTAATAACATAAAATTCCATATTTTTATTATGCCACTATTGGAGAAAATTTTTAATTTTGTACCTTATAAAAATTTTAATAATGCAAAATAAAAATGCTTGTGAATTTTGAAAAAACCCATTTTTGACAGTCAATTTTTATACCTAACGGTATTTTTTTGACAATTTTTTTTGCAGTGGATATAAATTCAATACATTTTTCATGATTTTCATTAATAATGTAATCATATTTGTATCATTTGATATTGAAATTTTTAATTCTTAAAATGCACTTTTTGACAGAAAATTTATGTAAATTTAGAAGTTAAAATCAGTTACTTTTAGAAAAAAAATTTTTAATACAATAATACGCCTACTAGTAAACAATTAGTAAAAACGCAAAGTTTTATAAAACAAAGTATCTGATGAAAGTGAAAAAAACGGTCTTATATATGCAAAAAAAGTTAGCAAATGACTGGTTTTGTTCAGTTCGGAACACTCTTAAATTAAATCGTTAAAAAACCTACAAGGCTGCATTAAATGCAGTTTTGAAGTTTGGGAACATTAAGATACGTAAATGAACTTATCTAAATAAGTATTACCCATGTTTTATTTTCACTCATAGCCGCATTGCGGACTAATATAAAAACAGTGATTTGCATCCATCTCTATTTACCTCATGGTTGGTTATTTTTCAACCTTTATGTTGTCTTTTTTCTTTACCATCATCAAAGTGAAAACTTACTTTTGCGTTATTGAAATAACCTCCGATAGAAACCTGGATCCCATATGTTGTTCTTGCATGCTAGAAGATAACCCCGGCCCGACCCAGATATAATAAAACGCTCTATATCCATGGCCCTTTGGTATGGGGCACTTAAGCATTAAATGAATGTTTTAAGAACTCTTCGACAAAGACTGCCCCATATAGTACAAATTTTGAATGTGCGCAAATAAGCACTAAGATGACCCACAAATTAGTGGTCTATGGAGCACACTGGGTTTCTGTAACTTCCTTAATAATAGAGATAAAGCAACGTGGATAGCAGCAAACGATAGAGAAAATTCGAATTAGTATAACTGCATCATTAACTCAGTTTCCCGAAAAAGTGGTCTATGGGGCATTTAAGTACTCAGGCGGCGAATTGGTACAAAAGATACTCCATTATTAATATTTCAATGTTTACATTGTTGTATTTGTTATTTCATTTCGCGTCCATTTGTGGTGATGTGAAACAGAATATCAAACATAATGAGTGTGACAAGGAGGTAGAATTTGGCTCTTTCATATTTATTCTTTGTCTCATGTTCGAAATTAAATTCGAACAAACTCATTTCACTTAAATAGCTGAATCACTTTTGCGAGTGAAGTGAGATGAGTCGGCGAGTAGTAAGGCGAGTCATCTCATCTCACTCACTGAAATAGCTGAATCTCGGCACAGATAAAAAAATGTCGCAAAACCTGGAAAAAATTTCCAAACTCACTATCGACGGTAAAATCAATAAAAATAAAAATATAATAGCCTTATATTTTCCCCCAGATCTGATCTGGATTGTATATGCATACATGTATTACAAAAACAACACAAAATCCGACCTTGCTTTTGGATTTCGATTTGCAAATTAATTCTGACCATACACCCTTTGTACTTTTTTGCAAAAATGAGTTTTTTTTCTCACAGGTAGATGGCTTTTTGTGTTGAAGATAGGGAGAAAATAGAGAATAGAGTAGAGAGAAAATACAGAAACAAAAGGATAAACGGGGATCGGATAGGTATATAACACTCTTGTCGCACTGGGATCCTGATTGTTTTATTATGATAATCTAGTCCGGATTAGATATAGGGATAATAAAGTTAAACTATTACATATAACAAAAATGAGATCAATTCCAAAGCGAACGATCGAGAAGCAAACAAAAGATAACTCAAAATGAAAACATCGTGATTCCAGCTGCTTTTGACGGATTAACCATTTCAATTCAGTATCAAAGAGATGAGTTGGAAAAATGTACTCAAAGTAACTTTTTGACACTTTAAGGCGCCAGTTATAGCTATCATTGAAACTCATCATTTTAAATTTTAATGATTGATTTTGAGACGTTTAGGAAGTAAAATCATTTATTATTTTGATGGAAAAATAAAACTAAAGACTTAATTAATATTTCAGGTCAAAAAAATTATTCAAATAGGCCCAACTTTCCACATAAAACGACTTTTCTTATTTCAATGATTGAACTACCTTACCAATGATCATTGAAAAATTAAAAGTCAATTTTTGTGGAAAGTTGGGCCGATTTGAAATTTTTTTTTGACTTTAAATATTAATTAAGTTTTGAGCTTTGATCGTCCATCAAAATAATAAATGATTTTGCTTTCTAAACGTCTCAAAATCAATCATTAAAGTTTTCAATGATAAGTTTCAATGATAGCTATAACTGGCACCTAAGGCGCAAATCATTTATTATTTTGATGGACGATTGAATCTCAAGACTTAATTAATACTTCTAGTCAAAAAAAATTCAAATAGGTCCAACTTTCCACAAAAGATGACTTTTAATTTTTCAATGATCATTGGTAAGGTAGTTCAATCATTGAAATAAGAAAAGTCTTTTTATGAGAAAAGTTTGGGCTATTTGAAATTTTTTTTTGGCTAGAAATATTAATTAAGTCTTGAGCTTTATTTGTCCATCAAAATAATAATTGATTTTACTTCCTAAACGTCTCAAAATCAATCATTAAAATTTTCAATGATGAGTTTCAATGATAGCTATAACTGGCACCTAACTTTGAATCCAGGAACAACTTTGTGACGTCATAAAGTTAATTGAAGTAGCTTAATTTGTGATGGTTTATTTGCGGAGGAGTTTTCTCGGAAGGAGTTTTTTAATGGGTAAATTCATTATAATTTGTGTCGTGCAACCATTTTGTTTTTGCGCTTGTGTTACAGATTCCTAATTTTTGCCATACGTGGTAATGACCGGATCCCTTACCTTCAGGTGAAAACGAATGTTTAGACATCTTCCACGCGAGTCCCGGTACTCACACATTTTTTTAGTCACATAAAAGTTCTTACAGTATTTCTTAGTCGACTGAATTCTGTGCCGAGATTCAGCTTATTCGAAACCCCAGGGAGTGAGTGAGATGAGTCACTTTTTGTCCAAAACCGATTCAGCTAGCAAAAGTGAGTGAGTGAGCGAGTGAAATGAAATGTCAGATCACTCGCCAGATATTTCCGCAGTGACTTGGTGTTGGTAAATTTCCAGTTTTGGATAGGTATGTGTGCTTTTCTCAAGAATTCCTATATGCATAGGAAACGAAATTAAAAACAACAACGTAGATAAAAACAACAACCCTTTTATTGATTCTTAAATCTTATTTTATTATCATATGCACATAAAATTATATTGTATTCACTTTCGACACTATTAAACTATTTATTTCTCAAGGTTGAAAACTTACATCAAACTTTAATAACGACAAAAAAAAAAATTGAAACAAGAGATACTCCATTAATAAAGATTCCAATGATTACATTGTTGTATTTGTTTTTCATTTCATTTTGCGTAACGAGTGTGGTGTGACAAGGAGGTAGAGTTTAGCTCTTTTATATTTATTCTTTGTCTCATGTTCGAAACTAAATTCGAACTTACTCATTTCACTTAAGTAGCTGAATCACTTTTGGGAGTGAAGTGAGATGAGTCGGCGAGTAAGGCGAGTCATCTTATCTCACTCGCTGAAATAGCTGAATCTCGGCACTGGTTCGAACTCGCAATATTGCTTCAAGCATTGAATAACTACAAATAGAAGGGACACCGGGCAAAACGTCCACTAGGTGTCTTGGTTTGGCAGCCTGTCGCTGCAGTCGCTCTATACAACAACAATAAATACAATAAATACAACACCCCTGTAATAAATTTATTGCCGAATAAGAAAGGGATAGAGCATGAAAATGATGAAAGGATTTTTTGAGGCTCTCTTATACTACGTTCCCACCAGAGTGAAATCTCGGATTTCAGAGATTTCAGTCCAAATCTTCACATTTCCCCATACAGTTTTGAGATTTCGAAATGCGAGATTTCGTTGAAATCTCAATGAAATCTTGTATCGATGCGAACATATCTTTATGAACAGACCCATTTTAAGCTTTCACCACACAATGGTGAAAAGCTTTTTGATACAAATTGTGATCTTTCACTCCAACGCCAAGCAGGCAAAAAGAGAGAGTATGATATTGTATTTGACATTTGGGTGGATAGAAAAACAAACACATAGGAACACAAAGGTAGTAGTTTGTGTTTATATGAGACGAAATCTTGGTTTTGGCAGTGTGAACACTAATTTGAAATCTCGAAAGTTTTCAGCTGAAAACCCAGATTTCGCTTTGGTGGGAACATAGTATTAGCCTAGAAGAAAACCAATAATTGTTTGAAAAGGAAATTAGAGCTTCATGGGCGGCCACTGGATTTGCTTGGTGTGACTGTCGTTTGAGCAATGTTCGGTGTCCCCTTCTATTTGTAATTATTCAATGCTTCAAGAGATTATCATTTATATTGACAAATCTCAGGTCCCAATAATCAATTTTGTTTGTAAATATACAGTTTGGAAACTGAATCAACTGCCTAGAGTTGAGAATGGGTGTGTGTGGTTACAAGCAAATATTGAAATGTAAGTATAGTAGGGACGTTAGTGCACGATATGAGGGCATACCTTTTATTTCGACCTGACGGGTTGAGCTTTAGTACACTAATAGTTCATGTCCTAACTTTCCTTTTAAGAAGTGTTGCCAAGGTGGCAACACTGTCAGAAGGACAGGAGAAGGGTTGCCACAATTCCGAAATGTTGCTTGTAGACAGAAAACCAAGGGTTGCACGATGACCCGAGAACTCCTGTTGGATTCAGCACTCTTGAAAACATAGGACCTCATTATTTTTTTTCTCCCACCCCTCCCCTTGCACGAAGGGGGTGGAAAAAAGTCGTTTTGGAAATAAAATTTGAAAAGCCAAGAAAAGTTAGAAAAATATATTTTTTTATAAAATTTTAAGATGGTGTCGACGCAGAATTTCACAATCTACCTTTGTATATGAAAACCATAGTACTATCATGGTGGCACTCGAAGAGGGCGACATCTCAAGTTTCCAAGGGGTACCTTGACGTGGAGAATTGTGGAATAAGTGGAAGTGTGGACGTGAAGAATAGTATAAGCATGGGAAAGACGTATACTGAATTTATGAGAGTTAGAGTGAATCAGGTAGAAGGCATTTTGGAGAAAATATTCAATTTTGTTTTGGTTATCGGTTTTGTTTACATTTTTTTTACTATGCAGATAAAGCTGAAAGACACAAAAAGAACAATTTCCGATATTCTTTTTGGTTTATGGGGTTTTTATGGTGCAAGGGAAACGGGTAGGTATACATGTGAAGGTGTATTTGTTTTTTCACAACTGTAGGCGTATCGTCTTCAATATATTTGGGTTTCTATGGTGCAAGAGGAAGATGTTGTTATACATTGGAATATAGGTAGATATGTAGGTATGTGGGTTAGTTTTTATAACTGAGTGGGTAGTTGAGAACCAAAACTCGTCATATCCAAAATTTTCATTTTGTGCAAATGAAAAAAAAAAAACTAATTAAGGTGAAATGGTAGATGTTATAAAAGATTTTATTTTATACCTACCTATAATCTTTTTATATGAACATTTTTCATATACAAAGCTATAACAGAAGATTTTTAAATCTATGTTATGATTGAGAGCAAACAAATATTGGAAGTTCCGTTTAAAAGATATTTAACAATTAAATTTGGTTATGAAGAGCTTTGTTGCAAATGATTGGATATGGCCAGTTTCCCCACCATTCCCCCCTCTCACAATTGCACCCTCTAATATAAAAGCACTCCCCTACTTTCCAATCTTTAATGACCTATTTAAAATTGTTTACAATAAAAACCTGTGAACGTTTTAGTTCCTTCTTATATAACATAATTAATAGCCTATGATGGATAAGAAGAGTTTTGAAAGCAAACCCACTGCTTACAATGGATATGGAAAGCTTTGATGTAAATTGCACTGTGGATATCGAGAGTTTTGGAAACAATAACGATGTTCGACATCAATATTAAAGGGGCTTAGAGGGGTAAGGGTGTCAAATTTTCTTTAAAAACTATTCAATATGCCCAGCTTAACAAATCTGGATCAAAATCTCAATTTTTGATAAAAGTGGATAGGTATGATGAGTTTTCGTTCTCATCTACTCAAATGTAGGGGTTTTGTGTGCAGGATTTTTTACAAATAATGTACCTACATGCAAACTTTTCGCACTTTTCAAACTTTTCTTTCGCTTCTTTCCTTAATATATGTATATACATATATTTTAGTAAAGGCTACATTGGGGTGGAATACCATTTTCAAAAAAATGGTTATTAAGGTGCAGTGCAACAACACCCGCGGTAATAAAGCCCTTGGGCCGTGGGCGTTATTTCCCAAAATAAAAGGAAAAAATACCCACGGGTTTATTTTCCATTTTAAAATGGCAATAACCAACGAAAGAAAAGAAATAAGAACCGCGGGTGCTATTGCTTTTTGGATTTGGCATTTAAGCCCACGCTTAAAGTATGATCTATACTCTGCTTTTAAATACTCTTCTATTTAAAGATCTCAAAATGATAAAGTTGGATATCTTAATATATACAACAGAGTCGGGTTAGTTACATCATTTATAAGTTATAACTGAAGAACGGCTGAACGAATTTTAATTATCTATGGTTTGTTGGATTTGTCTCCGCCTCAAATAGGAGAATAACTATTAAAATATTAGAAAAGTTCACGGATAAAAATTATATGCACTTTGGGTAGGTAGGTACCTGTTTTATTATATAAAAAAAGAAATCAGAAAATGAGTTTGAAAACGAATCAATAATTTATGAAATTTTGTTTTGACAAAATTAAATTAAAAAATTATAATATAGTCGAATCTCCACATTTCGTTCTGACAAAATAAAATTACAAAATTATAATCAATTTATGTATTTAAAATAACAATTAAATCTTCCATTGATCCACTTAATCAAAATAGCTTTTTTTTTCTTTGATGTTTAGTAAAACTTTTAAAGGAATTAAAAGATCTGTTCGCGTACTTCCCAAAACTACGAATTTCTACGAATTTAATTTTTTTCATATGAGCTTTGAAAGAACTTTGGGCAAAATTCGTAGAAATTCGTAGTTTTAGGAGGTATGCGAATAGACATACAATAGTTTGATGAGAATTTTGTTTAAAATAATATGTCTGTTCGCGTACCTCCCAAAACTACGAATTTCTACAAATTTAGCCCAAAGTTATGTATGTCAAAGCTCATATGAAAAAAATAATAGAAATTCGTAGTTTTGGGAAGTACGCGAACAGACATATAAGTATATAAAAATGTTTATAGATTTTTTTAAATTTATACATTTTACTATTGTTTTTGTCTTAAAAAATATTAATATATCGCGCATTGAAAACAAAAGTGGCACTAAACGAAAAACCTAGTTTTCAAATACGGCCGTTTAAAGTTTTGGACGACTTACGTAAATAGTCGAAAGCTCTTTGAAAAAAGATTTAGGGCCTTATTACGGTTCGCGAATCGAACGTTCACTTGAAGTCGAACGATTTGGCGAATGTTATGTACGTTAGGGTTAGCGAATGAATTCATTCGCTAAAAATTCATCGCTGTCACAGGAAAAATTCATTATAATCAATTTTTCTTGCGACAAATTTCAACAAATAGAAAAAATGAAAATCAGAAAATATATCTTTAAGTGCGGAATTTTTGTAGTTTTCTTCATTTTATTCTTGACTTAATTATTTAATTGGTCATTAATAACTTATTTAATAATGGTCCAAAAAAAACTGATTTTAAATGCAAACAAAAATATTTTAATATGTCAACGAAAAAACATACAATAACCTGTTATAGCTATTTTGAAAGTCAATATTCTATTTCTTCTTTTTTTTGTAATGGAGATGTTTAAGAGAATGTATATTTTTTAAGTTAATTTATTTCAAATTTTGCGTAGTTAAGTGCCATGTTGTTCTTGATATCCAATGCTTTTATCAATTTTCAGTTAAAAATCAACAACCAAATGCAAAAATCTTTCTTAATTTTTGAGAAATTAATAAATTAAAAGTACTTTCCTAAGAAACCCGAAAAAGGGTTATAATTATGATTAGTAATTTTTTTGCTTCATGAGCATAAAACAAACAAGCAATGGAAAAAAGTTCCTTTAATTTTTTTTAAATTGCTTAAAATCTATAAGAAATTTATTCACATCCGGGTTTCAGAACTTGACTAAAAAATAATAAAGGCTTTGAATTTTACATACAAAAAATATCACCTAATTGCCAAAAAATCAACTTGATAGGTACAAAAATTCACAATTTTATTTGGCACAATTTACAAAGAAGAACTTTAAGCACGGTTAAAAATTTTGGGGTAGGTACTTTTTAATATTTTCTGGCTTACATATGTATATGACAACACCAAAAATATGTTGAAATTTAATACTTGGCAAATATTAAAATTTGGAAGTTAATTCAAAATAGGTATATTAAAACTTAATAATATCAGATATTACAAAGGAACACGAGATCTGTATTAGTTTTTATAATAATACAAAGGTATTATAATATAATACTTAATTACCTGCTTAAAATTTAATTTGTAGATTCTTTTCATGAAAATTAATACAAAATATATTACAAAATAATAGTAATGAAAGACATTTTTTGTAAGAGTATTTATCTTCAATTAATAGTGGCACTATTATATTTATTATATTTCACATACATATATCGTCCCCTGATTGCAAGAACTAGGTAACTCAATTTTATATTTAAATAATATATCGGCAAAAACGGTATTATTTTGTATAGTTTTAAAGACTTTTTGTCCAATATTTTTCTATCACAGACAAATATAGGATATTTGTGAAGTTTCAGGATCACATAAATTAAACTTTTCATCGTTCTCCAGTAGCTATATTTCTATAAAGGCCGCTATCTCCAAAATTTATGAAAATGAGTTACCTAGTTCTTGCAATCAGGTGACGATATGAGAACTAAAATCTTACTGCGATTGAAATTTTATCTACTAATTTGTATATTTTACCTCGAAATATTTCAACGCGCCTTCAAAATAATGCATATTTAAATTGTTTATTTTAAATTATTAGGCAGAAAAATGGTTGCTATATACCTACCTAGGTACATACCTACCAACTTATACAAAATAAATCTGTAAAAAGTTCATTAGATAAAAAGTTTATTAGGTACCTACATACATACCTACCTACCTATGCTACCTACCCTCGAATTTTGCAAAACAAAAAAAAAAACAAATACCTAGGTACCTATTAAAAGATAAACCTACCTAGGTATGAAGGTACCTATACCTAAAACCTACCCCCGAATTTAGCAATAAAAACTTTAGTTAAAATACATGTAGGTACCTATACCTATCTATCAAAAATATCTTTGCCTTAACCCACCCCCGAATTTTGCATACAAAATTTAATTAAAATATCTACAAATACCTATTAAACATAACTACTCGAAATAATTTATAATATGTAGGTACCTACCTAAGTAGGTAATAAAAACTATTAACAAAAAAACTATCTAGCAAAAAATTAATAGTAATTGCACAAAAACTTTAATTCAAATATGTACCTACCTACCTACATACCAAAAGACCAATCCTCGCAAAAAAAATTGCATCTAAAAATTCAAATACCTACACACCAAAATACCTACCACCGAAATCATGCAAGAAAATTTCAATCAAAATATCTACCAAAAGATATATGCCTAGCCTATCGAAACTTTGCAAGAAAGTTTCAAGTCAATTAAAAAAGAAGCAAAAACAAAACCTACCCTCAATAAGAAAATATAGCAACGACCTACACACGTTTGTCTTTTCACACTACATACAAGAAAATCTCTGCAAATAATAATTTTTCTACTCGTTGGTCGTTGCTACGAACTAGACACCAACGACGGGTGACGACGACGCAAGCAGAAGCAACACGATCAACTCGTTCACCACTTCATATAATTTATTTGCTTCTCTGCCTGCAAACAAAATACATTCCTAAATAAACCAACACAAATATTCTTCTATTCAAAGAGGAGACGACAATTTTTTTCTTATTTTCTTCACGTTTTTCTATTCTTTGACATTTTGAAAGCAGCTGATTTGCTTATCTCTCTTACTCCCTTTATTTCTTATGAGCATAAAAATAATACTTTCCTCTTGCTCTTACTACTTGTCTTCGATTCTTTATGTACCCCGCATCCACAATTCTCCACGCAATCGAATGCGGTCGAATGTGGCGCCCCCACAAGGTCCACGTTCAACTAAAAAAAATTTTTCATGAGAATACTATGGTTTTCATATACAAAGTCAATTATCAAATACGAAGCGAGTCGTAAATTATACTTCCAAGATTTCCAGATAATTGACAGCAAATTTCCAGAGAATTTGTTATTTTAATTAAAATCATTGTGCGCGAGGTCCAAATACAATATTCGTTGTCATTAACTTAAGAATAAAATTAAAATAATATTTTAATTAAAAATGGAATCAATGTGTTGTTTACATGTGTGCCGAGCGTGTGGAAGTACAAACTTGCGGATTTCAAGAAAATTAGAAGTGTTTCTTCCACCTTGATCTTCCTTGCTTTGAGATTTGAGTGAGTGTTTTTGTGCGAGGTGTTTATAATGTGTTAAATTTGCTTTAATTTACAAGAAACATTAGTTCAAAACATTAGCGGTTTCGGCTTTCAAAAGAAGCATTTGTTTGTCTTGGTTGTTGGATGAATATCAATGAACGCTGAAAATTGTTACTGGTCGTGTGTTGATGCTTTGAGCTGCTCTCATACGACATGAAGTGTATTAAAAAAATGTAGTTTATTCTTTTGGTTTGTTTTATAAAAGAAAAAAATAACAATTTAACTCACATTTTTGTTTATTTTAATTAAAACAATGAAAAACCTATCACTTTCGCCTCTTCATACACCAATCCGCAAAAAAAAACCTATCGGAAATTTAATTTCGCATTCGCTTTCGATTTCGAAAATAGGGCGAATGTAAAACGACCGAGGCGAAAGCGAAAGCAGTAATATCAAACCTCATTTTCGCCACCTAAAACGATTCGCTTCGTATTCCCTAATCAGGCCACAGATTATTTGGAGAAGTCTTCACTCTTTTTTCGTACCTACACAATTAATTACCCAGACCATAATTTTCGTGTTCATTTTCGTTGTTTCTTTCATTACAGCATGGCTGCTTGTAATTTTTTTGCCTTTGCATTTGTTTTAATTTTTTGAATTTGTGAAACTGTCAATGAATATTTTTCCGCTTCGTTTTCGTAACCATTTCATTGTCTTGTTCGTTTCGCCTCAGCATTCTATTAGGCCTTACATACAAACTTAGAAATAAAAAAGACTTAAAAACTTAGGTCAAGAATTTGTACTGGTTTTTCAATTCTTTATTAAATATGTACACACTTCCTCCTGAGTGGCATCAGGGTAAGATAAAATAATTTTCAATATTGAATTGCTATTTTATAAATAATTTCAAATAAAACTTACAAATCTCAATTCTTCAGCACAGACGCAGACAACACACAGTTCACAGACAGCTGATGTGTTCATGAAATGAATAGTTTTTGACTTGAACATGACAGATGATGCCAAAAGCGATAGAGGGTGGCAAGGATAAATAAATTTTTACTAGATTTTGTATTTCTTCGTTCACTAACTAAAGGCACTATTGCATCATCAGTTTCTTTCATTAAATTTTAAGGTTCCTAATGTGTGCGTTATTGTTTTTGAACAAAATTTAAAAATACAGAACAAATAATGAACAACTAATAAAATACAGAACATTTCTATGTTTTCGTGTACAAAATAATTAATAATGAACAACATCTTCAAATACAGAACAGTTCATTATTATAATGAACGGATGGTCACCGTATGTATAGTTCATTATTCAATTAACTATAAAATAGTGATTTTGATATGCAAACAAAGAATTACTTTGAAATCGCATATTCTACCCGTCTTAAAATTAACGTGCCATTAGATTATAAAGCATTTACATATGAATAATAATAAAATTCTTTGACGGTAAAATTTTTTTTTTTAAATTTCCTCCCAAAACCTAAATTGTTATTATTATTATATAAAAGTGTGGGTATATGTAAAAAGAAAACAGTGTGAAATTAGAAAAATGTGCATTAAATAAATATTATTTCGCAATTAAATTCAACAAATGTGGCAAACAATTTCCATTTCTTATGCATCTTAAATTTTCCCACATACAGGGTGCCTCATTTGCTGAAATATATTTATTGTTTTCTTATGGAATCGTAATATAGGTTTTTATCTAAAAAATATTAGTATGAAACTACAGGACAATTGGGTAATAGATCAAAATATACTCTTTCCTTCAAAATATAATTTGTTTCCTATCTGTAAGGCCATCAACTGTCAAAATCTATTGGAGGCTGGCTACAATGTAGATGGATTAAAAAACATCTGACAAATCTGAAATTTTTGAAGACATTTTATTGCTCCTGAAGAAAGTGATTTTAGGGCAATTCGGTGACATTTTGACTGTAGTATATTTTTTTGCTGTCAAAATATAGTTTATCTTTTATCTGTCAAGCCATCAACTGTCAAATTCCATTGAAGGACTGCTACAATGTAGATGGATTAAAAAACATCTGACAAATATGAAATTTTTGAAGAAATTTTACTGCTCCTACCAAAAAAAAGTGATTTAAAAGCTATCTGTGAAGGCATCAACTGTCAAATTCTATTGGAGGATGGCTATGATGTCGATGGATTAAAAAAACCCTAAGAAATCAGAAATTCTTGAAGAATTTTTACTGCTCCGGAAAAACGTGATCTTAAGAGAATAAGGTGACATTTGGATCGAAATACACTTTACACTTATTTTTAACAATGTCACCCTTTACAAAAATATGTGCACTTTATATATAATCGCTTTGCATTTAGAAAACCATTTAAAGAGTTTATTAAGAAGTCATCAAAGCCTCTGAGTTGTAATCACTTTCTTATAAAGTTAGATTCCTCTTAACAACTTCATGGTAAGATATCAAGAAACCAATTCCCCTAAATGAAGACTTAATAAAATGCTTACAGAGAGGTAACAAAAAAAAACAAACAATTGTATGTGTAAAATTATAATATTCGTTTCCGAAATCTCTTTTTAATTATGGGTAGTTTAGTGATTACATAAATAGGCACAAATCAATATTTTCGAATAGAAAAAATTAAATTTTTGTTTTCATTTTGGTAGTACAAAAACACAAAACTAACAAGCAGGCAATTCACAAACGTCAGGTGAAAGCTAATGTTTTCTTCATTCAAATAACATATAAATACTTTTTGAAGATAAAACTCTAGGCTTTTATAAAGACGTTTTAATAAAAACATCCCCAAAATATCTTCATTGTGTCTCTAAAAGAGTAAAAAGAAAAACTGAAAATTTCTTAGCGCACTTTAAACATGTTACTTTTTAATAGGTTTTTAAGAGAGGGCATATAGGGAGTCAATATAAACAACACTTATGATGCAGGTTTTTAAGATGCTAGGAAGAGGTTTGTTTGATAGTTACAGCAAACAACACTTTGATAGAGCAAATTAACCAGCAATAAAGTGGAATGGTATTAAGAAGCATAGGCGCCCGCAGGATTTTGTCCAGGGGGGGGGGCAGACACCAAACCAATTTTGAGATATCAAATTTTCGAAAAAAATGGGTATTAAAAAAATTTGTTTTTGATTTTAATATGCAGTATAATTTGACCTCTTTGGAAGTTTTATAAATAATTTCATTTAAATCCTTCAGTCAATAATGAAAAAATCCAAAATAACGTTCTATTTGAGGTACTGTAAATAGTTATCCAGCATAAAATTATTTTATATTTAATAGTAGACCGTACTTATTTAACTTATTTAACCACACAGGCATTTTTTTGGAAGTTTTTGTATAAAATGCAAGGTTCATAGAACAATAAAATATCATTCGTTCACTCGTGAAAAATCCAAAGGGTTGTTATTTTTGATTCTAGGATCTATAAAATATGGTTCGTTCCGAATTAACTATTCGAGAACTATTGAAGATCAATTCACGAACCTTTGAAATAAAAAATAGAAATGTAATTTTACAAAAGGAAAAAGGACAGTTTCAAAAAAAAAGTTTTGAAATCCTTTGACCTTGATAGATTTCAATGAAATCGAATGGAGTGATTTCAATGAAATTGCCACAGGTCATGGTGATGATGGTGCCATATTTTGAAACACCGTTTTGAAAATATTCGTTTCTGTTATAATTCTGTCTCAGTCTCAGCTATCCTGTCATTTTATTGAAATTACTCAAGGAACAACGAAGTTGACATTTTTTTAAAGCACCCTGTTTTGAAAATATTTTTTCTTTTTTAATTCTGTACAAGCCATCACCTGTGTCAATTTCATTGAAATCTTTCAAGGAATAACGAAGTTGCAAAATGTTGACATGCTTCTAAAAGACACTGTTTTGAAAATATCCAAATGTCAACGAATTTCCCTAATGGCCTTTTCGATTGGCAATCCGGAAGACCGATTCGATACGTGTGAACGATTCTGAAATCAAATCCGGAACAATTTTCTCTCCTTTTCAGAACAAGAACTGTCATTCTATCCCCATTCGAAAAGGTCATAAAATCACATTTTTGTAAAAAATTTGAAAATTTCTGATTTCTTAGAAGTTTTCTTAAAGCATCGACATCGTAGCCATTCTTCAACAGACTTTGAAAACGAATGGCTTGACTGATGGGGACCATTTTTTTAATAAATAGCTTCACAGCCGCAGTGAATGGATACTTGATGAAGAAAGATTTATTTAAAGGACCTTTTCAGGTCCTTATTTAAATCCGTTCATCCAATGACAAAATCCAAAACAACTTTGGATGTACTGTTTACAAATTGTTCAGCGTTAAATTATTTTCTATAAATATTGCATAAAACGACCTCCGGATAATAAACTGTATGTACATATATTATAATTTTTTTTTATTTTAGTTTTTCAGATCAAAATTTGATAATTATTGATTAATTTACTTTCAAACACAATTGATTTATTATTTTGTATGTATAAAACAGGTGCCTTAAGTGCATATAATTTTTTCCGTGAATTTTTCCGATATTTTATTAGTTATTCTTTACTATTCGAGACAATTCCAACAAATCAGATATCAATTAAATAGGTCCAACCGTTCTTGAATTTTAAATGGCGTAACTAACTCGACTCGAAATAAGAAAAAAATAAGATTTGAAAATTCAAACCAAAAATTTCGAATTTAGCCCAGTCAAATTAGGAAATCAAACCGCATTTTTCGATGGACAATTTTTTATGGAATCTGTTTGGGTACGCCTTCTTATCATAAAAACGAGTTTTTGTGATTTTTGAGGTTAGGGAAAAGCCGCTATCTTGAAAAAGAGATTGGTTTTGTTTTTATGCAATAGCTCGCTTGCATTACATTTCCACGCAAAACGTCCACTTTCACCTTTGTAGAGAATAAAATTGCCTATAAAATTAACTATCAATGACTTCTCAAGGTTGTTTAGTCTTTCAGTTATAACGGGCCAATGTTCATCTATGGGTTGTGGTTTGGGGGTGGTATGACTTTTCTTGGGTTATTTCGGTTACCTTTGAATTTTTTGGATGATGTTCTTAGAATAATTTTTAGTTCTTATAACGACCTATAAAAAGAGCCTTTAATCGATATCATCAGCCACGAATTATGTGAATCATCCAATTCATAAGTTCTCATTTTATGAGTCAAGAGAAAAAATAAGTATAATATTTTTTTTTCGTAAAATGTTTATCCGATGAATCGTACAAAAAAGATGTTACTAAAAATTTTGTCCATAGTAATGATATAAACTTAACATATATTATACGTGGAGTTGCATACAACATAGAAGGTCGTGGGGCAGCCGGGAAGGTCAGGGCACCGACGTTACTTGTTGTTGAAAACTAAGTTATCTATATATTTTCACACCAAGTGTAAACCGAAGGTTTTGCATTCTGAACTTTAATGCTGCTACAGTTCCAACAACAGCCTAAGAACCATTCCTACACTGAGAAAACTGAACTATGAGTTATTTAAACAGAAGCATGTTCAACTATATGTTTAAATTAGGGCAAATAGAATTCAATTTAAGTCTACCTCATATCTATTCAGATTCAAAAATACTATTATTTTGGGTAAAATCTGTTTAAATCAAAGTAAATCATGTTTAATTATTACATTGGAAGCTACACGTAACTTTTAACATGAATTCAAACCTAATTGAGTTTGATTTTCGAAAGACCTGTTAAATTATTTTACTCACTTAAAAATGTTAAACATGAAATTAACATGCACGAGTTTGTTTCAAATATAAATGCACTCAAAATATTAAAAAGAGACAGGGATTGAACAAATATCTTTAATTTAAACTCGAAACAATTTAAATTGAACTCAAAGGAATAATAACTGCAACTGTCTTATAATTTTTATAGACACTTGGCGTCTAAAAAAATTGCAAAAGAATCCTTCGCGACCACCGTTCGTGAAAAATATTCAAACTGTTCAAAAATTAGTGCCACCGTAGTATCGTGATCGTCGCGTCGGTCCAAAGGTAAAACTCACTAAGTGCGGAACAAAATGTTCAAGAAAATGAGAATGAAACGCATTTTTTTAATCCAAACAGTGTAATTTTGCCCAGTTTTTATAAAGACATTGAAAGCTATGCCCAGGAACTTAATTTAAAATTTTGCGAAAACTGACCTTTAAGCATCAAAAAGTATGTTTCAATCTTTCAATCCCATTTATTTCAAAAGTTTAATTTGTTAGTAAGTGAGTTTTAACTTTGAACCGATAGCATGATATGTATGCATGTATTATATCTATATAGGAAACGCTCCCATCATTACAAATAGAATAAATTCGTAATATATTTGAAGGATATAGCATCTATTTGGAAAACTTAACATTGAAATCATTTATTTTAAACAGAAAACATATTTGAACCAAACACGAGAAATATTCAAAAAAATTAATATGATTCTATTTGAAACAACATCAAATGAAGTTGATTAAAACAAACAGAAATATCCTTAAGTTAAATAGAAAGCATAGTAAATTTGAACAAAACCATGTTCAAATCGTTTCAACGATGAATTAATACGATTCTATTTAAATTAAATAGAAATCGCTTCCATGCCAAATCAAATGTGTTTGAGTTTGAATTAAATAGGAATATGTTCAATATTTTTCTCAGTGTAGCCAATGAGCAGAACAGAAATAAGTTTATCCAACTCCTTAAACATAAACTGCTAGACACAGGTTACACGGTTTTTCAGGACAAAGGTGATGCTGATTTGCTTATTGTCACTACAGCCAAAGGAGTCTTATCTGCATGACTATGTTACAATCGTTTCCGAGAATATTGATATTCTTGTTTTGTTAACGAAACATGGGAAACATCATGCGAATGTCTTTCTTCGGAAACCGAAAAAATCACACGCACCAGATAAATAGTACTCAACAAAAAGTATCAAATATGACCGAATAGTATCAGACAACATTTTATTTTTGCACGCTTTATCCGGTTGTGATACAACGTCAGCAACGTACTTCGCGGGTAAAATGATAGCTCTCTACAAAGTTGAAGTTGGATGTTTTGCTGTGAAATGAAATGCGAGCGAGCTATTGCAAAAAAACAAAACCAAACCAAATCATAAACCTTGACAAAAAAAAGACAAATAGGTAGTTGTTAAAATTAATAGTACAAAATTCATGCAAAAATGTGGTAATGCCAAGGGGGGGCAAACCATGAATTCAATAAAGAAGCTGTAAAGAAAATATCCATATTTTCCAACAATATCGAAACTAAGGATATTTTCAGATACATTTTGTATGATCCAGAGCCAGGGGGGGGGGCAAATCATGGAGAAAAGGCAAATTTTTTATAAAAATTCAAAGAGAAAAAATGAAAAATTCCTTAGTTGTGTGGTATTGTCCAGAGCCAGGGGGGGCAACTGCCCCCCCTTGTCCCCCCCTCCGGGCGCCTATGTTAAGAAGATTGAACTAACAGTTTGTCAAGAACTGATATTTTAGTTTGCAGTACTCTTAGAGAGTTTATGTGTTGCTTGGGTAGTTAGACCTGTACTGACATACGATAACGTAGTCTGGTGGAGTGCACTGGACAAAGTTACCAACCTTAAAATCATGACAAAGGTACAAAGATTGGCATGTATCGGTATCACTGAGGCAATGAGGTCCACCCCGACAGCGGGTCTGGAAGCTATACTCAACTTAAAACCCCTAGATCTATATATACATGAATCAGCAGCCAAGAGCGCACTTCGGCTTAGCCAAACTGGCAGCTGGAAACAGAGTGCTACAGGTCACGCGCAGATTCTACAGAAATACTCGGGTAATATGGTGTGCACTGACTACATAACACCCCATTTAGACTTCAACAAGCCGTTCACGATAGCCTTTCCTAGTAGAGAGGACTGGCAAATGAACGAGCCGTCAACCGGCGATTCGATGATAGCTATATACACCGACGCACAGTGGGCTCAAAAGCAAATCTAGCGGGTCAAAAATCCAAATCTCTGTAAACGAGTGGTGTGTGTGTCCTAATCTTATTTAAACACCCAAATAGCCAAGCAAGTGCCAAATAAAGAGAATAGTCATTTCATGGTTATGTGGACAATTATTTATTTTTCAAAGACAACAAAGACATAGAAATAATGATGAAATTATGTCTCAATGCCAGTTATTGGACTAAATTATGGTCTGAAGATAGGTAAAACTTTATTAACTTATATTATGTTGACCTCTGAGTTGTTTGCCACCGATAATTTTTCACTTTTTAGCCGAACAATTTGGATCAGTCATCAAATAACCTGTAAGATGTTATGTTTTACTTTTTCCAAACGGGCAAAAACGGGCAGATGAAAAATAAAAATATGTTACCTATATTTATCCTGGAACTCAATTTTAGTTCAATCTTTTTGTACAGATTTGTACAGAAAAAGTTGCAGCCTACAGAATAACTGTTTTATTAATTTTTTTACTAATAAGGAAAATGCCACGGTTTGCTTAGCTTAAACACCGTAAATCATAATTAAATACAATTACTTACCTCCTTAAATATGGTCCATTTGGGAATAACAAGAAAAAAGTTCACAACTTTTCAAACAAATAAGAGGTAAACAAAACCCTACCATCATAAATATTGAACTAACAATGACTGAATGATATGTCTGCAATTAACGGTGTTATTGCTTAAAAACTTAAGTCTTTTGTCAGTTAATTTGGCTCTATTCATTTTCTCTGGCATGTTTACAATCAACCTATATACTACCTGCCCTGATATAAAAATATTTTTTGGACTTTTGACCCGCTAGATTTGCTTTTGAGACCACTGTGCGACGGTTCCAAGATGGATACAGGTGTTGGTGCAGGGTTTTATTCAGAAACCCTCGGATTATCCAGCTAATTCAGACTTCCTGATTACAGCAGTGTCTTCCAAGCTGAGGTCCTGGCAGTGACAAAAGCTGCTAGACTCAATGATGGCAATACCACAAGCTGATATCACCTTTTTCATTGATAGCCAAGCGGCAATAAAAGCGATTTCTGCCATTGAAATCAAATCGAAGCTTGTTACTTGCTGTCGCGAAGAGCTAAGAGTTCTTGGTACACAGCACAATATAAGGCTCTGCTGGGTTCCTGGGCACAGTGGTGTCCCAGGTAACGAAAGCGCTGACGAGTTGGCAAGAATCGGATCGACTCTTGATCCTAATCAGGCAATAACTACAGTTCAGGTTCCACCCTGTAATCTTAAACAGTTAGTCGAGAGTAGAACTCTATCTACGACGAATAAGCGATGGAGATCGATCGATACCTGTGTTATAACCAGAAAATTATGGCCTAGTTTCAACAAACAAAAGACCGACACCATCATCCAACTGAATAAAAAGTCTTTATCTCTTCTCGTGAGTATCACCACCGGTCACAACCACCTGGGTTACCACAAGAAAAAGATAAAACTCAGTTTAGACGATTATGCAGTTGATGTGGTGACATAGAGATTCATGAGGATACTCCTCACTACCTGTGTCACTGCCCTGCGCTGTAACATCTCAGAAGCAAGCACTTAGGGAGACACTTCTTCCGAAATTCCAAGCAAAAACATATTGAAATTTGTTAATGCTACCCAATGGCTTGAAAATCCTTAGGCTCTATCAACCACACGACCACGAGATTGGTAACTTATCCAACCGCAGTCAATAGACGTACAAAACATTTCTTCAGCGAACGATAACGTAAACCAACCACTTACCCATCATACCTATCTATCAGACGTTGCATGGAGCCACTGCTCCTACGGGCCTGATAGAGGGATGATTCCTCAAGTGAGGGCAAAGGAAGGATCACACCTTTAAAAGGCACTCTCTTCTCAGCCAGGTGATTATGTGACGACATACACTTCTTCAACGTACGGGTACATACACCAACCACTGACCTATCACTCTCATCTGCCAGTCGCTGCATGGAGCCACTGCTCCAACGGGCCTGACATGGGATGTATCATAGGTTTCTTTTCATAGGGCTCACAATCCCTGGGTACCACAATGGATCTACATTGATCTAAGTGTGACGGCATTGTATATACAATCTATAGTATTCTCATGCAACACGATTTTGTAGGTTGACATTTGGTCGATAGGTTCGCTGTGATAGCCTTACCGAGATCTCTTAAGAGGCCTCCACCCATAATTTTGAAGAAAAAAACGAGAAATGGGGCAGTTCGTAAAAGAAGTTGTGAAGTCCATATAATACGGATTTCAAAAAACTAAAGTTATTATGAAAGAATGACATTTAAACTACAAAAACGTCTGGTCACTTTTTTATTTTGTTTATTTTTTTCTTATTATATTTTAGTATTTCGGTAACCTTTTTCGGAAAATTTCTCAAAACTGCTCAGCTGTAATAAAAGTTCAGAGAAACTGAAGTGGAAAACATATATTATATTAACGTGATTTTATTGTTAATGAACAGAACTACAAAATCGTCTGCTTGGATTTTTTAGTTTGGGCCCTATTTTTGAATAATCATCTCTTGAAAGACATCCAAATTGCTCATTTTCTAATGCATTTTTGAAAGTGTAATTATATGCAAAAAAGAACATAACTTTCCCCAAATAACAAATATGTTTTCTAAAATTGTTTCAATACAAAAAAATGTCTAAAATTAATCTATTATTGCAAAATAACACATTTTCAAAAAGTCTTTATTATCGAACAAAAGTCGTTATTTTATTTTACTGGCGGTTTTTAGTTCACCTATCGGTTACAAGATGGTTTTTTTCGAAGATTGGAAAATAAACAAAAAAAAGTATGCCAAATTTGAAATGCAAGTGGCTGTTTGTGTGTATGAGTGGTTCAGACAAGATGTGGTGTAGATATATATATGCGAGTAGAACCACGGTGATGGTGGTGGATGGTATTTGCAGGGTAAGTGCAAGTATATCTAGTTTTGTTGTAGGTTTTTGGGTATGCATGCATTCTATCTTTTTTTCCTGTGAATGAGTTTTGTGAATGTGTTAGTTGTTTCGGAATGGTTTTTTCTTTGAAGGATTTCTCTGTGCGTTTGCGTTTGAGGGTAGAAAATGTATTTTGTTTGCTGTGATTGCAATGGTAGACTTGGTGGCGGTTTATTCTTTTGTCATTTTTTGCTGTCAATATGCCTGCTTTCTTTTGGGCGCGTGCTTATGACCTTGCAGGAATATTTGCTTCGATCGTTTCGATCTTGTAATAATGGCAAAAGTTTTCGCTAACTTAAGTTTTGATAGTTTTTGTGCCACGTAGGAAAATATGTAAGGTAATGAGGAAAAGTTTGTTATTTAATAAATTTCTGTTTCGACTTCTAGTGCTAGGAAAGGAATACCTACCTATATTTTGTTTGTTTTATTTATTTATTTAAAGGTACCTACCTACAGTAAATACAAAAATGGCAAGACATATAAGTAAATGACAGAGTTTCTTGATTTAAAAACAAAGTTTTTAAACTAACAATTTGGAAAAGAATTAAAATAGGTTATTGCGTTATTCTGTAGCACTTAATTTGTGTGAGGAGAATGAAATAATTAAATTTATGTATTATGTACATATAACAAGGAATATTTACGTTACCAATTAGGACCTACGTACCTACGGAATTTTGATTCTATGATAATGTAAATAATAAATAAATTTCAGAAATTTATTCATGCATATGTACCTAGGTTTTGGTCTAGATTAATTTATGTGGGTAGGTAGGTATTTGTAGTTGCAAGAAAGCCAGATTTAGAAGATTTGTTTTTAGATAAGAATTTGTTTCTAGGCGGAACGTTCCTCCCAATTTTAGGACAATAATTAATGGTTAGGTACCTTCATTTAAACATTCCTCCCAACAACACGCAGACAGGAATGGTTGAGAGTTGTAAGTTACTAGGCCCTGGTTCTCTACGAGCGCTACAATTAAACTCGAAAAATTTACCTGTGCTTTTTGAGTGGAATTTTACTGATCTGTATAGGGGTAATCACATATTTATAGTAAAATCTACCATGATATAAACATTGAAACGTTTCAAAATACTCTCAAAATTGGTTAATATACAAAAACTAATGCTGTTTTCCATTGGACGTCCGGAAGCGTCCAGAATCGTCCGGAACGCTTCTGAAACCGTTTCATTGGCACAAAAAATACTCTTCTGGCGATTCTGAGGAGAGAAAATTGATTCTTGATTTGAATTCAGAAGACACTCAGAAGCACTAATACATGCAACACGAAACTTCAACAAAAATTCACTCAAACGTCAAAACAAACTGCAGTGCAACTTCATATTATTTGTTCATCCCATTCGAATTAATTGTGCACTCGAAAACACTGAATTTAATAAAATTTAATAAACAAATTAAGAAAAACAAAAAGAAAAATTATTATTTGTAAGTAAGGGGTGTATACACTATTGTTTTTAATTTCACTTTTTGTGTGCCAGCAAAAAGTTTCTATTTAATGATTCACTAATACAGAGACGAAACTTCAAAATGAGAAGAAGTAACAAGCACTGTTCCATTGGATTCAGAATGAGTGTCTTCTTGAGTGAAACCAATGGAAAACGACATAAGTCCGTGGTTACCCAGTAAAACAATACATATTGAGTGGTTAAGCGATTTTGTATTGGTATCTAATAGAGGTCTGCATGAATGTCTCAAAACTAGATTTGAGACATTCAATAATATTTGCTGCACTCAACTCATTCTACTCACTTCTTGAAATGAGAATGAGTGTACTACTTGGTGTTTGAAAACAATATGAGTTGAATATTCATTTTCATACAAACACACAGCGCACTGTACTCAAATAAAATGAATACTCATTTGTGAATATTCACAATTTGAATCAGGTGTACTCACAAAGAATGTGAATATTCATAGTTAAGATTGGGAGGGCTTGAGAGAATGCTGTGTGTTTTATCAATAGTAATAGCAAGCCATGTAGTGCAGGCTTTTTACACATTTATAAAAAAAAAATTGTTAACAGCAGTTTAATGATTGAATATGGTGAAGGGGGTTATAAGGTATCTAAAAAAAGTCTATTTCCCAGAAGCGGAGTTGGAGGAGGGATTTGGGGGGTTAAAAAGAGGGGGGAAATTGTATTATTGCGTTTTCCGACCAAAGTTGACCCCAAAATGAAAAGTGTTCAATAGAAATGTTGTAGATCCGGAAAAAATCTACAACTTTCATATATATAACTTTTTAACGTAATATCAATAGGACCCATGATATTAGCTTTTCAAGCAAACCTTATCGGCTTTTTTTTGAGACTTTATTTTGTTGATTTTTGTTTTGTTTGAAATATTTCAAAAAAGGGGTGATAAGGTCCGCATAAAATGGTTATATCTTGAGTTTCATATATCAGACTCTCATTATTGATTATTTTATATGAAAGTTAATCCAAAAACAAAACCAATGATCCTTAAATGAACCCGGTACGATGATTTTCTGAAGTACATTTTTCATTTGAAAAAAAGTATTTTTTTCCAAACAAAATTGAATATCTCATAAACTAATCCATGGTTATGCTTGAAAAAAATTGTCCTAATTAAGGACACAACAAGATATATTTTCACAAAGTTTAATTTAAATTGAACTATTTTTGGAAAAATGAAAAATAAAAAACAAAAACCAGAAAAAAAATACGGTTTTTCGTCAATATCTCGGAAATTTTGAGGTTACGTTAAAAAGTGATATATATGAAAGTTGTAGATTTTTTCCGGATCTACAACATTTCTATTGAACACTTTTCATTTTGGGGTCAACTTTGGTCGGAAAACGCAATAATACAATTTCCCCCCTCTTTTTAACCCCCCAAATCCCCCCTCCAACTCCGCCTCTGGGAAATAGACTTTTTTTTACATTCCTTATAGCCCCCTTCACCATATTCAATCGTTAAACTGCTGTTAACAATTTCTTTTCTTTTTTTCGATTAAAAATATGTTAATAAGCCTGCACTAATGTGAATTATTGGAATTACTGTATATTAAGTATATATGTAAATTATGTATGTTGTAAGTATTTATAAATATTTATTGAACTAGCGGATATGCGGCGTGTGCTAGGTGCTCGTGCTACTACTACGTTAACAAAAAGAAATACGTTTTGTTTATTTGTTGGAAAAAAGGAATTTTTTGTACGGGAAAAGTTTAAAATCGACTTCATCCATGGACCGAATGAGCCAAATGAATTGTTGTTGTGTTGTGGTCTAATATTTTTTGGATTGGATTGGATGATTTCAAAGTTTATAATGGACGTAGAAATTTTTTTTGTGTTTTATATGCATGCATAATGTACACGTATTAAGTTTAAAAAACTTTCTTTTTTTTACAAGAACGTATTTTCAAGGAAAACAGCATTAACTGAACATTTCTGATGACAGTCAGTCGAAAGCGCAAGGGGCCTGAGGCCAGGGGACTGAGTGTTTTCATAGTTTTTGCGCCAAAAACATAGTAATGCATTTTCCAAAAAATTATAAAATTTACATAACAAAGGTTTAACTAATAGACCAAGAGCCGACAGCATATTTTGGGAACAGATGGAGAACCAAAATCGGAGTATGAGGGATTATAGGTACATTTATCGTAATATCGAATACAAAAGTCTGGCAGGTTTTTTTTTAAGTCTATGGTAGGGGTGGGGGCAGTGATGGGCACGTTTTTTTTTACCTACCCGGTAGGTATTTACAAATGGGTAAATACCGGGTATATATCAGGTATATACCAAAAAAGGGTAAATACCTACCCTATGCCGGGTATTTAAAATTATAAAGTTATTTTAATTTTTTATCTCTTAAATGAGTGAACCGAAAAATCTGAAACTTTAAAAGCTGCAAGAGTTTTAAGATTTTGATGTTGAGTGTGAATTTTGGATTTTTAAAATACAGTCAACCGGAGATATTGGAATCTGAACATTCTTTGAAATGTTTTTTGGTGTTTTTTTGAGACTATCTTTTTAAGGGGTGAGTGAAACGTGTTGATAAATGTCTTACCTGATAAGAATTTTTGATTTTAGTTTAAATTAAATATTTAACTTCCCCAGCTGCCGTTAAGTGGAAATAACGGTCAAATTGAAGTTGCTATACATATGAGCTCATAACTCCTCAGTGCATGCATAGATTATACTTTGATTATTGAAAAATCCAACAGTCAATTAAATTTCCATTATTTTGATACCTCATTTATTATTCTACGATTAATACCTGCGCCAAAATTAATTATTCAAATCAATCAAAAAATAATAAAATTGCATTGAAATTTTCTGCTTGGACCATTGTCGACGACCATCACCCAGCATGAAAGATCCCATTATCTACATCGAATGTTTTTATTTTAATTTGATATGGATGACTTTAAAAAATTATGTCTCCTGTTCTACTGTTTGGATCTGCAAGAGTAAGGTATTAAAAGAAAGCTGACATAACAGGCTACATTTAAAAAAAAAAATCATTGAGGAGGGGTAAACGTTTTCATACTAAAAGGGCGAAAAAAGCCCCCCGAAACTAGATTTATTTCATTCTAAATTTAAAGGTTGATGAAAATTTTTACAGTTTTGAAAATCTAAAATCGCACATTTTTTGCCTCACTCTTTTTATATTAAATTATACCATGTTTTATCATCAATTCAACAACAGAGGTGCCAGAGGTTTTTTAAAAGATTTTTTTCACAAATAAGATGGATTTTAATAAAAAAAAGATCGAAATGACTTCCTTAAAAAATCATAGCTCCCGTTCTACTTATCGAATCTTCAAGGTTGAGGTTTCTTAATATAACCAAGATAGCGTGCTACATTGTGTAAAGAAATAATTTCGATTTGTGAAACAAAGTTATAAACTTTTACATTAAAAAAAAATACCCTTATATTTCCCCATTTCGGTAAATACCGGGTTTAAACCCAGGGTATATACCCTCAAATGGTATATACCGGGTAGTTACCCATCACTGGGTGGGGGGTTCAAACCAGCTTGTTTTCCGATGTATGTCATTTTCCCTAAGTCTCAAGACGTTTATCTTGGTGATCCGATAAATGTGACCCATAATTTATCTAAGGGTTTTGAGTAAACCTTATCGGCGTTTGTGTGGAAACTTTATTTTTGTTGATTTTTTGTTTTGTTGAAAATCTTCAAAAAAGGGATGATAAGGTTGACGTAAAATGATTATATATTGAGTTCAATTAATCGGACCGTCAAGATTGTGATGTTTAGGTATAGGAATTTAGTTAATTAAAGAGGTTATAATCCTGAAAATAAAAAAAGAAGAACTTTTTAACTCCCACCCCTCCGAAATGCTTAAAAAAAACCTGCCGTACTTTGATATTCGATGTCACGATACAAGTACCTACTTATAGTCCCTCATACTCCAATTCTGGTTATTTGTACCCGCATTGGCTTTCTTTGAAGATGCATTTGAAGCCGTGGAGACGGGGGGAAGTTGGAGGTCTAACAAACTGAAATATGAAATATTTGTTCCCGAACAACCTGATCATGAGATATATGTTTTAAGGGTAGCTTTGAATGCTGAATCTAATGACAACAAATCCAAAATGATACGTCTACCCCAAAGAAAAGTTATAGACCTTTTTACGTGATCGTGACTTTTTTTAAGTACATATCAGGTAAAATACTACCGAAGACCGTATGAAAATAGAAGTTTGTCAATTAAACTTCAAATAAATGTTTCATTAGTCAATAGAACCAAGATTAAAAAGAGTCCCTAAAAATATCTTTGGTAAAAGCATAAAACCCTCGGATATTAATCGTTAAAATTGATATATTGAGTAAAATATTTCTTGGGGCAGGTTCTACGTATTCTACATTGTTTTCGTGTTATTTATAAAGCTTTATTACGGTATCAACACTGTTAAATTCAAACTGCCGTTCATGTTATAAAATATTTTTTTTTTATAATTAAATAATTATTTTTTTCCATAACAAAATTTTTTTCAGTGTATAAAGAATATTATTACACATGTATCAAAATCTCATAAATTTCGGGCAAAAATGAAGAAGTTATTCACAATAATCCGCAACGCCTATTTCGCGGTTTGGAGGCTTAAAAAACAGATTTTCGCTGGTAGCGACCTCTAAATCACCTTCAAATTAAAATTTTTTGATGTCGATCTTTTGGTCTTAAACTAAGCTTAATAATTCCTCCCAGTCCGGGTTGATTTTCGAGAAAAGTGTTTTTTTGAATCACCCTAGTGTACATACATAAATATGTAGATACATAATAGGTACAAGTGATAAACTAAATATAAAGACGATTTTTTGAAAATAAATTGTGACGTGAAGTGAAAATTAAAATCGAAGCAAATAGATGGGTAAACGAAAACCCACACGAAAGTCCCAGAAGGCAATTAAACGCAATCAAGCAAAGAATTTGACAAATAAGTGAGTTACCTTCATAACTGTTCCTATTTTGGTTACCTTTTTTTGAATAAAAATATTTATTTTTATCGTGCCGCACGTTTCGAACGTATTTACTTACTTCTTCAGGTACAAGAATTTTTGAAAAATTAATGCATGATGGAATAAAAGTAATATTTACAAATTATCCCTATGAACAGTCAAAATCGGTTATAACGAACTCGATGGGACTGGACAATTTGTTCGTTATATCCGGTGTTTTATAACCGATTTTCCAATTTTTTGTTTTTTATTAAAAAAGTGAATTTTTTTTTTATTTTGGTATAAATTTTATTGCAATCAGCATCTTCGGGCCTTGAAATTATTGTAAATTTGTCTTTAATAGGTATTAAAAAAATCTACTTTTTAACATATTTTCACTTGTTTCAACTTTCCTGATATACCTAAAATGTGATTATTCGAGTTCCTCTCAAAAACAGAATGCAAAATTCGCGTTTGAAAAAAAAAAACAGCATGCATTGTCTGCTGTATGTGGTATGTGTTTACTTATTGGCGTGTACGTGTATGTTCTACGTTTACCTTGTTATGAAGTATTGGGTTGTATTTTTGATCACTCGTAGTGAGATCGGTGGAACATTTGAAAAACGAAAAAAGGATTTTCTCTAAATAAATGGAAAATTGGTGATGTTGACCTTGACTCAGATTTATCTAACGTTATTGTTGTAGTAGGTAGATAGTAGATGTGTTATGCTTCCCTGCTGTTATTGAAGTTTCAAAGTTAGTTAGTAGATAACACATTGTATTTTATCTTGTTATTTCACATTTTGATAAAATTAAGAAAAAAAAACTCTTTTCCGTTCAAAAAAATAAAGTTTTTTTTTAAATTTAGTTATATACCTAATATACTGCAATTTTGTAATCAAAATGTAATGAAGTTTGGGTTACTAGGTACCTACCTTACCTACATAGTAACTATGTGGTTGACAGTGGCTGTCGTCGTGTCGTTTGCGCTGTGCTGATTTCTGTAGGAATATGATAGTTATGGGGTTAACCATTGGTAAATTCAGATTTCCATCTAAAAATTAATCACCCCGATTACATAATCCGATGAATAGGTTGCGGATCCCATCCGACAGAATTTAAGAGTTTTTAGTATTAGAAAATCCGCTGGTGAAAAACTGAAGGAATGTCGATAACATAGTTTAAATATTATTAGATTATTGAATACTTAACCCATCCGCGTTCCATATAACTTTTGACATTTCAAATCCGCATCAAAATTGTTGCGGATCCAAATTAAAACATTTGTTTTCCTGATAAGTTTTGACAAACAAATATGAAAAAGAATAAACTGAAAGTTGAAATAAAAAAAAAAATTAAATTAAATTTTTGGCCCAGCTATAATCAAAGTTGTAGTGGGCAGAACATAACAAAGTACATAGAAGCTGAACTAAGAAAAGGGTCCACTTTCGCCCGCATTTGAATGGCGTATCTATGTGTGCGTTCTTTTTCTAGCATGTAATATGTAGGTGCCTATCTATTAGGTCGGTAATTTACATTGAAACATTTTTTAAAGTGACGATATTTTTTCATACTTAAGTGAAGGGAGTAAAAAGGACTCAATCGTACGTTCCTGACAAACTATACTACTATTTGTTCAGTATGTTTTTCATTCTTTATCCACTTTTTCTAGTTTCTCGTTACTATCTAGAGTTAATTGCCATTTGTTTGATGGTGTGAGTAATTCTGAATAAAGCGAGGAGGACAGTAATAAAATATGAAGAGGACAAGGACAAACATTGTACGTTCCTGACAAACTATACTACTATTTGTTCAGTATGTTTTTCATTCTTTATCCACTTTTTCTAGTTTCTCGTTACTATCTAGAGTTAATTGCCGTTTGTTTGATGGTGTGAGTAATTCTGAATAAAGCGAGGAGGACAGTAATAAAATATGAAGAGGACAAGGACAAACATCGTACGTTCCTGACAAACTATACTACTATTTGTTCAGTATGTTTTTCATTCTTTATCCACTTTTTCTAGTTTCTCGTTACTATCTAGAGTTAATTGCCATTTAGACCGATTTCGGGAAAAATCGTAGTGGAAAAGTCAGACAATTATGTTAGGATTGCTACAATTTCATCTAGCAACGACGGAAAAAAACTTAATTTGCATAATTATAGCATAAAATCGAATATGTTTGCATTGTAAATTTTCCTTTTTCGTCTGCAATTGGCTCAAATGCTATTTTAATTTTTTTTCTCTGAACTTTATCAAAAGCAAATAATCGATTACAACTGGAACGCATGCCATAGTAAAGTTACTATTTTTGGAAAAAGAACGCACCAATGACGCTGAATGCCAAAAACTGACAGCATCGATAAGAAAGTTCGGAAATGATAAGGTAGTTTTAAGAATCGACAATGTAGTTCTTCCGGCGGATTTACTAATTAACTTCTACTGGGGACGTGAATAGACTGTGAATCGAGTCGACTCCCCGTGAGTTAAATTCTGCGGATTTTGTAATCGGCATGAATATTTTTCGCTGCCAATGAAATGTGATTTGAAATTAAATTTTTTTTCAATCTATATTTGTATAATTTTACGTGTATGTATCTCATTATTCGTAACAATTTGCATTGATCCACTTTTCGTAGAGTACCTTATATTAGCTTCATGAATTAAAGTCTCCTTTTTCTATTAACAAACATTTTCTTCATGTTTTGAGCACAATTTTCACAGCCGGCATTAAATACAAAATAAAAACCTATATTTGTAAACTAACAGCTCAAAATTGTTTTGGTTGGTAGGTATTAGTACAAGGAGGATTTTTTCGCCCAATGGAATGCAAAAATTGATTTGGATCTACCAAAAAGCTGATTTTGGCAGATCCAAATCAATAAATAAATATACCTTGCCCACTTTTATCATATCTCTATATCTAGTAAATAGCTTTAATGACCTGGATGAAATTTTAAGAGTTGATTCCTGTGAGCAAGAAAAACTTAAGAGTTTTTGTTTAATAAAATCTACCCACTTTTTATATCTTGATTTCTCAAAACTGGCTCTAAAGATAATTGTAGGAATTACAAATTGTTTCTATGAGTAGGGGGCCAGTTAAATTAATTTTCCAGATACGAAAATCTTGCAGCAGGAAAAAAGTTAAATTGAAATTTTATTGCCCAAAAAATTCTTTGACTGTTTTGTCATTCATTCGTGTAGCATGCATTTGTGTTTCAAATCCGTTGAAAACACAGTAAATAATGTATTCTCTAAGGAAAAATGAAGGTTTTTTTTTTTTAAATCCACCCACAGCCATGCCCACTTATTACATGTCTATATTTTGGAAAAATTTTCAATGACCTGGATGAAATTTTCACAGTGGATTTGTGTAATCAAGAAAAAACTAAAGAAAAAGATTTCGCCCACTTCCACGCCCGCTTTTCAAATCTTGATTTCTCAGAATGGTACAAAAGACAACTGTAGGTAAATGAAGGAAAATAAAATGCACGACTGTTCAAGACACTGCGGGCTAAAGAAAATTGTATATAAAAGCATGAAAATTATGAAAGAACAATTTAGAGAAGCATGAAATACGATAATTAAATTTGCTAAAACAACTCCCTTGACAGTTTGAGGTGGAAAAAAGAATGCTATCTTAATTTTTGAACGAATATTCTATACTTCGCCATAAACTCTCAACCTTGTATAAATTTTCAACTTCCGCTGCTAACTTACTGTCGTCTTATCTTGTTAATAGAAAACAAGCGGTCATGGTAGGTCAAAACGTTTCAAGCTTCTTACCCTTAGTCAGAGGTGTCCCGCAAGGGTCCATACTTGGTCCTCTTCTCTTCTCCCTCTACATAAATGAACTTCCCTCAGTAATTTCATCCTCTAATATTCAAATGTATGCTGACGATGTTCAATTGTTTAAAAGCTGTCCTCTGGGATTAATTGAAGATTGTGCTAATACCATCAATTTAAACCTAGAAAAAATCTCTCGATGGTCAGATATAAATGGTTTGTTTTTAAACCCGGCAAAGTCTAAATGCATTGTTGTTAGTAAAAACCACTTGAATCTTTCCTACTTTCCTCCCATAATCTTCAACTACTCCTCAATAGAATATGTTGAAACAGTCAGAAATTTAGGAGTCCTATTTAATAGAAAATTAACATGGGAAAATCACATCAATGCTGCTGTAGGAAAAGTTTATGGAGTACTCCGCATGCTATGGGCCTCCCAGTATTTTACCCCACTAAAAACACGTTTAATGCTTGCAAAAACGCTGGTTATACCTATATTAACATTTGGATGTGAAGTTTTTAACGATTGTGATGCGGTCAGTCGCAGAAAACTTAATGTTGCGTTCAACAACACCGCCCGCTACATATATGGCATACAAAGATATGATCACATCACTTATTTTTCAAAGCAAATCTTTAATATTTCACTTGATCGTTTTCTTCAATATAGAGCGTTAATATTCCTATTTAATGTTATAAAAACACATCAACCTCGCTATCTCTTTGACAGGTTAAGATTTAGTTCCCCAAACAGATCTCTAACACTCATACATCCGCGTTTTAAATGTCTTGTATCGCAAAGGCAGTTTTTCATCAATGCCATTCGCCTGTGGAACACTTTACCAAGGCATGTTAGGGAATTGAGGGGTGAAGCACAGTTTCGGAGAGATTTACTGATTTATTTTCAATCTAATTAAGACCGAAAATAACTATTATTATAGAATATTTATGTGTGGAGATTTTAATATAATATAATACGATTATGAATTACCAAGAGAAATTAATTGAATTTAACTATAGGATTAAATGTAATCACTTTTCTATTCAAAACAAAAATCAATCTTAAACATTGTCTACTACGTAGTCTTTCTTTGTTTAACATCAATTTTGAAGCTTTAAGCTATTTTATAAGATTTTGTATCTTACTGTTTAAGCAAAACGAATATAAAATAAATAAATAAATAAATAAATAATACCTAGAAAAAAAAAGAAAAAATATGATTGTATGGGAAAAAAATATATAAAAATTATTTTTTTTATATAAAAATTCTTAGACAAATTTTAAGAACAAATTTTGGTATGCAAATGTAAAGTATATATTTATGTGTATATAAAAACAAAATTTGAAAAAAAATTGTCAAACCAACTGTAGCATTTTGCTACAACTTTTAAAGATCAAAAAATATGGTGAAATGTACTGAAACTGGAATAGACGATATTAAAGCTCTTTTACCTTTTGTTATTTTTATTTTGTTCTCTCTCTTCTTAACCATATTTTAGTTGTGATTATTGATTACATCTTTACTTCCCTTATTTTCTTAAAAAAATTATAATTTTTTCGTTTTTGTAGTCTATTCTTCTGAATGGCAACCCCTTTTCATTATGCTGGGTTATTACTTAGTTTTTATTGCACGGAATAATTTTTGTTTGGCTCTTCCGAGGTATTGCTACCGTTTTAATAAAGAAAATTGGAAGAAAAAAACATTATTGCCAGAAATAATTTAATTAAAGTTCACGGTGCTACGGTACTGACATCCACGGTACTGACATTTAGACAGTTTATGTGACCTAACTTCTCTATGCTAATGAGAAAAATAATTTCCAGAACAATTTTAACATATGTCGTTAAAAGGAATACAACATTCCAATAATCAACCAAAAACATGTTATAGCATGCTTAAAAAATACTACCACCGCACTGGCAAATTCATTTCTGACACACTTTTTTCGAATAAAAACATATCACTCTTAAAGTACAACAACGTTAAAATAATAAAACGACTGTTGTTATCTATATATAAATAGTGCCTCTTTGAGGAAACCACCATACAAACGCCTTGAAACTAAAACAAAATGGCGGTTTAGCGGGAAAGGTTTTGAATTCAAAAATAAAAGTAAATCCTCGGACAACATTCATTCTTGATTATTTTATTCAGCAATAAGTATTTTGACTTAATTTTGTCAAGCAAGTATTGCACTCAATCCTTTCTATGAACAACATTTCTATTCAATAAAGAATTTCATTAAAAAAAGTAGGTTTAATCGGAAAAACAAGGAACGGACATGCCACGGTACTGACATTTTGACAAAACTTTTCCAAGCCATGTGGAATAAGTAGCAAATTTGGTCATGATATCGAGTGTAGATTGTAATAAATAGCCATTTACCCAATTTAAGCCAAAAATATATACGAACATTTTACATCAAATAAAAAAAAAGCTGGACACAAAGAATCACAGTTGGCACGGAATCACTAATTCAAATTTCTTAAATTCTGAAATGTATATATAAAAAAAGCATCTCAATCCATTAAGTCGATACCGAGAAAATTCAAAATAAAAACAAACGTTCTATGACAGGTATGCACCTACTATTAATAGTTGCTAAGTGTTAAACTTTATAATATTTGATAGTAGGTTGCACTAATTTTAGTAGTATGAAAAAAATTTAATCAAAATCGTAGGAGTCGTTTTTAAGCAACAAAATATTTTCCTTTGCGGTTTTTTAACTTTTGTATTGAAGGTATTTTTTTTTTTTACCGTTATTATTTCATTGATGTAAATTTTTTTCTAAAAATATTTTAGGGAGTACTAAAAAAATCTTAAGTATCGATTTTAAAAAAATTCGATCATGTCGTTTGCAAAATATATTTGATTTTCCAAAAAAAAATTTGAAACATTTTTTAAAAATACAAAAAATATTTTTTCAAAACTTTTTATATTTTTTGGAAGCTTCTGTATAAAAAATAATGGAAATCAGTCGTACCGATTTGAAGAAAATAAAAAATAAAAAAAATGGTTCTTTGGAAGGTTCCATTAATAACCATTTTTAGAAAAATGGTTTTCCACCCAAAGAAAGCCTTTACTACAATAAATTTATTGAATTTTTTTAAGGAAAAGTCGAGCCATTTTTGTGAAAAATACGATGTAAAATTGCTAAAAAAAATTGTATGGCAGGTACCGTTATTTATTTACCAACATTACCATAGATTTTAAAATCAGTACGTACCTAATTGGTAACGTAAATATTCCTTATCATTATTATACATGGGTCAATATTTCAAAACATTAATATTTTTCACTCCAAAGTGGACCCTCGCTCAAAAGAACTTATTTTGGTAGACGAACAATTATGTCTCTTAATAACTCTATAATAACCACTTTAAAACAAGGAGTCATAACATTTGACCAAATCTAACGGTTTTTTAAGTCAGGGAAATGATACTTGTGTCAGGGGAATGACAAAAATCTATATTTACTCCGTTGATTAGATGGATATTTAATTTTGCGAATGGTTTCAGGAGTGAAAAGAAAAAGAAGAACAAATACTTACGTGAAAAATAGCATCCACGACTATGTTGCACGAACTTGCTCTCATGATTCAAGAATTTTGTGAGACTAAACATTCTATAGTAATAATCGTATTTTTTATGATATTTTGACCGAGAAAATGTGAAAAATTCAAAACTACTTAAAATACTGTAAATACATTTAAATGTAATATTATTGATTCTTCTAAAGTTACCAAAACGCAATCAATCATTATAATGAAAACTTGAAAGTCAGGGGAATGACACAAAAAATGATGTTAGGGGAATGACTCCGAAGGGTGTTTTATGAGAATTAAATGGAGGTTATTAGAAAATTAGATGTTTTATACTATTTTTCACGTAGGCCCTTGTAAAAGACACAGACGAGTAAAACTTTTTAATTTTTATACCACACGATTTAGTAAAAAACACGCGTTAGAGGAATGACAATTTTGCTTGACGAAAAACAAAGTCACTGCCTTAACTTGAAATAAAAAAGACAACAAAGTTTTTTTGAAACCTTTACTTCAATTTTCATAAATAGCAATTCTGTACCGTTAAACAACAAAAAAATCAGTTTTCTATTATGAGCCTATATATATTTTTTTTTAATTTCCATTGGTGGGATAGAAATGATCAATTTATGGGGGACACTTACTTAATAGCTCCTATTTAAAAAAATAAAGCAATTAAAAATCATTTAACTATTTTTTAGTAGGGATGCATATATTATTAAGAAGACTGCATCATTAGATTTTTTGTATCGTTTTTAGTTTCGTTGCTAAAATTCAGACAGTGTGGTAAGTAGGCCTGGGGACACGTCAGGGGAATGACATTTTGGGTGTTTAAATGAAGATAGCGGGTATGATATTTTTTTTAACTTTATTTTTTCTAGAGCGAATATTAGAACCCGTTTGTTTCAAGCCATCCAATTAACAAACTTATAATAAAATTTTGTACTTCGGTTCAAAAATGAAGGAGACTGAAATATTAATATTTTGAAATATTGACCCACATACCTAATACATAATTTTAATTATTTCGTTCTCTTCACACAAATTAAGTGCTAGAATGACACAATTATTTTAGTTCTTTTCCAAATTGTAAGTTTAAAAACTTTTTTTTTTAATAAAGAAACTCTGTCATTTACCTATGTTTCTTGTCATTTTTGTATTCACTGTATAAATAAATAAATAAATAAATAAATAAAACAAACAAACAGCACTAGAAGTCAAAACAGAAATTTATTAAATAATTTACTTTACATATTTTCCTACGTGGCACAAAAATTATCGGAACTAAAGAAAGCGAAAACTCTTGCCATTATTACAAGATCGAAATGAACGAAGCAAATGTTCCTGCAAGATCATAAGCTCGCGCCCAAAAGAAAGCAGGCATGTTGACAGCAAAAAATGACAGAAGAATAAACCGCCACCAAGTCTACCATTGCAATCACAGCAAAAAAATACATTTTCCACCCTCAAACGCAAAAACAGAGAAATCCTTCAAAGACAAAACCATTCCGAAACATCCCATCATATAGTTACATACATTAGAATGTAAACAACTAACACATTCACAAAATTCATTCACAGGAAAAAAAGATCGAGTGCATACCCAAAATCCTACAACAAAACTAGATACACTTGCGCTTACCCTGCAAATACCATCCACCATCGTCACCGTGACCGTGGTTCTGCTTCCATATATCTATCTACACCACATCTTATCTGAACCACTCATACACACAAACACTCACTGGCATTTCAAATTTGCCATACTTTTTTTTTGTTTATTTTCCAATCGAAAAAACCATCTTGTAGCCGATAGGTGAACTAAAAACCGCCAGTATAATAAAATAACGACTTTTGTTCGAAAATAAAGACATTTTTAAAATGTGTTATTTTGCAATAATAGATTAATTTTAGACATTTTTTTGTATTGAAACAATTTTAGAAAACATAATTACACTTTAAAAAATGCATTAGAAAATGAGCAATTTGGATGTCTTTCAAGAGATGATTATTTAAAAATAGGGCCCAAACTTAATAATCTACCTCAACGTTTATCTAGTTCTGTTCATTAACTATAATATCACGTAAATATAATTTGTATTTTCCACTTCAGTTTCTCAGAATCTTTGTTGAAGCTGAGCAGTTTTGTGAAACTTTCCGAAAAAGGTTACCGAAATATTAAAATAAAATAAGAAAAAAGTAAAAAAAATAAAAAACGTTCCGACGTTTCTATAGTTTAAATGTCATTCTTTCATAAACACTTTAGTTTTTACCCATAAGTATTGTATGGACTTCACAACTTCTGTTTAAAAGTGGGCCATTTCTCGTTTTTTTTTTTCTTCAAAATTATGGGTGGAGGCCTCTTAAGAGGCCTCCGGACAAAAGTTCGAACTCAGATTCGAAGATTTTTATCTTCGAATAAAAAAAAACGAAAATCAAAAACCCACAACTAAGAACATGTTTGATCTTCGAACAAACATTGTTCGAGTGGTTCGCATACGACACATAAAGAAACAGAAAAAAGGTATTCGCGCACAGCGCACACAGCCAGCTTACTTTCAAGAAAAAACAGTGCACAAACCAAACTGTACGATTTTTATTTTTTTCATTATTTCATTTTCGGTATAAGGATAGGGAGTAAAGTGTTTGTAAATGTATTCGTTTGTTGAAAAAGGGATATTACCTATATGTGATTTTTTTCTTTGGTGTGGTGCTGTCTATCTTATTTTTTTCTCTTTTGGGAATAAAGTTATGATAAATGTAGATAGTATTTGTATCTTCATTTCTTTCGTAGTTTTTCTTTTCTTATGAGGGTAGTTAGATACAATTATTTCAAAGTATTTGTAGGTCATGCACTTATTGGAATGGGTGTAGTTTTTTCAACTTGATCTTGAACTTGAATGATTTAAGATTTTAGGATATTATGATAGGTAAAAGATCAAGCAGGAAGACCGGAAGGAATTGATTATTTTAATAAATGAGTGTTTTTGTTTCGTGTGTGGTTTCAAGATTTGTTCTTCTAGATATTGAAGTATGAATAACAAAAGCGATTAGTTCAACAAAATAATTACCTAGCTATTTGTGATTTTATTTATGATGAAAATGTAGGTACCTATCATTTGTTAAAAATTCCCGAATTATGAATTATATAAAAGAATGCCATCTTAGTTCTTGATTGAATATGATTGTATGGGAACAAAAATTTAAAATCGTTGGAGCAGTTTTAAGAAAAAATAATTTTGTGTATATAAAATTCAAAAAACATTCTTAAGAATAAATTTTGGTATGCATATCTTAAATATATATTTATGTGTATATTAAAAAACAAAATTTGAAAAAAATTGTCAACGCGTTTTTGCGATATCGAATTTTCAAAAAAAAATTGAAACTTATTTTAAAAATTCAAAAAGTATTTTTTGAAAATTTTGATATGCAATATTATTAAATCTTATCTGAAATTTGTATATGAATTCATCTAAATCCGTTTAGTTGATAACGAGAAAATTCAAAATAAAAAAATACGTTCTATGACAGGTACTATTAATAGTTGCTAAGTGTAAAATTTTATAATTTTTGGTAGTAGATCGTACTAATTAAAGTATATTACAAAAGTTTAATCAAAATCGTAGGAGTCGTTTTCAAGCAAAAAAATATTTTCCTTTGCGGTTTTTTAACTTTTATATGGAAGGTACTGTTATTTTTTCATAAATGTAAATTTTTTTCTAAAAATATTTTAGAGAGTACCAAAAACCTCTTAAATATCGAGTTTCAAAAAAATCGATCATGTCGTTTTCGAAATATTTGATTTTCCAAAAAAAAATTTAAAACATTTTTTAAAAACTCAAAAAATATTTTATTATTATTAATCCTCCTACCTGTGAATTATGTAGTTCATATCTGTTGACCACACCCACCAAATGATTTTAGTTTTCCAAAATTCTATGCTGCAAAGCCAAACTAAAATTTGAGTGTACATATACGAGAATGTTTATGTGCATTGCTCAAAAGTTCCCAAATAAATTTCAATTTATTAATCAATTGCAAGCAAAGTTGTATTTTGATCATTTTCAGGACTAATAAAAAAAATCAAAAAAATGTCGATCCAGCTGCATTAATTTGAATATAAGTCGAGAAATACTGCTTCGTTTTTTAGAAATATTGTATCTGAAGAAATATGAAAAAATCTTAAATTTTCAAAGCGTGCTAAAATTAATTTGAGTAGTTGAGAGGTTTCGATAGGTTTCGCTTTCACTCCATTAACAATAATCTTTTCATTTTAAATACGATTTTAAAAATTTTTATTTTATAATAATTTTGATTAATAACAGGTTATTTTGGTGTATCAGTCATATTTCTAGGTTGACCACATAATTTTATATCGATTTTTGAACATAACTCAACCCAACATTTTGCAAACTAGGTTCAAATACAGGATTTGGAACATCACGAATAAGCTCTCCGCAAATGGTTTATAACTTCGGGGATAGTACGATAACTCAGGCGCCAAGAAATGAAAACGGTTTTTTGTAGAATAGTTTAATACAAGCATTTTTTATTATAGGAGGGGTCTATCTCACCCCGTTTGGGCGGGAGGGGCAATTATTTATTTTTAATCAAAAACTGAAAACTAGATGATTCTATGTCTTCTAGTTTTTGAGAAAATTGAAAATTACTAAAACTTATACCGTACAAATCTCGAATATTTGCTCGTTTTTTTTATGATCTAAGTGGGTATGCATACTTTGAACAATACAACTGCTTTATATACATAGGTATGTTAGACAAACATACATATTAAGAATTTATATAAATTTGCTTCAATTGAACAGTTGGTAGTACCTAGGTAATGTGAATTTTTTATGATGCATTACATTTTCATGTCTGAAAATTTCAAATGTGAAACTTTGGGCCACGCAAATGTATATTTAGAAAACTCCTGTTGACATTAGATGTATAGGATAAACTCAAAGTTTCTTTAAATCCAGATTCTTTAAAAGCAAAAGAAACTTTGCATACACCCAACCTCGCACCTAGCCCAAATCCTATAATGTGCCCAAGCAGGGAGGTTGCAGGGGGGCAGCATGGCCCCCCATACATGCCTCACTGTTCATACGCCGCACGCCAGCCGTAATACGTAAGCAAACAAAAAACAAACATCCCATTCAAAAGTAGTAATAGTAGTTACTATCAATTTTTTCAAAAACTAGAAAACATAGAATCATCTAGTTTTCAGTTTTTGATTAAGAATTAACTAGAGCAACGAATTTAAGAAACAAAAATGATATATAACTTAAGAGTTTTGAGAAATTATACTTTAAACCTTTTTTATGCTTTTTTTCGCTAATTTTGAGTTTAAAATTCGTTTTTTCAAAACCATGTATAGATTTCACTTGATTCAAAAACTACCTAGCTAATAGAACAGATAGAAAACTATCATGATAGAAAACTATCATGATATAAAACTATCATGATAGAAAGCTATCATGATGGAAAACTATCATGATAGAAAACTATCATGATAGAAAGCTATCGTGATAGAAAACTATCGTGATAGAAAACTATCATGATAGAAAACTATCATGATAGAAAACTATCATGATAGAAAACTATCATGATAGAAAACTTTCATGATTGAAAATTGTCAAGATAGAAAACTATCATGATAGAAAACAATTGTGATAGAGAACTATCATGATAGAAAACTATCATGAGAGAAAACTATCATGAAAGAAAACTATCATGATAGAAAACTATCGTGATAGTAAAGTATCATGATAGAAAGCTATCAACAATTTTCGCAGATCTACGCAATTGTTTGCAGATCAAGGAAATTGAACGCAGTCCTACGCATATATACGCAAATATACGCAATTCTACGCAGATCTAAGCAAATATACGCAAATCAACGCATACTCGCAAATATACTCAATTTTACGCAGATCAACGCAAATATACGCAATTCTACGAAGATCTACACAAACATACGCAATTCTACGCAGTTCTACGTAAACATATGCAATTCTACGCAGATCTACGCATATGTACGCAACTGTACGCAGATACATAAATGTACAAAGAACGCAGTTCCACGCATATTCACGCAAATATACGCAATTCAACGCAGTTCTACGTAAACATACGAAATTTTACGCAGATCTACGCAAATTATCAAATGTACCAGCTGTACGCAGTTCCACGCATTTTCAGGCAAAAATTTACGCAATTCTAAGCAGATCTACGCAAATATACGCAATTCTAAGCAGATCTACGCAATCATACGCAATTCTACGCAAATCTTAGCAAATATAGATAGAAAACTATCATGATAGATAACTTTCGGGATAGAAAACTAACATGATAGAAAACTATCATGATAGAAAACTATCATGATAGAAAACTTTCGGGATAGAAAACTTTCATGATAGAAAACTATCATGATAGAAAACTATCATGATAGAAAACTATCGTGATAAAAATCTATCACGATAGAAAACTAATATGATAGAAAACTATCATGATAGAAAACTATCATGACAGAAAACTATCGCGATAGAAAACTATGATGATAGAAAACTATGATGATAGAAAACTATCGTGATAGAAAACTATCATGATGGAAAACTATCGTGATAAAAAACTATCATGATAGAAAACTATCATGATAGAAAACTATCATGATACAAAGCTATCGTGATAGAAAACTACCATGATAGAAAACTATCGTGATAGAAAACTATCATGACAGAAAACTATCATGATAGAAAGCTATCATGATAGAAAACTATAATTATAGAAAACTATCATGATAGAAAACTATCATGATAGAAAACTATCATGATAGAAAACTATAATTATAGAAAACTATCATGATAGAAAACTATCATGAGAGAAAACTATCATGATAGAAAACTATCATGACAGAAAACTATCATGATAGAAAGCTATCATGATAGAAAACTATAATTATAGAAAACTATCATGATAGAAAACTATCATGATAGAAAACTATCATGATAGAAAACTATCATGATAGAAAGCTATCAACAATAGAAAACTATCATGATAGAAAACTATCATGATAGAAAACTATAATTATAGAAAACTATCATGATAGAAAACTATCATGAGAGAAAACTATCATGATAGAAAACTATCATGACAGAAAACTATCATGATAGAAAACTATCGTGATAGAAAACTTTCGGGATAGAAAAATATCATGATAGAAACTATCATGATAGAAACTATCATGATAGAAAACTATCATGATAGAAAACTATCATGATAGAAAACTATCATAATAGAAAACTATCATGATAGAAAACTATCATGAGAGAAAACTATCATGATAGAAAACTATCATGATAGAAAACTATCATGATAGAAAACTATCATGATAGAAAACTATAATTATAGAAAACTATCATGATAGAAAACTATCATGAGAGAAAACTATCATGATAGAAAACTATCATGACAGAAAACTATCATGATAGAAAGCTATCATGATAGAAAACTATAATTATAGAAAACTATCATGATAGAAAACTATCATGATAGAAAACTATCATGATAGAAAACTATCATGATAGAAAGCTATCAACAATCTTCGCAGATCTACGCAAATCTATGCAATTGTATGCAGTTCTACGCAAACCTACGCAAATATTCATGAGAGAAAACTATCATGATAGAAAACTATCATGACAGAAAACTATCATGATAGAAAACTATCATGATATAAAACTATCATGATAGGAAACTATCATGATAGAAAACTATCATGATAGAAAACTATTATGATAGAAAACTATCATGATAGAAAGCTATCATGATAGAAAACTATCATGATAGAAAACTATCATGAGAGAAAACTATCATGATAGAAAACTATCATGATAGAAAACTATCGTGATAGAAAACTTTCGGGATAGAAAAATATCATGATAGAAACTATCATGATAGAAACTATCATGATAGAAAACTATCATGATAGAAAACTATCATGATAGAAAACTATCATAATAGAAAACTATCATGATAGAAAACTATCATGAGAGAAAACTATCATGATAGAAAACTATCATGATAGAAACTATCATGATAGAAAACTATCACGAAAGAAAACTATCATAAAAGAAAACAATCATGATAGAAAACTATCATGATAGAAAGCTATCATGATAGAAAACTATAATGATAGAAAACTATCATGATAGAAAGCTATCATGAAAGAAAACTATCATGATAGAAAACTATCATGATAGAAAATTATCGTGAAATAAAACTATCATGATAGAAAGCTATCAACAATCTTCGCAGATCTACGCAAATCTACGCAATTGTATGCAGTTCTACGCAAACCTACGCAAATAAACGCAATTCTACGCAGACCTACGCAAAAATACGCAGTTCCTTGCAGATCTACGCTAACATACGCAATTCTTCGCAGATCTATGCAAATATACGCAATCCTAAGCAGATCTACGCAAACGAACGCAACTCTGCGTAGTTCTACGCAGATTTACGCAAATCTAGGCAATTGTACGTAGCCGTACGCATATATACGCATAGAAAACTATCGTGAAAAAAAACTATCATGATAGAAAACTATCACGATAGAAAACTATCATGATATAAAACTATCATGATAGAAAGCTATCATGATAGAAAACTATCATGATAGAAAACTATCATGATAGAAAACTATCATGATAGAAAACTATCATGATAGAAAACTATCATGATAGAAAACTATCATGATAGAAAACTATTATGATAGAAAACTATCGCGATAGAAAACTATCATGATAGAAAACTATCATGATAGAAAACTATCGTGATAGAAAACTATCATGATAGAAAACTTTCGGGATAGAAAACTATCATGATAGAAACTATCATGATAGAAAACTATCATGATAGAAAACTATCATGATAGAAAACTATCATAATAGAAAACTATCATGATAGAAAACTATCATGATAGAAAATTATCATGATAGAAAACTATCATGATAGAAAACTATCATGATAGAAAGCTATCATGATAGAAAACTATCATGATAGAAAACTATCGTGATAGAAAACTATCATGATAGAAAGCTATCAACAATCTTCGCAGATCTACGCAAATCTACGCAATTGTATGCAGTTCTACGCAAACCTACGCAAATAAACGCAATTCTACGCAGACCTACGCAAAAATACGCAGTTCCTTGCAGATCTACGCAAACATACGCAATCCTTCGCAGATCTATGCATAGCTATCATGATAGAAAACTATCATGATAGAAAACTATCATGATAGAAAACTATCATGATAGAAAACTATCGTGATAAAAAACTATCATGATAGAAAACTATCATGATAGAAAACTATCATGATAGAAAACTATCATGATAGAAAACTATCATGATAGAAAACTATCGCGATAGAAAACTATCATGTTAGAAAACTATCATGATAGAAAACTATCGTGATAGAAAACTATCATGATGGAAAACTATCGTGATAAAAAACTATCATGATAGAAAACTATCATGATAGAAAACTATCATGATAGAAAACTATCATGATAGAAAACTATTGTGATAGAAAACTACCATTATAGAAAACTATCGTGATAGAAAACTATCATGATAGAAAACTATCATGATAGAAAGCTATCATGATAGAAAACTATCATGATAGAAAACTATCGTGATAGAAAACTATCATGATAGAAAGCTATCATTAATCTTCGCAGATCTACGCAAATCTACGCAATTGTATGCAGTTCTACGCAAACCTACGCAAATAAACGCAATTCTACGCAGACCTACGCAAAAATACGCAGTTCCTTGCAGATCTACGCAAACATACGCAATTCTTCGCAGATCTTTGCATAGCTATCATGATAGTTTTCTATCATGATAGTTTTCTAAAGCTACCATGATAGAAAACTATTGTGATAGAAAACTATCATGATAGAAAACTATCATGATAGAAAGCTATCATGATAGAAAACTATCATGATAGAAAACTATCGTGATAAAAAACTATCATGATAGAAAACTATCATGATAGAAAACTATCATGATAGAAAACTATCATGATAGAAAACTATCGCGATAGAAAACTATCATGTTAGAAAACTATCATGATAGAAAACTATCGTGATAGAAAACTATCATGATGGAAAACTATCGTGATAAAAAACTATCATGATAGAAAACTATCATGATAGAAAACTATCATGATAGAAAACTATCATGATAGAAAACTATTGTGATAGAAAACTACCATGATAGAAAACTATCGTGATAGAAAACTATCATGATAGAAAACTATCATCATAGAAAGCTATCATGATAGAAAACTATCATGATAAAAAACTATCGTGATAAAAAACTATCATGATAGAAAACTATCGTGATAGAAAACTACCATGATAGAAAACTATCGTGATAGAAAACTATCATGATAGAAAACTATCATGATCGAAAGCTATCATAATAGAAAACTATCATGATAGAAAACTATCATGATAGAAAATTTTCATGATAGAAAACTATGGTGATAAAAAACTATCATGATAGAAAACTATCTATGATAGAAAACTATCATGATAGAAAACTATCATGATAGAAAACTATCATGATAGAAAACTATCATGATAGAAAACTATCGTGATAGCAAAGTATCATGATAGAAAGCTATCAAAAATTTTCGCAGATCTACGCAAATCTACGCAATTGTATGCAGTTTTTCATTTCATTTTTTTTTTCATTTTTCATTTATTTGACAAAATGGTATGTACAATAAGATAAAATCTCTTATAGTACTTAGGTGGTATGTTTAGAAATATACATTACATAAAAATTAATATTATATAGAATATGTACATGAAAATAATTTAAATTAATAATTAATAATACAATTCTTTGCGATAGGAGTGGAAAGAAAGAGGGGAAAAAAAAAAGAAGAAGGAAAGGAAGGGAGCTATGGTTGAATTGAGAGAGAAGAGAAGTAAAGGAAGATTGCAGTTTTAAATCTTGTGTGGTTGATTATTAATTTAATTTGAGTCGGGAGCGAGTTCCATAGAGAAACAGCACGTATGAAAAACAAACGGGAGGAGTTCAAGTAATTGCTTAGTTTAGGGATAATGTTGATACTTCTTGCAGATCGGTTGAAAGATAGTTTGTTAAAAAGATATGGCGGAGCATTAATATGAATTAATGTATGTAAGAATAAACAGTTTCTTGCGTTTATGTATTGCTGCAAAGTGCAACCAAGCAATTCTTTGGTGAATTCCGAAACATGGTCATGTCTCCGTAACCCGTAGACATAACGGACGGTGTCATTGAAAGCAACTTGTAATTTATGTTTAGATAATGAATCGAGATCACTGTATACTACCTCAGAGTAGGATATAAGGGGACCAATTAGAGATATGATTAATCTACGTCGAGTTTCAAGTGGAGTAAAGTGAGCTGAAGGCCATAATTTTCGTAAGCAACCGTATATGCGACCTATAACAATATTTGTGTGTCTATAGCCTGAGAGGTGGCGGTCGATAACAAAACCAAGGCTAGTACAGTGGTCAACTGCTTTAATTATACGATCACTTAGCCAAATGTCGGGTAGAGTAGAGATATCAAACTTTTTCTTGGAAATTGGAATGACTTGAGATTTTGAGGGATTCAAGAGCAGGCCGTTGGCAATGGACCAAGTATTTATTTTATTGTCGTTTACAGAAAGGGAAAGTTCATCAAGCTGATGAATAGGGCTGCCAAGATGAAGTTGAACATCATCAGCGTATCAGTGGACCGAAGCATGCGAACAACACGAAGGCAGATCATTAATGAACATGCAAAAAAGGATTGGACCCAGGATCGATCCCTGTGGGACTCCTTGTTCGACAGGTCGAAGAACAGAGCATTTTCCACCAGAAGAGACTCTTTGAAATCTGTCAGACAGATAGTTTGTTATCAGCAAACATGCTCCGTCACTGAATCCGAAGAAGTTTAGCAGTTTCCACTTAAGAATGCTGTGATTCACCTTATCAAAGGCTTTAGAAAAATCAAGTAAGCAGAGGAGATTAATGTGACCTTTATCATAGCCAACTCTAATGTCTACAAGAAGATTGACCATAGCCGTTGAACAGCTGTGATTTACTCTGAAACCCGATTGTTTTTCATAAAGCAAATTGTTATTAGAGAGGTGATTCAGAATTTGCTTCTCAATTATTTTCTCAAAGAATTTGGAGAGACAAGGTAGAATGCTGATCGGCCTAAAATCAGACGGAGAAGTGCAGTCCCGTTTTTTGACGATGGGAAGAACTCTGGCAATTTTCCAAGAAAGAGGAAAAGTGGAAGTGACGATGCACCAATTGAGAATGTGAGTGAGATGAGTTATTATAAGGGGCAAAATCAGTTTAACGAAACGGATGGGCACCCCATCCTCACCAATCGAGTCAGACTTTACAGCCATCACACATTTCATAACTTCAACTTCACTGACAATCTCGAAATCCTCAAACCTAGGCACAGAAACCGACGAGTTAAGTGGAGTGTTTACCTCAAAATCATCAACAGGGATGGAATTACTAAGGAAAAATTCATTGAGCTCATCATGGTCAAGAGTGCATTGAGAACCTTTCTCCTTGCCAACACCAATTTTACGGAGATTTCCACATAACTTTTTGGGAGATAAAGAGGTATTTAGCTTGGACGAATAATAGTTTATTTTGGATGATCGAATTATGGTTGTTGCTTGATTATGGGCTACTGAAAAAGCTCTCCAGTTATTGAGACTTGGTCTACGCTTCCATTTACTATGTAGTTTGTTTCTATTTTTAATGGCACTTATTACGACCGAGGTGAACCATGGGCTACGGCTATTTTGAGTTCTTACCGTTTTAGTAGGGACATATTCATTAAAGAGTTGGAGCAGCAGATGTTGAAAAAAGTTAACTTTATCATTAGCATTCGGATATTGGCGAAAACCTAGCCATGGAGCCGAGGCAGCAGCCATATGAAGATTGTGAAAGTCAATTGAGTAATTGTATGTAAACGTTTCATTTTCAGGAGATTTGGTTAATTTAATATTGTATGTGCAAAGAAGAAGATCATGATCGGAAATATCGAAAGATAATTGATCGTACAAAAGAACAGACGATGAATCAGAAACAATGATAAGATCCAAAAGACTTGCAGTGCAATTAGGAGCAAAGCGTGTAGGATAAGTGGTGTTCACTATATTCATTCCAACTGCAGATACAAAATCTTTCATTTGGAAGGCGCATGTATCTTGTTTAAGCAAGTCAGAATTAAAATCGCCACAAACTATCATATGCTCGTGAGAAAAGCAGAATTCATTTAGAGCGGTAAAGAGTGGGGCAGCAGAACAGCTTCGCTTGTTGTTGTATACACAAGAGATCAAGATGTATATAAAGTTAGCAGGACACTTTTGGAAATTCATGTTAAAAACTATCCTATCATTAGTTGCTAATTAATTGCGAATTAGTTACGCAAAAAAAAAATTAATTGCTTTTTTGGTTTGCGAGAAAATGGGTGTCCTGCCAACTTCATATGAACTTAGCAGGACAACTTTCTCAAAAATGTGTATAAACGATTAAAAAAAAAATGATTTTGAGAACTAATTAATTGCGAATTAGTTACGCAAAAAAAAAAATTATAGCATTTTTGGTTTGCGAAAAAATGGGTGTCCTGCTAACTTCATATGAACTTAGCAGGACAACTTTCTCAAAAATAAAGATAATTGAGCTGAAAAAATTTGATTATTGAGAGCTAATTAATTGCGAATTAGTTACGCAAAAAAAAAATAATTTTTTGTTCGTTTGTGAAAAATAGGCGTATTGCGAACTTCATGTGAACTTAGCAGGACAACTTTCCCAAAAATGAAGATTAATGATTTGAAGAAAGTTGGTTTTTGAGAACTAATTAATTGCGAATTAGTTACGCAAAAAAAATTTTATTGCATTTTTGGTTTGCGAAAAAATGGGTGTCCTGCTAACTTCATATGAACTTAGCAGGACAACTTTCTCAAAAATAAAGATAATCGAGCTGAAAAAAATTGACAATTAAGAACTAATTAATTGCGAATTAGTTACGCAAAAAAAAAAAATTAATTGCATTTTTGGTTTGCGAGAAAATGGGTGTCCTGCCAACTTCATATGAACTTAGCAGGACATTTTTTTCAAAAATAAAGATAATCAAGCTGAAAAAATTTGATTATTGAGAACTAATTAATTGCGAATTAGTTACGCAAAAAAAAATTTAATTGCATTTTTCGTTTGCGAAAAAATGGGTGTCCTGCTAACTTCATATGAACTTAGCAGGACAACTTTCTCAAAAATAAAGATAATCGAGCCAAAAAAAAGTTTATCATTGAGAACTAATTAATTGCGAATTAGTTACGCAAAAAAAATTTTTATTGCATTTTTGGTTTGCGAAAAAATAGGTGTCCTGCTAACTTCATATGAACTTAGCAGGACAACTTTCTCAAAAATAAAGATAATCGAGCTGAAAAAATTTGATTATTGTGAGCTAATTAATTGCGAATTAGTTACGCAAAAAAAAAAATTATTGCATTTTTGGTTTGCGAAAAAATGGGTGTCCTGCTAACTTCATATGAACTTAGCAGGACAACTTTCTCAAAAATAAAGGTAATCGAGCTGAAAAAAATTTATCATTGAGAGCTAATTAATTGCAAATTAGTTACGCAAAAAAAAATTTTATTGCATTTTTGGTTTGCGAAAAATTGGGTGTCCTGCAAACTTCATATGAACTTAGCAGGACACCCATTTTTTCGCAAACCAGAAATGCAATAAAATTTTTGTTTGCGTAACTAATTCGCAATTAATTAGCCCTCAATAATCAAATTTTTTCAGCTCGATTATCTTTATTTTTGAGAAAGTTGTCCTGCTAAGTTCATATGAAGTTAGCAGGACACCCATTTTTTCGCAAACCAAAAATGCAATAAAATGTTTTTTTGCGTAACTAATTCGCAATTAACTAGCTCTCAATAATCAAATTTTTTCAGCTCGATTATCTTTATTTTTGAGAAAGTTGTCCTGCTAAGTTCATATGAAGTTAGCAGGACACCCATTTTTTCGCAAACAAAAAATGCAATAAAATTTTTGTTTGCGTAACTAATTCGCAATTAATTAGCTCTCAGTAATCAAATTTTTTCAGCTCGATTATCTTTATTTTTGAGAAAGTTGTCCTGCTAAGTTCATATGAAGTTAGCAGGACACCCATTTTTTCGCAAACCAAAAATGCAATAAAATTTTTGTTTGCGTAACTAATTCGCAATTAATTAGTTCTCAATAATAAACTTTTTTCACCTCGATTATCTCTATTTTTGAGAAAGTTGTCCTGCTAAGTTCATATGAAGTTAGCAGGACACCCATTTTTTCCTAAACCAAAAAAGCAATTAATTTTTTTTTTGCGTAACTAATTCGCAATTAATTAGCAACTAATGATAGGATAGTTTTTAACATGAATTTCCAAAAGTGTCCTGCTAACTTTATATACATGAGATCAAGCATTTAGTAGAACAGTCACTGACTTCAATTATAATGAATTTAATGCCAGTGCCGCACGGTTTTTTCATTATGTTAGCTTGGATAGACGACCTACAATAAATTGCTACACCTCCTCCAACCGTGTCAGTGATTCTGTCATTTCTAAATAATTTGAAATTAGGAATGTCATAAACTTGGTCACATATATCTGGCTTGAACCAGGTTTCACTTACACAAATCACATCAACACAAGCACTAATACAAACAAATACTTGAAATAATACAGTTTGGAAGAATTAAGACTCCGTGCATTCAAATAGCAAACCCTTAAACCATCGCAACGTTTAGAAATAATATTTATCAAAGTGGACGTTGATTTTTCATACACACTGTTCCGCTCATTTGCAAAAGAATTAAGTGTATCCATATCGAAAATATAAAAATTAAAAATGCAATAGAAACGAAAGAAAAAAGAAATAAGGAAAGTGCAGGATAGTAAGTGAATAGGAAATAAAGAAAGGAGCAAAGAATTCAAAGAGATATTATAATAAATAATCAACAATTAAACAAAGAAAGAGAGAAAAAAATAAATAAACAATGATAAAAAAGAGAATTTATAGTAGAGTAAAATGTATAGGTACAGTTATTAAAGTAAAGAAAAAAGAGAAAATAAAAAATAATCAATAATCAATTAAGGACAGAGAAAAAAAAAATAATTAAATAAAGAATTACTTATTATTAAATTACTATTGTTTTTTTTTCATTAAGTGGTCGCAGTAGCAGTCGCAGCAGCAGCAGCAGCAGCAAGCAGATAGAAAACTATCATGATAGAAAACTATCATGATAGAAAACTATCGTGATCGAAAACTATCATGATAGAAAACTATCATGATAGAAAACTTTCGGGATGGAAAACTATCATGATAGAAACTATCATGATAGAAAACTATCATGATAGAAAACTATCATGATAGAAAACTATCATAATAGAAAACTATCATGATAGAAAACTATCATAATAGAAAACTATCATGATAGAAAACTATCATGATAGAAAATTATCATGATAGAAAACTATCATGATAGAAAACAATTGTGATAGAGAACTATCAGGATAGAAAACTATCATGATAGAAAACTATCATCATAGAAAACTATCGTGATAGAAAACTATCATGATAAAAAACTATCATGATAGAAAACTATCGTGATAGAAAACTATCATGATAGAAAACTATCATGATAAAAAACTATCATGATAGAAAACAATTGTGATAGAGAACTATCAGGATAGAAAACTATCATGATAGAAAACTATCATCATAGAAAACTATCGTGATAGAAAACTATCATGATAAAAAACTATCATGATAGAAAACTATCGTGATAGAAAACTATCATGATAGAAAACTATCATGATAGAAAACTTTCGGGATAGAAAACTATCATGATAGAAACTATCATGATAGAAAACTATCATGATAGAAAACTATCATGATAGAAAACTATCATAATAGAAAACTATCATGATAGAAAACTATCGTAATAGAAAACTATCATGATAGAAAACTATCATGATAGAAAATTATCATGATAGAAAACTATCATGATAGAAAACAATTGTGATAGAGAACTATCAGGATAGAAAACTATCATGATAGAAAACTATCATGAAAGAAAACTATCATGATAGAAAACTATCGTGATAGAAAACTATCATGATAGAAAGCTATCAACAATCTTCACAGATCTACGCAAATCTACGCAATTGTATGCAGTTCTACGCAAACCTACGCAAAAAAACGCAATTCTACGCAGACCTACACAAAAATACGCAGTTCCTTGCAGATCTACGCAAACATACACAATTACTCGCAGATCTATGCCAATATACGCAATCCTACGCAGATATACGCAAACAAACGCAATTCTGCACAGTTCTACGCAGATTTACGCAAATCTAGGCAATTGTACGCAGCCGTACGCATATATACGCATAGAAAACTATCGTGAAAAAAAACTATCATGATAGAAAACTATCATGATAGAAAACTATCATGATAAAAAACTATCATGATAGAAAACTATCGCGATAGAAAACTATCATGATAGAAAACTATCATGATGGAAAATATCGTGATAGAAAACTATCATGATGGAAAACTATCGTGATAAAAAACTATCATGATGGAAAACTATCATGATAGAAAACTATCATGATAGAAAACTATCATGATAGAAAACTATTGTGATAGAAAACAACCATGATAGAAAACTATCGTGATAGAAAACTATCATAATAGAAAACTATCATGATAGAAAACTATCATGATAGAAAACTATCATGATAGAAAACTATCGTGATTGAAAACTACCAAGAAAACTATCATGATAGAAAACTATCGTGATAGAAAAGTATCATGATAGAAAACTATCGTGATAGCAAAGTATCATGATAGAAAGCTATCAACAATCTTCGCAGATCTACGCAATTGTATGCAGTTCTACGCAAACCTACGCAAAAAAACGCAATTCTACGCAAAAATACGAAATTCCTTGCAGATCTACGCAAACATACGCAATAACTCGCAGATCTATGCAAATATACGCAATCCTACGCAGATATACGCAAACAAACGCAATTCTGCACAGTTCTACGCAGGTTTACGTAAATCTAGGCAATTGTAAGCAGCCGTATGCATATATACGCATAGAAAACTATCGTGAAAAAAACTATCATGATAGAAAACTATCATGATAGAAAACTATCGTGATAGAAAACTATCATGATGGAAAACTATCGTGATAAAAAACTATCATGATAGAAAACTATCATGATAGAAAACTATCGTGATAGAAAACTATCGCGATTGAAAACTATCATGATAGAAAACTATCATGATAGAAAACTATCGTGATAGAAAACTATCATGATGGAAAACTATCGTGATAAAAAACTATCATGATGGAAAACTATCATGATAGAAACCTATCATGATAGAAAACTATCATGATAGAAAACTATCGTGATAGAAAACTATCATGATAGAAAACTATCATGATAGAAAATTATCATGATAGAAAACTATCATGAAAGAAAACTATCGTGATAAGAAACTACCAAGAAAATTATCATGATAGAAAACTATCGTGATAGAAAAGTATCATGATAGAAAACTATCATGATATAAAACTATCATCATAGAAAACTATCATCATAGAAAACTATCATGATGGAAAACTATCATGATAGAAAATTATTGTGACAGAGAACTATCATAAAAGAAAACTATCATAATAGAAAACTATCGTTATAGAAGACTATTATGATAGAAAAATATCATGATAGAAAACTATCATGATAGAAAACTATCGTGATAGAAAACTATCATGATGGAAAACTATCGTGATAAAAAACTATCATGATAGAAAACTATCATGATAGAACACTATCATGATAGAAAACTATCGTGATAGAAAACTATCATGATAGAAAACTATCATGATAGAAAACTATCATGATATAAAACTATCATCATAGAAAACTATCATCATAGAAAACTATCATGATGGAAAACTATCATGATAGAAAATTATTGTGACAGAGAACTATCATAAAAGAAAACTATCATAATAGAAAACTATCGTTATAGAAGACTATTATGATAGAAAAATATCATGATAGAAAACTGTCAAGATAGAAAACTATCATGAGACAAAACTATCACGATAGAAAATTAACATGAAAGAAAACTATCATAATAGAAAACTATCATGAAAGAAAAATATCACGATAGAAAACTATCATGATAGTAAACTATTGTGATAGAAAACTATCATGATAGGAAACTATCGTGATAGAAAACTATCATGATAGAAAACTATCATGATAGAAAACTATCGTGATAGAAAACTATCATTATATAAAACTATCATGATAGAAAACAATCGTGATAGAAAACTGTCATGATAGAAAACTATCATGATAAAAAACTAGTGTGATAGAAAACTATCATGATAAAAATCTGTCACGATAGAAAACTATCATGATAGAAAACTATCGCGATAGAAAACTATCATGATAGAAAACTATCATGATGGAAAATATCGTGATAGAAAACTATCATGATGGAAAACTATCGTGATAAAAAACTATCATGATGGAAAACTATCATGATAGAAAACTATCATGATAGAAAACTATCATGATAGAAAACTATTGTGATAGAAAACAACCATGATAGAAAACTATCGTGATAGAAAACTATCATAATAGAAAACTATCATGATAGAAAACTATCATGATAGAAAACTATCATGATAGAAAACTATCGTGATTGAAAACTACCAAGAAAACTATCATGATAGAAAACTATCGTGATAGAAAAGTATCATGATAGAAAACTATCGTGATAGCAAAGTATCATGATAGAAAGCTATCATGATAGAAAACTATCATGATAAGAAACTATCATGATAGAAAACTATCATGATAGAAAACTATCGTGATAAGAAACTATTATGATAGAAAACTATCACGATAGAAAACTATCATGATAGAAAACTATCATGATAGAAAACTATCATGATAGAGAACTATCGTGATTGAAAACTATCATGATAGAAAACTATCATGATAGAAAACTATCATGATAGAAAACTATCATGATAGAAAACTATCGTGATAGAAAACTATCATGATAGAAAACTATCGTGATAGAAAACTATCATGATAGTAAACTATTGTGATAGAAAAATATCATGATAGGAAACTATCGTGATAGAAAACTATCATCATAGAAAACTATCGTGATAGAAAACTATCATCATAGAAAACTATCGTGATAGAAAACTATCATGATAAAAAACTATCATGATAGAAAACTATCGTGATAGAAAACTATCATGATAGAAAACTATCGTGATAGAAAAGTATCATGATAGAAAACTATCGTGATAGCAAAGTATCATGATAGAAAGCTATCATGATAGAAAACTATCATGATAAAAATCTGTCACGATAGAAAACTATCATGATAAAAAACTAGTGTGATAGAAAACTATCATGATAAAAATCTGTCACGATAGAAAACTATCATGATAGAAAACTATCGCGATAGAAAACTATCATGATAGAAAACTATCATGATGGAAAATATCGTGATAGAAAACTATCATGATGGAAAACTATCGTGATAAAAAACTATCATGATGGAAAACTATCATGATAGAAAACTATCATGATAGAAAACTATCATGATAGAAAACTATCATGATATAAAACTATCATCATAGAAAACTATCATCATAGAAAACTATCATGATGGAAAACTATCATGATAGAAAATTATTGTGACAGAGAACTATCATAAAAGAAAACTATCATAATAGAAAACTATCGTTATAGAAGACTATTATGATAGAAAAATATCATGATAGAAAACTGTCAAGATAGAAAACTATCATGAGACAAAACTATCACGATAGAAAATTAACATGAAAGAAAACTATCATAATAGAAAACTATCATGAAAGAAAAATATCACGATAGAAAACTATCATGATAGTAAACTATTGTGATAGAAAACTATCATGATAGGAAACTATCGTGATAGAAAACTATCATGATAGAAAACTATCATGATAGAAAACTATCGTGATAGAAAACTATCATTATATAAAACTATCATGATAGAAAACAATCGTGATAGAAAACTGTCATGATAGAAAACTATCATGATAAAAAACTAGTGTGATAGAAAACTATCATGATAAAAATCTGTCACGATAGAAAACTATCATGATAGAAAACTATCATGAGAGAAAACTATCGTGATAGAAAACTATCATGATAGAAAACTATCGTGATAGAAAACTATCATGATAGAAAACTATCATGACAGAAAACTATCATGATAGAAAACTATCATGATAGAACACTACCATGAAAGAAAACTATTATGATAGAAACTGTCGTGATAGAAAACTATCATGATAGGAAACTATCGTGATAGAAAACTATCATGATAGAAAACTATCATGATAGAACACTATCATGATAGAAAACTATCGTGATAGAAAACTATCATGATAGAAAACTATCATGATAGAAAACTATCATGATAGAAAACTGTCAAGATAGAAAACTACCATCATAGAAAACTATCATGATAGAAAACTATTATGATAGAAAACTATCATGATAGAAAACTATCATTATAAAAAACTATCGTGAAAGAGAACTATCATGATAGAAAACTATCATGATAGAAAACTATCATGATAGGAAACTATCATGATAGAAAACTATCATGATAGAAAATTATTAAGACAGAAAACTATCATGATAGAAAACAATCGTGATAGAAAACTATTATGATAGAAAACTATCATGATAGAAAACTGTCAAGATAGAAAACTATCATGATAGAAAACTATCATGATAGAAAACTATCATGATAGAAAACTATCATGAAAGAAAACTATCGTGATAGAAACTATCGTGATAGAAAACTGTCATCATATGAGACTATCGTGATAGAAAACTATCATGATAGAAAACTATCATGATAGAAAACTATCATGATAGAAAATTATCATGATAGAAAACTATCATGATAGAAAACTATCATCATAGAAAACTATCATGATATAAAACTATCATCATAGAAAACTATCATGATAGAAAATTATCATGATAGAAAATTATTGTGACAGAGAACTATCATGACAGAAAACTATCATAATAGAGAACTATCGTTATAGAAGACTATTATGATAGAAAAATATCATGATAGAAAACTGTCAAGATAGAAAACTACCATGATAGAAAACTATCATGATAGAAAACTATCATGATAGAAAACTATCGTGATAGCAAAGTATCATGATAGAAAGCCATCAACACTCTTTGCAGATCTACGCAAATCTTAGCAATTGTTTGCAGTTCCACGCAAACCTACGCAAATAAACGCAACTCTACGCAGATCTACGCAAATATTCAAAGTTCTATGCAGATCTACGCAAACATACGCAATTCTACGCAGATCTACCTAACTATACGCATCTGTTCGCATATCAACGCAAATATACGCCTACGCATACCTACGAAAATATACGCAATTCTACGCAGATCTATTAAAAATACGAAATCCTTCGCAGATCTACGCAAACAAACGCAATTCTACGGATTTCTACGCAGATTTGCGCAAATCTAGGCAATTGTTCGCAGTCCTACGCATATATACGCAAATATTTGCAATTCTACGCAGATCTACGTAAATCTACGCAATTTACGCAGTTCCACGCATTCTTACGCAAATACACGCAATTCTACGCAGATCTAAGCAAATGTACGCAAATCAACGCAGGCCTAGGCATACTCGCAAATATACTCAATTCTACGCATATCTATGCAAATATACGCAATTCTAGGCAGATCGACACAAATATACGGAGTAGAAAACTATAATGATAGATAACTATCATGATAGAAAACTATCGTGATAGAAAACTATCGTGATAGAAAACTATCATGATAGAAAACTATCATGATAGAAAACTATCGTGATAAGAAACTATCATGATAGAAAACTATCATGATAGAAAACTATCATGATAGAAAACTATCATGATAGAAAACTATCGTGATAGCAAACTATGATGATAGAAAACTATCATGGTAGAAAACTATCAAGATAGAAAACTATCATGATAGAAAACCATCATGATAGAAAACTATTATAATAGAAAACTATCATGATAGAAAACTATCGTGATAGAAAACTATCATGATAGAAAACTATCATGATAGAAAACTATCATGATAGAAAACTATCGTGATAGAAAACTATGATGATAGAAAACTATGATGATAAAAAACTATCATGATAGAAAACTATCATGATAGAAAACTATCATTATATAAAGCTACAATGATAGAAAACTACCATGATAGAAAACTATCATGATAGAAAACTATCATGATAGAAAACTATCGTGATAGAAAATTATCGTGATAGAAAACTATCATGAAAGAAAAATATCATGATAGAAAACTATCGTGATAAAAAACTATCATGATAGAAAACTATCATGATAGAAAACTATCATGATAGAAAACTATCGTGATAGAAAATTATCGTGATAGAAAACTATCATGAAAGAAAACTATCATGATAGAAAACTATCATGATAAGAAACTATCATGATAGAAAACTATCATGATAGAAAACTATCGTGATAAGAAACTATTATGATAGAAAACTATCACGATAGAAAACTATCATGATAGAAAACTATCATGATAGAAAACTATCATGATAGAGAACTATCGTGATTGAAAACTATCATGATAGAAAACTATCATGATAGAAAACTATCATGATAGAAAACTATCATGATAGAAAACTATCGTGATAGAAAACTATCATGATAGAAAACTATCGTGATAGAAAACTATCATGATAGTAAACTATTGTGATAGAAAAATATCATGATAGGAAACTATCGTGATAGAAAGCTATCATGATAGAAAACAATCATGATAGATAACTATCATGATAGAAAACTATCATGATAGAAAACTATCGTGATAGAAAACTATCATGATAGAAAACTTTCGTGATAGAAAACTATCATGATAGAAATCTATCACGATAGAAAACTATCATGATAGAAAACTATCATGATAGAAAACTATCATGATAGAAAACTATAATAATAGAAAACTGTTATGATAGAAACCTATCATGATAGAAAACTATCATGATAGAAAACTTTCATGATATAAAACTATCATGATGGAAAACTATCGTGATAGAAAACTATCATGATAGAAAACAATCATGATAGAAAACTATCTTGATAAAAAACTATCATGATAGAAAACTATCATGATAGAAAACTATCATTATGTAAAGCTATCATGATAGAAAACTATCATGATAGAAAACTATCATGATAGAAAACTATCGTGATAGAAAACTATCATGATTGAAAACTATCATGATAGAAAACTATTGTGATAGAAAACTATCATGATAAAAATCTGTCACGATAGAAAACTACATGATAAAAAACTATTATGATAGGAAACTATCGTGATAGACAGCTATCGTGATAGCAAAGTATCATGATAGAAAGCTTCCAAATCTTCGCAATTGTATGCAGTTCTAAGCAAACCTACGCAAATAAACGCAATTCTACGCAGATCTACGCAAAAATACGCAGTTCTTTGTAGATCTACGCAAACATACGCAATTCTACGCAGACCTACGTAACTATACGCTTCTGTACGCATATCTACTCAAATATACGCCTATACATACCAACGCAAATATACGCAATTCTACGCAGATCTATGCAAATATATGCAATCCTACAATTCTACGCAGTTCTTCGCAGATTTACGCAAATTTAGGAAATTGTACGCAGTTCTACGTATTCTTACGCAAATATACGCAATTTTACGTAGATCTAAGCAAATATACGCAAATCAACGCATGCTTAGGCATACTCGCAAATATACTCAATTCTACGCAAATATACGAAACTGTACGCAGATACGCAAATGTACCAAGAACGCAGTTCCACGCTTATTCACGTAAATATACGCAATTCTACGCATTTCTACGCAAACATACGCAATTCTACGCAGATCAACCCAAATGTACGCAACTGTACGCAAATACGCAAATGTACCAACTGTATGCAGTTTCACGCATATTCACGCAAATATACGCAGATCTTCGCAAATATACGCAGTACTACGCAGATCTACGCAATAATACGCAATTGTACTTAGATCTACGCAAATCTACGCAACTTTTCGCAAATATACGAAATTCTAAGCAGATCTATTAAAAAAAAAGGCAATTGTACGCAGATCTACGCAAATATAAGCATCTGTACGCATATAAACGCAAATATACGTAATTCTACGCAGAAAGAAAACTATCATGATAAAAACTATCATGATAGGAAACTATCGATACAGAAAACTATTATGATAGAAAACTATCATGAGACAAAACTATCATGATAGAAAATTATCATGAAAGAAAACTACCATCATAGAAAACTATCATGAAAGAAAAATATCATGATAGAAAACTATCATGATAGAAAACTATCGTGATAGAGCACTATCATGATAGAAAACTATCGTGACAGAACACTATCATGATAGAAAACTATCATGATAGAAAACTATCATGATAGAAAACTATTTTGATAAGAAACTATCATGATAGAAAACTATCATGATAGAAAACTATCATGATAGAAAACTATCATTATATAAAACTATCATGATAGAAAACTATCATGATAGAAAACTATCATGATAGAAAACTATCGTGATAGAAAACTATCATGATTGAAAACTATCATGATAGAAAACTATTATGATAGAAAACTATCATGATAAAAATCTGTCACGATAGAAAACTATCATGATAGAAAACTATCATGATAGGAAACTATCATGATAGCAAAGTATTATGATAGAAAGCTACCAAATCTACGCAATTGTATGCAGTTCTACGCAAACCTACGCAAATAAACGCAATTCTACGCAGATCTACGCAAAAATACGCAGTTATTTGCAGATCTACGCTAACATACGCAATTCTACGCAGATCTACGTAACTATACGCATCTGTACGCATATCTACGCAAATATACGCCTATGCATACCTACGCAAATATACGCAATTCTACGCAGATCTATGCAATTATATGCAATCCTACAATTCTACGCAGATCTACACAAATCAACGTAATTTACGCAGTTCTACGCATTCTAACGCAAATAAACGCAATTCTACGTAGATCTAAGCAAATATACGCAAATCAACGCAGGCCTAGGCATACTCAAAAATATACTCAATTCTACGCAGATCTACGCAAATCTACGCAATTCTTCGCAGTTCTACGCAGACATACGAAATTCTACGCAGATCTACTTAAATATACGCAACTGTACGTAGATACGCAAATGTACCAAGAACGCAGTTCCACGCTTATTTACGTAAATATACGCAATTCTACGCAGTTCTACGCAAACATACGCAATTCTACGAAGATCAATGCAAATGTACGCAACTGTACGAGTTTCACGCATATTCACGCAAATATACGCAGATCTACGCAAATATACGCAGTTCTTCGCAGATCTACGCAATAATACGCAATTCTACGCAGATCTACGCAAATCTCCGCAACTTAACGCAAATATACGAAATTCTAAGCAGATCTATTACAAAATAGGCAATTGTACGCAGATCTACGCAAATATAAGCATCTGTACGCATATCAACGCAAATATACGCAATTCTACGCAGAAAGAAAACAGTCATGATAAAAAACTATCATGATAGAAAACTATCGATACAGAAAACTATCATGATAGAAAACTATCATGAGACAAAACTATCATGATAGAAAATTATCATGAAAGAAAACTACCATCATAGAAAACTATCATGAAAGAAAAATATCATGATAGAAAACTATCATGATAGAAAATTATCGTGATAGAGCACTATCATGATAGAAAACTATCGTGACAGAACACTATCATGATAGAAAACTATCATGATAGAAAACTATCATGATAGAAAATTATCATGATAGAAAACTATCACGATAGACAACTATCGTGACAGAAAACTATCATGATAGAAAACTATTATGATAGAGAATTGTCAAAATAGAAAACTATTATGATAGAAAACTATCATGATAGAACTTTCATGAAAGAAAACTATCTTGATAAGAAACTATCATGATAGAAAACTATTATGATAGAAAACTATCATGAGACAAAATTATCATGATAGAAAACTATCATCATAAAAAACTATTATGATAGAAAACTACCATGATAGAAAACTATCATGATAGAAAACTATCATGAGACAAAACTATCATGAAAGAAAATTAACATGAAAGAAAACTATCATCATAGAAAACTATCATGAAAGAAAAATATCACGATAGAAAACTATCATGATAATAAACTATTGTGATAGAAAACTATCATGATAGGAAACTATCGTGATAGAAAACTATCATGATAGAAAACTATCATGATAGAAAACTATTATGATAGAAAACTATCATGATAGAAAACTATTATGATAGAAAACTATTATGATAGAAAACTATCATGATAGAAAACTATCATGATAGAAAACTATCATGATATAAAACTATCATGATGGAAAACTATCGTGATAGAAAACTATCATGATAGAAAACTATCATGATAGAAAACTATCATGATAGAAAACTATTATGATAGGAAACTATCATGATAGAAAACTATAATGATAGAACAATCATGATAGAAAACTATCTTGATAAAAAACTATCATGATAGAAAACTATTATGATAGAAAACTATCATGAGACAAAACTATCATGATACCATGATAGAAAACTATCATGATAGAAAACTATCATGAGACAAAACTATCATGATAGAAAATTAACATGAAAGAAAACTATCATCATAGAAAACTATCATGAAAGAAAAATATCACAATAGAAAACTATCATGATAGTAAACTATTGTGATAGAAAACTATCATGATAGGAAACTATCGTGATAGAAAACTATCATGATAGAAAACTATCATGATAGAAAACTATCGTGATAGAAAACTATCATTATATAAAACTATCATGATAGAAAACTATCATGATAGAAAACTATCGTGATAGAAAACTGTCATGATAGAAAACTATCATGATAGAAAACTATTGTGATAGAAAACTATCATGATAAAAATCTGTCACGATAGAAAACTATCATGATAGAAAACAATCATGAAAGAAAACTATCGTGATAGAAAACTATCATGATAGAAAACTATCATGATAGAAAACTATCATCATAGAAAACTATCATGTTAGAAAACTATCGTGATAGAAAGCTATCGTGATAGCAAAGTATCTTGATAGAAATCTATCGGGATAGAAAACTATCATGATAGAAAACTATCATGATAGAAAATTTTCATGATATAAAATTATCATGATAGAAAACTATCGTGATAGAAAACTATCATGATTGAAAACTATCATGATAGAAAACTATCTTGATAAAAAACTATCATGAGAGAACACTATCATGATATAAAACTATCATGATAAAAACTATCATGATAGAAAACTATCATGATAGAAAACTATCGTGATAGAAAACTATCATGATAGAAAACTATCGTGATAGAAAACTATCATGATAGAAAACTATCATGATAGAAAACTATTATGATAGAAAACTATCATGATAGAAAACTATCATGATAGAAAACTATCATGATAAAAAACTATCATGATAGGAAACTATCGTGATAGAAAACTATCATGATAGAAAACTATCATGATAGAAAACTATCGTGATAGAAAACTATCAAGATAGAAAACTATCGTGATTGAAAACTATCATGATAGAAAACTATCATGATAGAAAACTATCGTGATAGAAATCTATCGTGATAGCAAAGTATCATAATAGAAAGCTATCAACAATCTTCGCAGATCTTCCCAAATCTACGCAATTGTATGCAGTTCTACGCAAACCTATGCAAATAAACGCAATTATACGCAGATCTACGTAACTATACGCATCTGTTCGCCTATCTACGCAAATATACGCCTACGCATACCTACGCAAATATACGCAATTCTACGCATATCTATGAAAATATATGGAATTCTACAATTCTACGCAGTTCTACGCAGATTTACGCAAATCACTTGCTTAATCCGCTCTAATCAATAGTCAATCCGAGTTTAATTCTTGTTGAACATTTAACTTTAACTTCGAAAACAGGAATATGCCTTCCATTTGTGCTTCTTGCAAAAATATTATAGTTGCATCATACTCTAAAGTTTCTTGTATCGATTGTACTTCTTTTTTTCATGCTAAATGCGTTTATATTCTTGACAATGACGTAGAATATATGGTGAAGAACGGTATCCCCTATCGATAGCTCCATGTACCTCTCTTCGTCGAAAATCCAAATATTTCTCTTCGATGGATGCTGGCGTTCTCCTTGCTGCTGAATCTGCTGTTTCTGCTGATGTTGTTGTGCCTACTTCTACTTCCTCTTTCAGTGCCCCTTCTCATGTGTCTACTACAATTACACCAAGCATTGCTAATGCTGCTAGCGTTTCAACTTGCTCACTTGCTGAATCCCTATCCAACAAACAAATAATCATTAATGGTCCCAGCAAATCAATTTCACTAGAAGACATTTTTAAAGAGATTGTGGAACTTAAGAAAGTAAATTCAGAATATCTGTCTGCTTAATATACTCTTCAGGAAGATAAAAAACATATGCAAAAACTAATTGATTCTTTGCAGTTCAAAGTTAATTTACTTGAACAGAAGCAACGAGAAAATATTGTAGAGATTGTCGGTTTGCCCGATGTAAACAATTCAAATGCTTTGGAAAAAGCTCTTAAACTTTTCTCTGATGGACTTGATGTGAACGTTACGAAAGATCAAATTGATAACATCTATATAAAAAAATAACAACAAATACAGATTCAAATGTCTCAGTTAGCAATAACAAATCCTATGTCAATATTCTGTGTGTTAAACTCTGTAAAATCAATTCAAAACTTAGTCTTATGAAAAAGAAAATAGTTAACAAGCGACGCTTAACACCGAAACTATTTGGAGATGAATTACTTACTTACTTACTTATCCGGCTCCCGATCCATGAAGGGTCTCTGCCTGAGATATTGCGGTCTTCCATCGGTTGCGGTCCCTCGCACGCTCCCTCCAGTCGTCGAGACCCAGTGCTCTTGCGTCTGTGATCGCCTGGTTCCTATAGCGGAGATTCGGTCTTCCTGGTCGTCTCGAACCTGGGGGCTGGGATTCGAAGATTTTCTTGGCTGGAGCGTTGTTGTCCATTCGCTCGATGTGGCCGAGCCAGTGTAGTCGACGTGTTTTGGCTCTTTGGACTACATTCACATCTTGGTACAGCCCGTACAGTTCACGATTGAATCTTCTCCTCCAATCGCCCTCTTCGCATATAGGACCAAATATCCGCCGAAGAATTTTTCTCTCGAAAGTGCCCAGCATCAATTCCCCTTTGTACTTATCGTCCAGCACTCGGTGCCGTAGAGTAGAACTGGTAAAATTAGTGTTATGTATAGCGTGCACTTTGTCTTTCGGGAAAGGAGTTTTGAACCCATTTGTTTGGCCAAACCGAAGTAGCAGCGGTTCGCTAGGGTAATTCTTCGTCGGATTTCCACTAAGGTGTCGTTCGTGGAATTGATGTTTGTTTCGAGGTAGGTGAACTCCTTGACTACCTCAAAATTACTGCTACCAACAGTGACGTTTTGTCCTAGGCGATGGACAGATGAGGCTTTGTTTGTTGATAGCATATACTTTGTTTTGTCCTCATTCACTTCAAGACCAACTCGTTTCGCCTGTTCATCAATAGCTGTGAATGCTTCAAGTACAGTTCTCTTGCAGCGGCCGATGATGTCGATGTCGTCCACATAGCCAAACAGTTGAGAAGACCTGTTGAAGATAGTGTCTTCCATGTTAACACCACTCTTGCGCACTATCTGCTCCAGGACTAAGTTGAAGAAATCACATGACAGCGCATCTCCTTGTCTGAAAACTGTACAAGTTTGGAATAACTCGGATGAGCTGTTACCCATTTGCACGTTGCACCGCGTATTTTGTAACGTCATGCGGCATAGCTGGATCAGTTTTTTCGGGATCCCGAGTTCCGACATCGCCAATAGAAGCTCTTGGCGACTTATGCTATCATATGCGGCTTTAAAGTCGATGAATAGGTGGTGGGTCTCGACTTGAAATTCGTGGGTCTTTTCCTGGATTTGCCTCAATGTTAAGATTTGGTCTATCGTTGATCTGCCTGGCCTGAAGCCACACTGGTACGTGCCGATCATAGTGTTGCAGAAAGATTTTAGACGCTCACATAGTACGTTGGATAGGATCTTGTAGGCAACATTAAGCAGGGATATGCCTCTGTAGTTCTTGTAGGACATAGGATCGCCTTTTTTTTTAGATTGGGCATATGGAGCTATTTGACCAGTCGTTGGGCATACTTTCCTCCTCCCAAACTTGGTTGATGAGCTGGTGCATGCACCCTACCAGGACATCTCCTCCATACTTAAAGAGTTCCGCAGGTAGGCCATCCGAGCTGGCGGATTTGTTGTTCTTAAGCTTGTGGATGGCTTTCTTGACCTCTTCAGTACTGGGCGCTGGGACTGGATCTTCATTGACTGGTCTTATGCTTCTCTGTTCCTCTATTGCCTCCTCTACATAATGCCCATTAAGCAGCTGCTGGAAATGCTGCTTAAACACGTCTACAATTCCCTGTGCTTCGGTGACTAGGTTCCCTTCGCTGTTTCGAAGAGCTTGCGTGCCAGTCCTATAACCAGATGCCAGTTGCTTGGCTGTTTTGTAGAACCGGCGGGTGTTGGTGGCTGTGCTAGACTCTTCGAGATACTTGAGCTGAGAGGCTGCGGATGCTCTTTTCTTTTTACGCAGGGTTCTTTTCTCTTTCCTTCTCTTTTCACGGTACTCCTCTCTTGTTGCTCTTGTTTTCCGTTGCAGCATTTGCATTCGTGCATTTTCCGTCTCCTGCTTCAATATCGCGCATTCATCGTCATACCACGGGTTCTTTTTTCTGGGTGGTTGATAGCCTATGGTGGTCTCGGCTGTCTCCTTAATGAGAGTTTCCCGGTCAATTGCTCACTGTAGTCTCTGGCTTTCTCAGATGTGCTAAGGCATGCAATGTTGAATTTCTTCCTTTGGGCGGTCTTCGTTTTCTTTTCGTTGGACAGTCGGGCTCTGAACTTTGTCACAACAAGAAAGTGGTCAGAGTCCACGTTTGCGCCTCGGAAAGTTCGCACGTCCAAGATGTTCGATGCATACCTTGCGCCAATTAGCACGTGGTTGATTTGGTTGGCGGTTCGACCATCTGGATCGCCAGGTTGCTGTGTGTATCCTTCGCCTGGGGAACCTAGTGCTACTTATCACCGTATTACGAGCTGCAGCAAAGTCGATTAGTCGGAAGCCGTTATCTGTTGTCGTTTCGTGGAGGCTGTGCTTTCCAACTAATCCGCCAAAGATGTTTTCCTTTCCGACTTTAGCATTGAAGTCTCCGAGCACGACTTTGACATCGTACTCCGGACAGGCTCCGTAGGCTCCGTCCAGGAGGTCGTAAAACTCCTCCTTGTTAGACTCCTCAGCTTCATCGGTAGGGGCGTGTGGACATATTAGGCTGATGTTTTGGAAGGTAGCTTTGATGCGGATCACAGCCAGGCGATCGCTAATCGGCTTAAAATCGATGACTTTTGATCTGAGTCGATTTCCCACGACGAATCCGCATCCTAACATGTGCAGTCTTTGATGGCAGCTGTAATAAATGTCGCAATCTTTTCTTTTCGTTATACCTGATCCTATCCATCGTATCTCCTGGATCGCGGTAATATCTGCCTTGTACCGCGAGAGGACAGATTCAAGTTTTTGAGTAGCACCTGGTGTATAGAGTGTCCTTACATTCCAGGTGCATACTCGTAGGTCATAGTCCATCTTCGTTCCGGGTCTGGTTGCCATTTGAGGTGGGTCATTATCCGAGGCTTCTCGCGTCTCTCTCATAACAATTGGCTTTTTTACTGTGGTCGGGTCGTTAGCCCAACGCACTAACCTCCAATCTGTAGGGCCATGGGTTTAATGTTGCAATTCTTTCCTTGGTCAACATTCGCACTTACAAGTTTAGCAAGTCAAGGCATAAAGCCAAAACCAGTATCCGGCGGCTACCAACGTGGAGGTATTGTAAGCACTTGATGTGTAGGAAAAGATACAGCTCGAGGCCCCCAGTTCCTACAACATCCAACCACCATTTGGAGATGAATACCAAAGTAAAAAGCCCATTTACATCAATGACAGTTTATCTTTTTATACAAGGGAACTAAGGAAAGCTGCGGTTGTTGCGAAAAAAACTAATAGCTGTATGTATTTATGGGTTCAAAACTCAGAAATATTAATGAGAAAAAAAGATGGTGACAAAATTGTTAAAATTAAATGTTTAGATGATTTAAATAACCTTTAATTAAAATGCCTTTTCATAACTTAAATAACTTAAATATTGATAAAAATACTATATCTTCTTGTAATTTTGATAGTGATGCATTGCCAAGTGTTTTTCAACATAACCAAAATCATAAATTTTCTAATAATTTTTTTATTATACATCAAAACATCCGTAGCTTTCGCGCTAGTTTCGATTTATTGTTGCTTCACATTGATTCTTGTTTAAACAAGCCTGATTTTATTTTTGTGTCAGAAATATGGATTTTTGATAATGAAAAAGATAACTTTAACATCTTGGGGTATGTGTTTCTCTCCACTTGCAATAATTCTTATTCTTCTGGTGGTGTTGGTGTTTTTGTTAAAAATGAATATGTGGTTTCTATGATTGCTAGTGAAAATTTTAAATCAGTAGTAGTAGATATTATTAAGATTTCTTTTAATTTGAATAATGTTAATTTAGAATTTATCTGTGCTTACAGAATTCATGGTAGTAGTGGAGATGTCTTTCTTGAAGAACTTAATAATTTGTTGTTGGTTGAGACATCAAAGAACTTAATTTTTTTTGGCGACATTAATATTGATCTTCTCTCTAAATCAAATTTTGTGGATAGTTATCTGTCGTTACTGGCTGGCTATGGTTTTGATTGTTGTATAAGTGTACCTACGCGTATAACTAACAACTCCAGTACTTGCATAGAGCATATTTTTTCCAGAAAAAGGAGAGCTCAAAATTTTAACTTAGTCAGTTCTATTGGTGATTTTCGTATTACGGAAATTGTATGATAAGTCTTCACTTTACTGATATTATTAAAAAAAAATAATGCTATCGATATTTCCACACCAACTAAGAAAATTGAATTTTGTCAAGCTCAACTCTTTGCTCCGCTTTGAGTTTTAGAATAGTGTATATGCGGAGAACGATCCCTCCATAGCGTATGATAATTTTATCAATATACTTAATATCTACATTGAGAGCTGTACATCTAACCATGTCAAAAAGAGTAAAGCTAATCGCTTGAAAGAATGGATGACAGGATATTTAATATTTCGTTTAGATCAAAAAAATAAGCTTCAAAAAAAGTGCACAAAATATCCCAATAACAGCTCTTTTTAAGCTAGTTATAACAAGCTCTGTAGGGAAGTTTCAAATGAAATCAAAATTCGAAAGGATAGCTATTATTGTAATGAACTTGTTAAAAACAAAGGTAATCTAAAAGGTGAATGGAATGTGGTGAGTAAAATTTTGAATCGCAATGCTCATGTCGATAAACCTGTTATTTTAGTGGAAGGTAATACAAGCATTTCTGATCCAACTGAGGTAGCTAATTTATCTTCAGAGGTATTCAGATATAATGATTTTGATTTATTTGATAGAGGACTAAACCATGATATTTTTATTTGTGAGAGTTTGCTTTTCGATCCAATTACTTCAGGTGAGTTGCTTATCATTATTAATTCTTTAAAAAATACTAATACAGCCACGGTTGATGTCTGCTCTAATGTTTTGATGAAAAATATAGTTTTTAACATTGTGGATGTTCTTGCTCATATTTTCAATAAGAGTGTCTATAGTGATATTTTTCCTAGTGCTCTTAAAATTGCTGAAGTTACTCCCCTTTATAAAAAATCTAATACTAATGATGTCAATAACTACAGACCAATCTCCCTCTTACCTGTATGCTCAAAGATTTTTGAGAAAGCAATGAAAAAAAGAATTTTAAATTTTCTAAATAAAAATAATTACTTTAGTAATTGTCAATTTGGTTTTTGGTCTGGTAAATCAATCGAAGATGCTCTTTTAAAGTTTTGCAGTGAAGTTTACTCTTCTATAAACGATAATCTTTGTACTGCGGGACTTTTTATTGATTAAACAAAAGCATTTGATCTAGTCCATCATCGTATTCTTTTAGATAAGTTGTACAAATCAGGTATGCGTGGATTTATTTATGATTGGCTATCCTCTTATTTATCAAATCGTAAACAAATGGTCAAAATTAATGGCAACTACAGCAAACTCTGTAATATACAAATTGGTGTTCCACAGGGTTCGGTGTTGGGTCCGATACTTTTCCTAATTTTTATCAACTCCATTTTCGATCAAAGTTTTATAGGTAAGCCCACTGCTTTTGCTGATGATGTTGCTTTTTCTTACGGCTGTACATCTCCTCTCGACCTTTTTGCTGACATCAATGCAGATATTGATATTTTAAGACGTTGGTTTGCTCTTCATAAAATGGTTTTGAGTAATAAGACTAAAGCAATGAGCTTCAGCTTGACAGGTTTTTCTGCTCTGTTTGATTGTAACATTTTGTATCATTCTTCTGAGTGTCAAAAATTTGCCTTGCGAGATAACACGAGTTTTTCAACTGATGTCACGTATTTGCCTAGTGATCCATGTTCAAAATTTTGCTTTAAGATTGATTTTGTTCATTCTTTTAAATATCTGGGAGTAATTCTTGATAGCAAACTCAATTGGCTTGACCATACAGATTCGTTAAAAAAATATCTGCTTTGTTGTGCTAGAAATTTGTATAATCTTAGTTCTTACTGTTTTAAACAAGTTCTAGTAATGGTGAAAGGTTGGTCGAGGCAGTCTCTAGTTCTAACGAACTAAAATTTCTTAGCTTTTAGAATAAAGCCGCTGGTGTGTCCGAGCATCGGTAAAAATGCACGATTTGGAATGAGTGTTGAACTGAGCTCTCCAGCCGCAAATAATAACGAGTCGTGTTCTGAGTGTAAAACTAGACTAATTTTATTTTCAAAATTTTCTTCTATTTATACTTACAACTAGTTATCATATCATATCCATACATATTCTTATCCTAATTCTTTATTAATTTACTTTGCCTATGACCTACAATACAATACCCCACATGACGTAAGAATTAAATGTCCACTTGACAAAATAAACCTTCGGTTGTATTTCCTCAAAGGCATTCCGAATGCTCAGTCAATGTGTTGCATATGATTGCAGTCATAAACAAATATCGATCTATGGACTTGGCGCATAGTGACCGAACATGCTTAGTGTGTAACATGATCAGTTCAATGCACGATGGTATCGCTTGGTGACGGCTGATGATTTTAAGCACAATTGCATGTAGGTCGATATGCGTCGAGTTCATGAATGTTTACATAATTATTGTTTTGATTTTTTATTGTTTTGATTTTTTATTGTTTACATTTATTATTTGTTTTGGTTTTGGGTGTTACACACAACACCCTCACCCTTTAGAAAAAAAATAATTTTTTTTTATTTTTAAATGAAAAAATTATTTTTGAAATTATATCTTGTTACGCATAGAGATTGAAAAATGATGGATATATTTACAAATTTATATTATGTATATGGATATGTATATATATTATTATTATTATTTTTTTTTTTTATATTATTTATTTCTTGCTTTTATTAAATTATTGTTATGAATTTCTTTATTTTCATTGACAATTCTTACAATACTATTTGGTCCATTTTGTTCTATTATTTTATAAGGACCTCTGAATGGTTTATCTAACTTTTTTTTTATTTCCAACTTTTAAATAGACATAATCTCCAACTTTAAAATTTGAATTATTTACATTAGATTGATTTGTACATGTTTTATTTTTACTTTTTTCTAAATTTTCTTTGGCTTTTTCATGAGCGTATTTCAATTTTATTTTTAGTTCACTAACATAATTATCAATATTATATGTTTTTTCTCTATTTTTAATAATTTCACAAGGTAAAGCACATAATTTTCCGTATACTAATTCAAATGGTGAATAATTTGTAGTACTGTGTGGTGTGGTATTATATGTGTAAGTGTAGTAAGGTAATAATTCTTCCCAATCGTCTTTTCCGTCTGTGGTCATTAAATAATCATTTAGAACTCTATGATTTCTCTCTACTGTCCCTAAAGTTTCATGATGATATGGTGTAGACGTAGTTTTTTCTATTTTTAGTAATTTACAGATATTAACTAATAGTTCATTAGTAAATTCTGTGCCTTTGTCTGTTTTTAGTTTCCTAAAACAACCATATTTCAAAATGAATTTTTCTACAATAGTTTTTGCTACTGAAATAGCGTCTTTAGCGACTAGTGGAAATGCTTCTATGAACTTGGTTAATTCACATTGAATGATGAGAATATACCTGTATCCATTCGATGGCCTGAGTGGTCCTACTGTATCTACTGTTATTACTTCAAATGATGTGCAAGGTGTTTCTGTTCGTACGAACTGTTCTTTAGTGTATTTATTAATTTTTACTTCAATACAAACTCTACAACTATTTATATATTTTCTAACCATCTTATTCATATTCTTCCATACATATTTCTGCTTAAGTTTCGCAATGCATCTTCTAATACCTATATGTCCTCCTAACTTGTCATCATGATATTCTTTTATTAATTTGTTCATCTCACTCGCATGCTCTATTCTTCTTGGTGAATTATATAATATAATGTCTAGACAATTTTCTTTCTTATCATCTTGCAGTTCTGTAAATATCTCTTTAAATTTGTGCACTGATATATTTTCAAAAATGTTATTATTCATTGCTAGCGCTAGCTTTTCTATTTTCACATGCTTTGTATAGGATAACAATTTCTTCAAAATCAATTTTAACTCTGACAGAGAATTATCATTGTATCCAACATGTATTATATCTTTAACTGCATATATTGTTTCTTTTGGTGGCCCCATTAAATTCTTTATATTTTCAAATTGTAATTTCTTAATGTTTCTTGTGTCTGAGATAGATATGCATTCCCATATGTGGAGGTGTACAGTCTCCACTGGAGGCATAATTTCCGGATTTTCTTCTCTTTCACTAATATCTTTCTTATCTTTCAACTTCATCGCTCTGGTTAGGACATTTATATTGTTTATTGGTATCATTTCTTTCAACTCTTCAGAACTTAACTTTATTCTAGACAATGCATCAGCATTTGTATTCATCTTTCCTTGCTTAAAAATTATATCAAAATCGTAATCCATTAAATCTACTCTTATTCTAGTTAATTTAGATGAAGGATTTTTATGGGTAAAAAGACTAACTAGTGGCCTATGATCTGTATAGACAACAAATCTTCTACCGTATAAGTATGGTCTAAAGTGGTTTATTCCCCAGTGTATAGCTAGCAATTCTTTCTCTATTACTGCTTTATTCAGCTCATGTTTGTTTAAGGATTTACTTGCATAGGCAATGGGTTTATCATTACCTACTTCTCCTTGAGATAAAATAGCTCCTAATGCATAATTTGATGCATCTGTTGTCAATATGAACGGTTTCGAAAAATCTGGATAGTTTAGTATTGGAGGTGTCATTAATTTCGTTTTAAGGTTTTCAAAAGCATTTTGACAATTTTGTGTCCAGCTAAAGATTTGATCTTTCTTTAATAATTGATTCAAAGGTTTTGCAATTTCAGCGAAGTTCTGGATAAAACGTCGGTAATAATTACAGAAAGCTACAAATCTTCGAACTTCATCTGCATTATCTGGTTTTGGGTATTCTTTTATGACATTATATTTACTCGGGTCTGTTGTTACTCCTTGCGAAGTTATAAGATGTCCAAGATAAACTACTTCTGGTCGCAAAAAGTTACATTTATTTGGATTTAGTTTCAGATTGTATTTTCGTAATCTTTTAAATACTTCTATAAGGTTATTATTATGTTCTTTTAAATTTGAACCGAATACAATTATATCATCTACATATAGAAATGCAGATGTTTGTAGACCACTTAATGCAATTGATAACATCCTTTGAAAGCTATTTGTTGATATTTTTAATCCAAAAGGTAATCTTTTGAATTGAAAGTGTCCCGAATCAGTTGAAAAAGCTGTTAATGGTCTTGATCTGGGATTTAGTGGTATCTGATGAAATGAACTTGTCATATCTAAAGTTGAAAAATATTTAGCCTTTCCTAACTTATCAAGTACATCTTCTAGTCTAGTTAATGGAAATTTGTCATCAACTACTTTTTTATTCAGAGACCTAAAATCTACAACTAATCTCCACTTCTTTAATTCTCCTGTGCTTTTCTTTGGTACAATCAGCAATGGTGAGTTATATGGACTTGTTGATGGTTCAATGATGTCCTCATCCAGTAATTTGTCAACCTGTTCCTCTATTTCATGCAAATTTGCATGTGGTAACCTGTAATTTTTTATATAAACGGGTGTTTTGTCTGTTAATGCTATTTTCTGCTCATAAAAGTTGTTTTTGCTTAATTCTTCTCCTTCTAAATGAAATATATTTTGAAATTGTTTACATATTCTAAAAACTTCTTCTTTTGCATTATTATCTAAATTATCTACTTTTATTTCACTTTTTATTTTTTTAAACCTATCTTCATCTTCTAAACTGTTTTTAAAATGAAGTATTTGATAGCTAGAGATTGGTTCTATTCCTAACGAAATATGTTTTAAATTAACCTCATTTTCTGTTGTATTAAGTATTTTTATATGCTTATTTCCTTCTTTCGGATAATTTCTTTTCCATATATTATACTATCTTCTTTTAAATATATATTTATTAGTTGAACTACCTCTGTTCTTGGCGGTAATTTAATATTATCATAAATATATCTTGTATTCATGTTCATTGGCAATACTATATCTTCTCCATCTAGGGAAATTGTTAATGTGCACGTCTCATAATCAATTTTACAATTATGCTTTATTAAAAAGTCTCTTCCTAGTATTCCATCAGTAGTTAAATTTATTTTATTATCTATTATGCTAAATTTATGTTCAACTTCATTATCTTCGAACCATAAATTTAATTTTGTGATTCCTAAAGTTATTATAGATTCTTTTGCTATTCCATTTATCTGACAATTGTTATCATATTCTACTTTGTAATTACTATTGACTATGCTATTCTTAATTATTGAAATATCGGCTCCTGTATCTATTAATAAATTTATTGGTTGATTTCTGCCTTTTATTTTTAATTTTATAAAATTTGTGTCTTTGTTGGAATTTTGTATGTAAATTATTTTCTTCTGAATGTGTGCCCCGGGTTTTGTCGGCCGGGGACATACCCGTTTCCCTGAGAATTTTTTCTGTCATTATAATTTTGCGTTCTGTAATGTCCTCTGTTGTTTATATTTTGTCCCCTGAATTGGTTGGGATTACTATTATTGTTCTGATTATATGAAGAGTTAGCATTTGAATAATTTCGGTTAAAGTTTCCTCTGGGGTTACCTCTACCTCTCTGTATCCTATTAAAATACATTATCTGGCTAGAATGCTGAGGACTAACTTCTAAAGCAATTTGCACTGCTTCTGCAAGCTTGGATGGTCTTGCAGCCATTACTAATGATTTATAAGGTTCTGATAAACCATTTTTGAATGCTGCTAGTCCTATTTGGTCATTCAGCTTGACTATTGTCTCTCTGTGTGCCTCACCCTGTTCCGAAATTTGTAAATCGTTCAAAGATGCTAGTAGATGTTCTATTCGTGAAGAAAAGACTGAAACATTTTGGTTTCCTTGATAGCTTTGCGAAATCTCACTATGTAATCTAAAAGCATTTTTGTTTGATTTATAAGATGATTTTAAAATTTGTCGAAACTCATCAAAAGTTGTCGGTGTATTTTCTGTTTGGATCTTATTTTTTACTTTTTCCGATAGCTTAGTAGCCAGAACGAATTTAATAAGTGTTTCTTTTTGGTTTATGTCCTTAAGAGTATTGTGATAGAATTCTATCAAACCTAGAAAATTATTCAGCTCTTTTTGACTACCCTGAAATTCAGGTATCACCTTGGTGGCTGTTACTAAATCAAAATTTGCCATTGTGCTTTCTGCCTCTATTTCTGTGTTAGTATCTGTCTCTTCGTTTTCTTCTATAGTTTCCAAATTTTCGTTTTCACCTTTTATCTTTAGATATTCCCGAATTTGTATAACTAAAAAGTCAAATTTTTGTTTTAGATTTGTAATGTCTTTTAGGTCAGCTGTGTTTTGTATTTCTAACCATGTCTGTTCAATTTGTTTATCAACCTTTTGTACATATTCTTTAGTATACGTTCTATTAGGTGCTTTTTTTAAATTTTCTAGTATTTTTCTTAAATTTACAAACTCCATATATTTAAAAGTATTTTTATTATTTTTTTTCCGATTTAAAAGATTTATATTCTATATGTAACATAAAATTTAATTAATTTTTTTTTTTTTTATACATTGAGTGTTTTAAGGGCATGTTTCCTTAAGTATTTTTTATAGTACGAATTTACTTTAAATAATATTATGATGATTAAAAAAAAGAAATTAAAATATACTATTCTGTCTGATGAGATTAATGGATATGTCGTATTTGCTGCTGCAGATGTTGCTGCTGCTACGTTATTATTGATGATTTCCTCCTTGGAAGTTTTGCCACCCATTGTGCTTTAGCTCCTTGAGCTCACCAATGAGGAGTCGTTTCTGGTTTCCAGTACTCAGGTTTATAATCCTCTGGAGGTCTGCACACTTCTTCTGGAACTGTCTTTTGCGGGCTCCTCGCTTTTTTTGTTTTGTTTTCTGCTTCTCTTCTTCTTTGTTCTTTTGTTCCTTTCTTGTTAATTGTCGTTTTCTATACTCCTCTATAGACAATGGTTTTGGACCAGCGGTCTTGGGAGTTGGGATATATTTTGGGAATTTTATAGATTCTACAGAAGTTGTTGGACGGTATTCTGTGAGTTCTTCCCACTTTCTGAATATCTCATTGATGTCCTCTAGTGTAGTCATTTATTTGCTTGATTTTGAGGAAAAGAGAACAAATGTTTCTGAAGATTATTATTGGTTCAGACTTGCAGGATCGCCATGTAAGGTTGGTCGAGGCAGTCTCTAGTTCTAACGAACTAAAATTTCTTAGCTTTTAGAATAAAGCCGCTTGTGTGTCCGAGCATCGGTAAAAATGCACGATTTGGAATGAGTGTTGAACTGAGCTCTCCAGCCGCAAATAATAACGAGTCGTGTTCTGAGTGTAAAACTAGACTAATTTTATTTTCAAAATTTTCTTCTATTTATACTTACAACTAGTTATCATATCATATCCATACATATTCTTATCCTAATTCTTTATTAATTTACTTTGCCTATGACCTACAATACAATACCCCACATGACGTAAGAATTAAATGTCCACTTGACAAAATAAACCTTCGGTTGTATTTCCTCAAAGGCATTCCGAATGCTCAGTCAATGTGTTGCATATGATTGCAGTCATAAACAAATATCGATCTATGGACTTGGCGCATAGTGACCGAACATGCTTAGTGTGTAACATGATCAGTTCAATGCACGATGGTATCGCTTGGTGACGGCTGATGATTTTAAGCACAATTGCATGTAGGTCGATATGCGTCGAGTTCATGAATGTTTACATAATTATTGTTTTGATTTTTTATTGTTTTGATTTTTTATTGTTTACATTTATTAATTGTTTTGGTTTTGGGTGTTACACACAACAATGGTCTACTATGGTATTGTTCATCCCAAGATTCAGTATGGCCTAACCTGTTGGGGTGGAGCATATTCGAATAAAGTTAAGCCGTTGATTATTTCGCAAAAGCATAATGTGCGTTTTATTTGTAAAAAAAACCGCTGGCATTCTAGCTTTGTTCTATTTCAGGATTTGAAAATTCTTCCGTTAAGGCATCTCTATTATTATAAAGTTCTTAAGATATTTTTTATCAGAAGTGGACATCTCTATCTCAGAAGAAATTCTCTTCATAACCTACGTATTAACGCAAATAATTTGTTCAATATCCCAAAAAAAAATAACCCCACACACATTTATTCTAGTTTTAGCTTGTTTGTTCTATGGTTCACTCGATACTAGCGATAGTCTTAAGCTTCGCTACAGAGTGTATCCAATTTTATTTATTTTTTTGGGTAATTTCATTCTGGTTTTTGGTTAAATTGTTAAATCAATTCTTTTATTTTGTTCTTTTATAATTTCTAAACTTGTATACCTACCTATTAAAATATATAAATAAATAAATAAATACAAATAAAAAATAAAAAAAAATAAAATCTAGGAAATTGTACGCGGTCCTACGCATATATACGCAAATATACGCCATTCTACGCAGATCTACACAAATCAACGCAATTTACGCAGTTCTACGCATTTTAACGCAAATATACGCAATTCTACGTAGATCTAAGCAAATATACGCAAATCAACGCAGGCCTAGGCATACTCGGAAATATACTCAATTCTACGCAGATCTACGCAAATATACGCAACCCTTCGCAGATCTACACAAATAAACGCAATTCTACGCAAACATACGAAATTCTACGCAGATCTACTTAAATATACGCAACTGTACGCAGATAAACAAATGCACCAAGAAAGCAGTTCCACACTTAATCACGTAAATATACGCAATTCTACGCAGTTCTACGCAAACATACGCAATTCTACGCAGATCTACGCAAATGTACGCAACTGTACGCAGATACGCAAATGTACCAACTGTACGCAGTTTCACGCATATTCAAGCAAATATACGCAGATCTACGCAAATATACGCAGTTCTTCGCAGATCTACGCAATAATACGCAATTCTACGCAGATCTACGCAAATCTTCGCAACTTTACGCAAATTTACAAAATTCTAACCAGATATATTCCAATGTACGCAATTGTACGCAGATCTACGCAAATATAAGCATCTGTACGCATATCTACGCAAATATACGCAATTCTACGCAGAAAGAAAACTATCATAATAGAAAACTATCGATACAGAAAACTATCATGATAGAAGACTATCATGAGACAAAACTATCATGATAAAAAATTATCATGAAAGAAAACTATCATCATAGAAAACTATCATGAAAGAAAAATATCATGATAGAAAACTATCATGATAGAAAACTATCATGATAGAAAACTATCATGATAGGAAACTATCGTGATAGAAAACTATCATGATAGAAAACTATCATGATAGAAAACTATCATGATAGAAAACTATCATAATAGAAAACTATCGTGATAGAAAACTATCATGATAGAAAACTATCGTGATAGAAAACTATCATGATAGAAATCTATCACGATAGAAAACTATCATGATAGAAAGATAGAAAACTATCATGATAGAAAACTATCGTGATAGAAAACTATCATGATAGAAAACTATCATGATAGAAAACTATCATGATAGAAAACTATCATGATAGAAAACTATCTTGATAAAAAACCATCATGATAGAAAACTATCATGATAAAAAACAATCATGATAGAAAACTATCATAATAGAAAACTATCATTATAGAAAACTATCATGATAGAAAACTATCCTGATAGAAAACTATCATGATAGAAAACTATCATACTATCATGATAGAAAACTATCATGATAGAAAACTATCATGATAGAATACTATCGTGAAAGAAAACTATCATGATGAAAAACTATCATGATAGTTTTCTATCATGATAGAAAACTATCATGATAGAAAACTATCATGATATAAAACTATCATGATAGAAAACTATCATGATAGAAAACTATCGTGATAGAAAACTACCATGATAGAAAACTATCATGATAGAAAACTATCTTGATAAAAAACAATCATGATAGAAAACTATCATGATAGAAAACTATCGTGATAGAAAACTATCATGATAGACAATTATTTTGATAAAAAACAATCATGATAGAAAACTATCATGATCGAAAACTATCATGATAGAAAACTATCATGATAGAAAACTATCATGATAGAAAACTATCATGATATAAAACTATCATGATAGAAAACTATCTTGATAAAAACAATCATGATAGAAAACTATCATGATAGAAAACTATCATTATATAAAACTATCATGATAAAAAACAATCATGATAGAAAACTATCATGATAGAAAACTATCATGATAGAAAACTATCATGATAGAAAACTATCGTGATAGAAAACTATCATGATAGAAAACTATCGTGATAGAAAGCTATCATGATATCAAAGTATCATGATAGAAAGCTATCAACAATCTTCGCAAATCTTCCCAAACCTACGCAATTCTGTGCAGTTCTACGCAAACCTACGCAAATAGACGCAATTCTACGCAAATCTACGCAAAAATACGCAGTTCTTTGCAGATCTACGCAAACATACGCAATTCCACGTAACTATACGCATCTGTACGCATATCTACGCAAATGCCTTCGCATACCTACGCAAATATACGCAATTCTACGCAGATCTATGCAAATATATGCAATCCTAAAATTCTACGCAGTTCTACGCAGATTTACGCAAATCTAGGAAATTGTACGCAGTCCTACGCATATATACGCAAATATACGCAATTCTACGCAGATCTACACAAATCAACGCAATTTACGTAGTTCTACGCATTTTAACGCAAATATACGCAATTCTACGTAGATCTAAGCAAATATACGCAAATCAACGCAGGCCTAGGCATACTCACAAAAAAACTCAATTCTACGCAGATCTACGCAAATATACGCAACTCAACGCAGATCTACACAAATGAACGCAATTCTTTGCAGTTCTACGCAGACATACGAAATTCTACGCAGATCTACTTAAATATACGCAACTGTACGCAGATATGCAAATGTACCAAGAACGCAGTTCCACGCTTATTCACGTAAATATACGCAATTCTACGCAGTTCTACGCAAACATACGCAATTCAACGCAGATCTACGCAAATCTACGCAACTTAACGCAAATATACGAAATTCTAAGCAGATCTATTCCAATATACGCAATTGTACGCAGATCTACGCAAATATAAGCATCTGTACGCATATCTACGCAAATATACGCAATTCTACGCAGAAAGAAAACTATCATGATAAAAAACTATCATGATAGAAAACTATCGATACAGAAATCTATCATGATAGAAAACTATCATGAGACAAAACTATCATGATAAAAAATTATCATGAAAGAAAACTATCATCATAGAAAACTATCATGAAAGAAAAATATCATGATAGAAAACTATCATGATAGAAAACTATCGTGATAGAAAACTATCATGATCGGAAACTATCGTGATAGAAAACTATCATGATAGAAAACTATCATGATAGAAAACTATCATGATAGAAAACTATCATAATAGAAAACTATCGTGATAGAAAACTATCATGATAGAAAACTATCGTGATAGAAAACTATCATGATAGAAATCTATCACGATAGAAAACTATCATGATAGAATGATAGAAAACTTTCATGATAGAAAACTATCATGATAGAAAACTATCATGAAAGAAAACTATTGTAATAGAAAACTATCATGATAGAAAACTATTGTGATAGAAAACTATCATGATAAAAATCTACCACGATAGAAAACTATCATGATAGAAAACTATTATGATAGAAAACTATCGTGATAGAAAACTATCATGATAGAAAACTATCATGATAGAAAAATATCATGAAAGAAAAATATCATGATAGAAAACTATCATGATAGAAAACTATCGTGATAGAAATCTATCATGATAGGAAACTATCGTGATAGAAAACTATCATGATAGAAAACTATCATGATAGAAAACTATCATGATAGAAAACTATCGTGAAAGAAAATGATAGAAAACTATTATGAAAGAAAACTATCATGATAGAAAACTATCGTGATAGAAAACTATCATGATAGAAAATTATCATGATAGAAAACTATCGTGATAGAAAACTCTCATGATAGAAATCTATCACGATAGAAAACAATCATGATAGAATGATATAAAACTATCATGATAGAAAACTTTCGTGAAAGAAAACTATCATGATAGAAAACTATCATGATAAAAATCTACCACGATAGAAAACTATCATGATAGAAAACTATCATGATAGAAAACTATCGTGATAGAAAACTATTATGATAGAAAACTATCGTGATAGAAATCTATCATGATAGGAAACTATCGTGATAGAAAATTATCATGATAGAAAACTATCATGATAGAAAACTATCATGATAAAAATCTACCACGATAGAAAACTATCATGATAGAAAACTATCGTGATAGAAAACTATCATGATAGAAAACTATCATGATAGAAAGCTATCATGATAGAAAACTATCATGATAGAAAACTATCTTGATAAAAAACAATCATGATAGAAAACTATCATAATAGAAACCTATCATGATAGAAAACTATCATTTATAAAACTATCATGATAGAAAACTATCATGATAGAAAACTATCATGATAGAAAACTATCGTGATAGAAAACTATCATGATAAAAAACTATCATTTATAAAACTATCATGATAGAAAACTATCATGATATAAAACTATCATGATAGAAAACTATCATGAGATAGATAGTTTATTCATCAATTAAATTTCGGTTAACATCAATAGTTTCTTATTTGAATAATTTAGGGCATGGCGTTTCTGCCGTCAGCCCGAGTGACAATATTTCAATATTAGTTGCTTTCTTTTGAAGTATTCAATTTTATATAATATAATATGTACTTTAAGTATATAAGATTTTTTTAACATTAATTATAATTATCATCAAACCTCGCTGATTAAGAACTTTTAGTTTAGTTAAAACAAAAACATTTTCAATTACCAAAAAGATTAATTTAAAGTTGAAATATTTTTTGATAAAATTATAAACAAGAATATCCCTTAAAAGATTTCATTTATAATGTTTGTCCTGTAGGACATTGCTTCAGTGATGTATTCATAAAGCCGCAACCAGTCATCTCCATTGAGAAAGCTCCTCACTTCATCTTCCTGCAAGTTGTTCTTCCCAAAGAAAAATCTCCTGTGCTCCATCAAAATAGGGCATGTTCCAATGAAATGGTAGATATTTTCCGGGACGCGCATGTTGCATAAGATGCAGATATCAACCAGGTCATTTCTATGTGGCATGTGATTCAGTTTAATTAGCTCTCCTCTAGCTTTGAAAATAGTGCTTATCATTTTACTTGAGAAATTTTCCTTGAAATAGTTCCTTTCATTTAAATTGTAGTTGACTGAAGCGTAAATAGTTCTTTCACTCGAAGACCTAGCTCGTTCAATGAAACCGTATCTTTCATTCTCGTCGATATTTTGTATGACCTCGTAAAGCGCCTTTTTCCATTCGATAGCATTTACCTCGGAAAGGTTCAAAATAATTCCACATTCCGCTGCAAGATCAACCCAATCCTTGTAATAGAGGGCATTTCTTTGAATAGCATCCATCAATACAATCTTCGGCAGTCTACAATCCTGCATACCCTTTACTCTCACCAAAAAATCAGCACTATGCCTAAGCGTAGACACATAGAGTGTAGACAATCCCGTCTCCAAATGGTACATATATTTTGGTGTATTAGCTGGTAGTAAAAAAATTCTTCTCAGGAAAAAACGCAGGATATTCTCCACTTTCTCAAATTTCTTCACTCCCCAAACTTGAGCACCATAGAAAAGTATTGCCTTGGCGGTTGCATTAAAAACTCCGTATTTAGCGTTCACTGAAATGTGCTTGTTGTTGAAAATGTTCTTCCAATTTGAACATATGGCGGTTCTAGCTGCATCAGATTTTAATTGCAAGTGCTTATCCATATTTAAGTTGAAGGTTATTAACATTCCCAGATATGTGTACTCTTTGACCACCTCCAAGTCCCTCTCGCCAAACTTCCACTGTTCTACTCTCGAAGTTCTACCTGAACCATTTTGAAAAATCATTACTTTTGATTTTTCAGTATTGACTTCAAGACTCCATTGTTCACAATAGTCCAATAACCTATTTATCATTAATTGCAGAGAAGCCGGGCTATCCGCTAATATAACAATATCATCCGCATACATTATGACCTTTATCTTTAGGTTATTATACTCCACACCACAGGGAAGCCATTCGGTCAAGTCATCGATAAATAGGGCAAAAAGCAAAGGACTGAGGTTGCAGCCTTGTCGTACCCCACGATTTATTCCAATACTAGAAGATGTTTCGGTGTCAATTGTTATCATCCCGCTCGTATGTTGATATAGTTTTTCTAATGCTCTTCCAAACTTAGATGATATACCAAGGTTATATAACTTATAGAACAGGGCTTCTCTATTTATTGTATCGAACGCTGCCTTTAAGTCCACAAAGAATGCGTACAATTTTTTATTTTGGCATAATTTTGACCGTGCTAAGCATCCGAGCACAAATATATTATCCATTGCTGAATATCCTTTGCGAAATCCACACTGATATTCGCTTAACTTATTGTTTGTATCGACCCATTGACTAAGCCTACTATTTAATAACGAAGTATAAATTTTTAAACTTGCATTTAAAAACGATACTCCCCTGTAATTCCTGGGATCTCAAGGGTCACCTTTCTTGAAAATTGGTAAAATGAGAGCTTCATCAAAGTATTCGGGTTGTACTGCGAAGTTAAAAATGATGTTAAGTGCTTGAATAAGTTTTTCCTTGAGTGTAATAGAAGAGTATCGGAAAAACTCGGATGATATACCATTTGATCCAGCAGCCTTTCCATTCTTAAGAGTCTCTAATACCTCTTTCATTTCCACCATTGTAATTTCAGCATCTAGAATACCATCTTTTATATTTGGCCTTGCGAAACTCCACATCAATTGGTCCGAAGATGACCTAAGCAGTGTACAAAAGTGTTGCCTGAAATCTTGAGCTGGGATCTGTGAAATTCTGTTTTTTCCTTCGTTTCCATTTATTTTCCTAGTTATCTTCCAAAATTCTGCAGAGTCCCTGCATTGACTCAACGATTTTGCTAAGTTTTCCTCGTATGTTTTGCGTTTTTCCTTACACAATTGTTTATATTGCTTTGTTATTTGCAAATACTCTATTTGGGTTGTTTTTAAATTGTATTTCCTAAGTAATTTCAATAGGCCTAAAGATTTTTTTCTCAACTTCTCACATGAATAATCGTACCACTGTTCTTTCTTTCTTAATATTGTTGTTTGTTTCATGACATTTGCTGCATCTCTGATAACATTTTCTAACTCTATTAATGGTAAGTAGCTGATTTTGCTCCTTTCTATTTTCATCATTATCAATTCATCCAACTTTAACTTATAGCTGCCTTCTTGACGAGACCTCCATCTCAGTTTTTGAAAATCGAACGGTATATTTTGTTTGAAACCACTTTCGATACTATCAACTCCAATTTTAACTTCGATTGGAAGATGATCCGAAAAAGTAGCCTCTCCCACCTTCAAGTCTTTAACTATAGAAAGCCAGTCTCCACCAATTAAACACAGATCTATTGTTGATTTACCCTGTTGGCTTATGAATGTATATTCACCATTTAAATCTCCATCCGTGGTTCCATTTAATATGCTAAGACCAAAATCGTTACAGAGTTCGATTAATTTTTTTCCTTCCGTGTTTAGTTTTTCATCTTTTGAAGTTCTTTTCCGGTTTCCAATTGTGAATGCTGATTCTTTGCTAGCTGTTCTGCCATTTAGATCGCCAATTATCATCACATTCTGCGTTTTTACTCCACACAAGATATCATATAATGCTTCATAGTCTTGTTGCCATTTATTACAGTTTAGATAGACCGGAAGGATGAATAAACTTTGTCCTAAATGTTTTAAATGGATAATTATTGTTTCTTCCATTGTTTTGACTTCCAGAAAAATAAAAAAGTGTTTTTTAACTGCAACCATCATGCCTCCGCTTGCTCTTCCTCTATTCGCAGTCCTTTTAGCCGGAATCCAGTAGCATTTAAAAAGTGGAAAATATTTATCATATTTGTAACAATTCTCTTCTATAACATGTGTTTCGGACAAAAATACAAGATCATAATTACTTAAGTTATTAAATAAATTAGGGAATATTAGCTTATTATTTAAACCTCCAATATTATAAGCGACGATTTTAACATTTTGACAATTATTAATTTTAGTATTATTTTTGTTTTCAAGTTTGTAAGAATTTTTACTATTGATACCATCCCTGTGCTATTGGGCTGCATTTGCAGCTAACACAATCTGTGAACATGCCCCAACACGATCCACATGAGCTCCTGTCAGTGGTTTGTCACTGTCAAATACACCTCCACCTGTTGTTATTGTCGACTTTAAGCAAGGTTGGAAAAATTCGCTGGGCAAACTCAACATTTCTATTAATTTTGCAAAGCCGCATAGATCGCCATACTTCAATCCATTCGAATCGTTCCAAATAAATTCCAATCCCTCTACTATTAGCTTGTCTCCTTTTACCACCACTTTTATGCTTTTTTTATTCTGTTTTATCAGCTTTCGGACGTGTAAAAGATGCGATAGAAAACTATCATGATAGAAAACTATCATGATATAAAACTATCATGATAGAAAACTATCGTAATATAAAACTATCATGATAGAAAACTATCATGATAGAAAACTCTCATGATAGAAAGTTATCGTGATAGAAAACTATCATGATAGAAAGCTATCATGATAGAAAACTATCATGATAGAAAACTATCGTAATATAAAACTATCATGATAGAAAACTATCATGATAGAAAACTATCATGATAGAAAACTATAGTGATAGAAAACTATCATGATAGAAAACTATCATGATAGAAAACTATCGTGATAGAAAACTATCATGATAGAAAACTATCATATAGAAAACCAGCATGATAGAAAACTATCATGATAGAAAACTATCGTGATAGAAAACTATCATGATAGAAAACTATCGTGATAGAAAGCTATCGTGATAGCAAAGTATTATGATAGAAAGCTATCAACAATCTTGGCAGGTCTTCCCAAATCTACGCAATTGTTTGCAGTTCTACGCAAACCTACGCAAATAAACGCAATTCTACGCAGATCAACGCAAAAATACGCATTCTTTGCAGATCTACGCAAACATACGCAATTCTACGCAGATCTACGTAACTGTACGCATCTGTACGCATATTTACGCAAATAAACTCCTACGCATACCTACGCAAATTAACACAATTCTACGCAGATCTATGCAAATATATGCAATCCTACAATTCTACGCAGTTCTACGCAAATTTACGCATATCTAGGAAATTGTACGCAGTCCTACGCATATATACGCAAATATACACAATTCTACGCAAATCTATACAAATCAACGCAATTTACGCAGTTCTACGCATTTTAACGCAAATATACGCAATTCTACGTAGATCTAAGCAAATATACGCAAATCAACGCAGGCCTAGGCATCCTCACAAATATACTCAATTCTACGCAGATCTACGCAAATATACGCAACTCAACGCAGATCTACACAAATAAACGCAATTCTACACATTTCTACACATACATACAAAATTCTACGCAGATCTATTTAAATATACGCAACTGTACGCAGAGACGCAAATGTACCAAGAACGCAGTTCCACGCTTATTCACGTAAATATACGCAATTCTACGCAGTTCTACGCAACCATACGCAATTCAACGCAGATCTACGCAAATGTACGCAACTGTACGCAGATGCGCAAATGTACCAACTGTATGCAGTTTCACGCATATTCACGCAAATATACGCAGATCTACGCAAATATACGCAGATCTAGGCAATAATACGCAATTGTACTTAGATCTACGCAAATCTACGCAACTTAACGCAAATATAAATATATGTACGCAGATCTACGCAAATATAAGCAACTGTACGCATATCTACGCAAATATACGCAATTCTACGCAGAAAAAAAACTATTATGATACAAAACTATCATGATAGAAAACTACCGATACAGAAAACTATCATGATAGAAAACTATCATGAGACAAAAGTATCATGATAAAAAATTATCATGAAAGATAACTATCATGATAGAAAACTATCATGAAAGAAAAATATCATGATAGCAAACTATCATGATGGAAAACTATCGTGATAGAAAACCATCATGCAAGGAAACTATCATGATAGAAAACTATCATGATAGAAAACTATCATGATAAAAAACTATCATGATAGAAAACTATCGTGATAGAAATCTATCACGATAGAAAACTATAATGATAGAATGATAAAAAACTATCATGATAGAAAACTATCATGATAGAAAACTATCTTGATAAAAAACAATCATGATAGAAAACTATCATAATAGAAACCTATCATGATAGAAAACTATCATTTATAAAACTATCATGATAGAAAACTATCATAATAGAAAACTATCATGATAGAAAACTATCGTAATAGAAAACTATCATGATAAAAAACTATCATGATAGAAAACTATCGTGATAGAAAACTATCATGATAGAAAACTATCGTGATAGAAAACTATCATGATAGAAAACTATCATATAGAAAACCAGCATGATAGAAAACTATCATGATAGAAAACTATCGTGATAGAAAACTATCATGATAGAAAACTATCGTGATAGAAAGCTATCGTGATAGCAAAGTATCATGATAGAAAACTATCAACAATCTTCGCAGATCTTCCCAAATCTACTCAATTGTTTGCAGTTCTACGCAAACCTACGCAAATAAACGCAATTCTACGCAGATCAACGTAAAAATACTCATTCTTTGCAGATCTACGCAAACACACGCAATTCTACGCAGATCTACGTAACTGTACGCATCTGTACGCATATTTACGCAAATAAACTCCTACGCATACCTACGCAAATATACACAATTCTACGCAGATCTATGCAAATATATGCAATCCTACAATTCTACGCAGTTCTATGCAGATTTACGCATATCTAGGAAATTGTACGCAGTCCTACGCATATATACGCAAATATACGCAAATCTATACAAATCAACGCAATTTACGCAGTTCTACGCATTTTAACGCAAATATACGCAATTCTACGTAGATCTAAGCAAATATACGCAAATCAACGCAGGCCTAGGCATCCTCACAAATATACTCAATTCTACGCAGATCTACGCAAATATACGCAACTCAACGCAGATCTACACAAATAAACGCAATTCTACACAGTTCTACGCATACATACAAAATTCTACGCAGATCTACTTAAATATACGCAACTGTACGCAGAGACGCAAATGTACCAAGAACGCAGTTCCACGCTTATTCACATAAATATACGCAATTCTACGCAGTTCTACGCAACCATACGCAATTCTACGCAGATCTACGCAAATGTACGCAACTGTACGCAGATGCGCAAATGTACCAACTGTATGCAGTTTCACGTATATTCACGCAAATATACGCTGATCTACGCAAATATACGCAGATCTAGGCAATAATACGCAATTGTACTTAGATCTACGCAAATCTACGCAACTTTACGCAAATATACGAAATTCTAAGCAGATCTATTCCAATATACGCAATTGTACGCAGATCTACGCAAATATAAGCAACTGTACGCATATCTACGCAAATATATGGAAATCTACGCAGAAAAAAAGCTATCACGATACTAAACTATTATGATAGAAAAACTATCGATACAGAAAACTATCATGATAGAAAACTATCATGAGACAAAAGTATCATGATAAAAAATTATCATGAAAGAAAACTATCATGATAGAAAACTATCATGAAAGAAAAATATCATGATAGAAAACTATCATGATGGAAAACTATCGTGATAGAAAACTATCATGGAAGGAAACTATCATGATAGGAAACTATCATGATAGAAAACTATCATGATAGAAAACTATCATTTATAAAACTATCATGATAGAAAACTATCGTGATAGAAATCTATCACGATAGAAAACTATAATGAAAGCATGATAGAAAACTATCATGATAGGAAACTATCTTGATAAAAAACTCTCATGATAGAAAACTATCATGATAGAAAACTATCATGATAGAAACCTATCATTATATAAAACTATCATGATAGAAAACTATCATGGAAGGAAACTATCATGATAGAAAACTATCATGATAGAAAACTATCATGATAGAAAACTATTGTGATAGAAAACTATCATAATAAAAATCTATCACGATAGAAAACTATCATAATAGAATGATAGAAAACTATCATGATAGAAAACTATCGTGATAGGAAACTATCATGATAGAAAACTATCGTGATAGAAAGCAATCGTGTTAGCAAAGTATCATGATAGAAAGCTATCAACAATCGTCGCAGATCTTCCCAATTCTACGCAATTGTATGTAGTTCTACGCAAACCTACGCAAAAAAACGCAACTCTACGCAGATATACACAAATCAGCGCAATTTGCGCAGTTCTACGCATTTTAACGCAAATATACGCAATTCTACCTAAATCTAAGCAAATATACATAAATCAACGCAGGCCTAGGCATACTCACAAATATACTCAATTCTACGCAGATCTACGCAATTATACGCAACTCTACGCAGATCTACACAAATAAACGCAATTCTACACAGTTCTACGCAGATATACGAAATTCTACGCAGATCTACTTATATATACGCTACTGTACGCAGATACGCAAATGTACCAAGAACGCAGTTCCACACTTATTCACGTAAATATACGCAATTCTACGCAGTTCTACGCAAACATACACAATTCTACGCAGATCTACGCAAATGTACGCATCTGTACGCAGATACGTAAATGTACCAACTGTACTCAGTTTCACAAATATTCACGCAAATATACGCAGATCTTAGCAAATAAAAGCAGTTCTACGCAGCTCTATGCAATAATACGCAATTCTACGCAGATCTACGCAAATCTACGCAAATATACGAAATTCTTAGCAGATCTATTCCAATATACGCAATTGTACACAGATCTACGCAAATATAAGCATCTGTACGCATATCTACGCAAATATACGCAATTCTACGCAGAAAAAAAACTATCATGATAAAAAACTATCATGACAGAAAACTATCGATACAGAAAACTATCATGATAGAAAAATATCATGAGACAAAACTATCATGATAGAGAATTATCATGAAAGAAAACTATCATCGTAGAAAACTATCATGAAAGAAAAATATCATGATAGAAAACTATCATGATAGAAAACTATCGTGATAGAAAACTATCATGATAGGAAACTATCGTTTTAGAAAACTATCATGATAGAAAACTATCATTATGAAAAATATCATGATAGAAAACTATCATGATAGAAAAATATCATGATAGAAAACTATCGTGATAGAAAACTATCATGATAGAAAACTATCGTGATAGAAAACTATCATGCTAGAAATCTATCACGATAGAAAACTATCATGATAGAATGATAGAAAACTATCATGATAGAAAACTATCGTGATAGAAAACTATCATGATAGAAAACTATAATAATAGAAAACTATCGTGATAGAAAACTATCATGATAGAAAACTATCATGATAGAAAACAATCATGATAGAAAACTATCATGATATAAAACTTTCATGATAGAAAACTATCGTGATAGAAAACTATCATGAAAGAAAACTATTGTGATAGAAAACGATATAAAACTATCATGATATAAAACTCTCAGGATAGAAAACAATCGTGATAGAAAACTATCATGATAGAAAACTATCTTGATAAAAAATATCATGATAGAAAACTATCATGATAGAAAACTATCATGATATAAAAATATCATTATATAAAACTATAATGATAGAAATCTATCATGATAGAAAATTATCATGATAGAAAACTATCGTGATAGAAAACTATCATGATAGAAAAATATCATGGTAGAAAACTATTGTGATAGAAAACTATCATGATAAAAATCTACCACGATAGAAAACTATCATGATAGAAAACTATAATGTTAGAAAACTATCGTGAAAGAAAACTATCATGATAGAAAACTATCATCATAGAAAACTATAATGAAAGAAAAATATCATGATAGAAAACTATCATGATAGAAAACTATCGTGATAGTAATCTATCATGATTGGAAACTATCGTGATAGAAAACTATCATGATAGAAAACAATCATGAAAGAAAACTATCATGATAGAAAACTATCATGATAGAAAACTATCATGATAGAGAACTATCGTGATAGAAAACTATCACGATAGAAAACTATCATGATAGAATGATAGAAAATTATCATGATAGAAAACTATCGTGATAGAAAATTATCATGATAGAAAACTATCATGATAGAAATTATCGTGATAGAAAACTATCATGATAGAAAACTATCATGATAGAAAACTATCATGATAGAAAACTATCATAATAGAAAACTATCGTGGTAGAAAACTATCATGCTAGAAATCTATCACGATAGAAAACTATCATGATAGAATGATAGAAAACTATCATGATAGAAAACTATCGTGATAGAAAACTATCATGATAGAAAACTATCATAATAGAAAACTATCGTAATAGAAAACTATCATGATAGAAAACTATCATGATAGAAAACTATCGTGATAGAAAACTATCATAATAAAAAACTATCATTTATAAAACTATCATGATAGAAAACTATCATGATAGAAAACTATCATGATAGAAAACTATCATGATAGAAAACTATCATGATAAAAATCTATCACGATAGAAAACTATCATTATATTAAACTATCATGATAGAAAACTATCATGATAGAAAACTATCATGATAGAAAATTATCGTGATAAAAAACTATCATGATAGAAAACTATCATGATAGAAAACTATCATAATAGAAAACTATCGTAATAGAAAACTATCATGATAGAAAACTATCATGATAGAAAACTATCGTGATAGAAAACTATCATAATAAAAAACTATCATTTATAAAACTATCATGATAGAAAACTATCATGATAGAAAACTATCATGATAGAAAACTATCGTGATAGAAAACTATCATGATAGAAAACTATCGTGATAGAAAGCTATCGTGATAGCAAAGTATCATGATAGAAAACTATCAACAATCTTCGCAGATCTTCCCAAATCTACTCAATTGTTTGCAGTTCTACGCAAACCTACGCAAATAAACGCAATTCTACGCAGATCAACGTAAAAATACTCATTCTTTGCAGATCTACGCAAACACACGCAATTCTACGCAGATCTACGTAACTGTACGCATCTGTACGCATATTTACGCAAATAAACTCCTACGCATACCTACGCAAATATACACAATTCTACGCAGATCTATGAAAATATATGCAATCCTACAATTCTACGCAGTTCTATGCAGATTTACGCATATCTAGGAAATTGTACGCAGTCCTACGCATATATACGCAAATATACGCAAATCTATACAAATCAACGCAATTTACGCAGTTCTACGCATTTTAACGCAAATATACGCAATTCTACGTAGATCTAAGCAAATATACGCAAATCAACGCAGGCCTAGGCATCCTCACAAATATACTCAATTCTACGCAGATCTACGCAAATATACGCAACTCAACGCAGATCTACACAAATAAACGCAATTCTACACAGTTCTACGCATACATACAAAATCCTACGCAGATCTACTTAAATATACGCAACTGTACGCAGAGACGCAAATGTACCAAGAACGCAGTTCCACGCTTATTCACATAAATATACGCAATTCTACGCAGTTCTACGCAACCATACGCAATTCTACGCAGATCTACGCAAATGTACGCAACTGTACGCAGATGCGCAAATGTACCAACTGTATGCAGTTTCACGTATATTCACGCAAATATACGCTGATCTACGCAAATATACGCAGATCTAGGCAATAATACGCAATTGTACTTAGATCTACGCAAATCTACGCAACTTTACGCAAATATACGAAATTCTAAGCAGATCTATTCCAATATACGCAATTGTACGCAGATCTACGCAAATATAAGCAACTGTACGCATATCTACGCAAATATATGGAAATCTACGCAGAAAAAAAGCTATCATGATACAAAACTATTATGATAGAAAAACTATCGATACAGAAAACTATCATGATAGAAAACTATCATGAGACAAAAGTATCATGATAAAAAATTATCATGAAAGAAAACTATCATGATAGAAAACTATCATGAAAGAAAAATATCATGATAGAAAACTATCATGATGGAAAACTATCGTGATAGAAAACTATCATGGAAGGAAACTATCATGATAGGAAACTATCATGATAGAAAACTATCATGATAGAAAACTATCATTTATAAAACTATCATGATAGAAAACTATCGTGATAGAAATCTATCACGATAGAAAACTATAATGAAAGAATGATAGAAAACTATCATGATAGGAAACTATCTTGATAAAAAACTCTCATGATAGAAAACTATCATGATAGAAAACTATCATGATAGAAACCTATCATTATATAAAACTATCATGATAGAAAACTATCATGGAAGGAAACTATCATGATAGAAAACTATCATGATAGAAAACTATCATGATAGAAAACTATTGTGATAGAAAACTATCATAATAAAAATCTATCACGATAGAAAACTATCATAATAGAATGATAGAAAACTATCATGATAGAAAACTATCGTGATAGGAAACTATCATGATAGAAAACTATCGTGATAGAAAGCAATCGTGTTAGCAAAGTATCATGATAGAAAGCTATCAACAATCTTCGCAGATCTTCCCAATTCTACGCAATTGTATGTAGTTCTACGCAAACCTACGCAAAAAAACGCAACTCTACGCAGATATACACAAATCAGCGCAATTTGCGCAGTTCTACGCATTTTAACGCAAATATACGCAATTCTACCTAAATCTAAGCAAATATACATAAATCAACGCAGGCCTAGGCATACTCACAAATATACTCAATTCTACGCAGATCTACGCAATTATACGCAACTCTACGCAGATCTACACAAATAAACGCAATTCTACACAGTTCTACGCAGATATACGAAATTCTACGCAGATCTACTTATATATACGCTACTGTACGCAGATACGCAAATGTACCAAGAACGCAGTTCCACACTTATTCACGTAAATATACGCAATTCTACGCAGTTCTACGCAAACATACGCAATTCTACGCAGATCTACGCAAATGTACGCATCTGTACGCAGATACGTAAATGTACCAACTGTACTCAGTTTCACAAATATTCACGCAAATATACGCAGATCTTAGCAAATAAACGCAGTTCTACGCAGCTCTATGCAATAATACGCAATTCTACGCAGATCTACGCAAATCTACGCAAATATACGAAATTCTTAGCAGATCTATTCCAATATACGCAATTGTACACAGATCTACGCAAATATAAGCATCTGTACGCATATCTACGCAAATATACGCAATTCTACGCAGAAAAAAAACTATCATGATAAAAAACTATCATGACAGAAAACTATCGATACAGAAAACTATCATGATAGAAAAATATCATGAGACAAAACTATCATGATAGAGAATTATCATGAAAGAAAACTATCATCGTAGAAAACTATCATGAAAGAAAAATATCATGATAGAAAACTATCATGATAGAAAACTATCGTGATAGAAAACTATCATGATAGGAAACTATCGTTTTAGAAAACTATCATGATAGAAAACTATCATTATGAAAAATATCATGATAGAAAACTATCATGATAGAAAAATATCATGATAGAAAACTATCGTGATAGAAAACTATCATGATAGAAAACTATCGTGATAGAAAACTATCATGCTAGAAATCTATCACGATAGAAAACTATCATAATAGAATGATAGAAAACTATCATGATAGAAAACTATCGTGATAGAAAACTATCATGATAGAAAACTATAATAATAGAAAACTATCGTGATAGAAAACTATCATGATAGAAAACTATCATGAGAGAAAACAATCATGATAGAAAACTATCATGATATAAAACTTTCATGATAGAAAACTATCGTGATAGAAAACTATCATGCTAGAAATCTATCACGATAGAAAACTATCATAATAGAATGATAGAAAACTATCATGATAGAAAACTATCGTGATAGAAAACTATCATGATAGAAAACTATAATAATAGAAAACTATCGTGATAGAAAACTATCATGATAGAAAACTATCATGATAGAAAACTATAATAATAGAAAACTATCGTGATAGAAAACTATCATGATAGAAAACTATCATGAGAGAAAACAATCATGATAGAAAACTATCATGATATAAAACTTTCATGATAGAAAACAATCGTGATAGAAAACTATCATGATAGAAAACTATCTTGATAAAAAATATTATGATAGAAAACTATCATGATAGAAAACTATCATGATATAAAAATATCATTATATAAAACTATAATGATAGAAATCTATCATGATAGAAAATTATCATGATAGAAAACTATCGTGATAGAAAACTATCATGATAGAAAAATATCATGGTAGAAAACTATTGTGATAGAAAACTATCATGATAAAAATCTACCACGATAGAAAACTATCATTATAGAAAACTATAATGTTAGAAAACTATCGTGAAAGAAAACTATCATGATAGAAAACTATCATCATAGAAAACTATAATGAAAGAAAAATATCATGATAGAAAACTATCATGATAGAAAACTATCGTGATAGTAATCTATCATGATTGGAAACTATCGTGATAGAAAACTATCATGATAGAAAACAATCATGATAGAAAACTATCATGATAGAAAACTATCATGATTGAAAACTATCATGATAGAAAACTATCGTGATAGAAAACTATCACGATAGAAAACTATCATGATAGAATGATAGAAAATTATCATGATAGAAAACTATCGTGATAGAAAATTATCATGATAGAAAACTATCATGATAGAAATTATCGTGATAGAAAACTATCATGATAGAAAACTATCATGATAGAAAACTATCATGATAGAAAACTATCATAATAGAAAACTATCGTGGTAGAAAACTATCATGCTAGAAATCTATCACGATAGAAAACTATCATGATAGAATGATAGAAAACTATCATGATAGAAAACTATCGTGATAGAAAACTATCATGATAGAAAACTATCATAATAGAAAACTATCGTAATAGAAAACTATCATGATAGAAAACTATCATGATAGAAAACTATCGTGATAGAAAACTATCATAATAAAAAACTATCATTTATAAAACTATCATGATAGAAAACTATCATGATAGAAAACTATCATGATAGAAAACTATCATGATAAAAATCTATCACGATAGAAAACTATCATTATATTAAACTATCATGATAGAAAACTATCATGATAGAAAACTATCATGATAGAAAATTATCGTGATAAAAAACTATCATGATAGAAAACTATCATGATAGAAAACTATCAGAATAGAAAACTATCATTATATTAAACTATCATGATAGAAAACTATCACGATAGAAAACTATCATTATATTAAACTATCATGATAGAAAACTATCATGATAGAAAACTATCATGATAGAAAATTATCGTGATAAAAAACTATCATGATAGAAAACTATCATGATAGAAAACTATCGTAATAGAAAACTATCATGATAGAAAACTATCATGATAGAAAACTATCGTGATAGAAAACTATCATAATAAAAAACTATCATTTATAAAACTATCATGATAGAAAACTATCATGATAGAAAACTATCATGATAGAAAACTATCATGATAGAAAACTATCATGATAAAAATCTATCACGATAGAAAACTATCATTATATTAAACTATCATGATAGAAAACTATCATGATAGAAAACTATCATGATAGAAAACTATCATGATAGAAAACTATCATGATAGAAAGCTATCATGATAGAAAACTATCATGATAGAGAACTATAGCGATAGAAAACTATCAAGATAAAAATCTATCACGATAGAAAACTATCATGATAGAAAACTATCGCGATAGAAAACTATCATTATATTAAACTATCATGATAGAAAACTATCATGATAGAAAACTATCATGATAGAAAATTATCGTGATAAAAAACTATCATGATAGAAAACTATCATGATAGAAAACTATCGTGATAGAAAACTATCATGATAGAAAATTATCATGATAGAAAGCTATCATGATAGAAAACTATCATGATAGAAAGCTATCATGATACAAAACTATCGTGATAGAAAACTTTCATGATAGAAAACAATCATGATAGAAAACTATCGTGATAGAAAACTACAATGATAGAAAACTATCGTGATAGAAAACTATCATGATAGAAAACTACCATGATAAAAATCTATCACGATAGAAAACTATCATGATAGAAAACTATCGTGATAGAAAACTATCATGATAGAAAATTATCATGATAGAAAGCTATCATGATAGAAAACTATCATTATAGAAAACTATCATGATAGAAAACTATCGTGATGGAAAACTATAATGTAAGAAAACTATCATGATAGAAAACTATCTTGATAAAAAACAATCATGATAGAAAACTATCATGATAGAAAACTATCAGAATAGAAAACTATCATTATATTAAACTATCATGATAGAAAACTATCATGATAGAAAACTATCATGATAGAAAACTATCGTGATGGAAAACTATAATGTTAGAAAACTATCATGATAGAAAACTATCTTGATAAAAAACAATCATGATAGAAAACTATCATGATAGAAAATTATCATGATAGATAACTATCATGATAGACAACTATCATGATAAAAATCTATCACGATAGAAAACTATCATGATAGAAAACTATCGTGATAGAAAACTATCATGATAGAAAATTATCATGATAGAAAGCTATCATGATAGAAAACTATCATGATAGAAAACTATCAGAATAGAAAACTATCATTATATTAAACTATCATGATAGAAAACTATCATGATAGAAAATTATCATGATAGAAAGCTATCATGATAGAAAACTATCATGATAGAAAACTATCATGATAGAAAATTATCATGATAGATAACTATCATGATAGACAACTTTCGTGATAGAAAACTATCGTGATAGAAAACTATCATGATAAAAAACTATCGTGATAGAAAACTATCATGATAGAAAACTATCATGATAAAAATCTATCACGATAGAAAACTATCGTGATAGAAAACTATCATGATAGAAAATTATCATGATAGAAAGCTATCATGATAGAAAACTATCATGATAGAAAACTATCATGATAGAAAATTATCATGATAGATAACTATCATGATAGACAACTTTCGTGATAGAAAACTATCGTGATAGAAAACTATCATGATAGAAAATAATCATGATAGAAAGCTATCATGATAGAAAACTATCATGATAGAAAACTATCATGATAGAAAAATACCATGATAGAAAACTATCATGATAGAAAACTATCGTGATAGAAAATTATCATGATAGAAAACTATCGTGATAGAAAACTATCATGATAGAAAACTATCATGATAGAAAACTATCATGATAGAAAACTATCATGATAAAAATCTATCACGATAGAAAACTATCATGATAGAAAACTATCGTGATAGAAAACTATCATGATAGAAAATTATCATGATAGAAAGCTATCATGATAGAAAACTATCATGATAGAAAACTATCATGATAGAAAATTATCATGATAGATAACTATCATGATAGACAACTTTCGTGATAGAAAACTATCGTGATAGAAAACTATCATGATAAAAAACTATCGTGATAGAAAACTATCATGATAGAAAACTATCAGGATAGAAAACTTTCATGATAGAAAACTATCATGATAGAAAACTATCGTTATAGAAAACTATCATGATAGAAAATTATCATGATAGAAAGCTATCATGATAGAAAACTATCATGATAGAAAACTATCATGATACAAAACTATCGTGATAGAAAACTATCATGATAGAAAACAATCATGATAGAAAACTATCGTGATAGAAAACTACAATGATAGAAAACTATCGTGATAGAAAACTATCATGATAGAAAACTATCATGATAGAAAACTATCATGATAGAAAACTATCATGATAAAAATCTATCACGATAGAAAACTATCATGATAGAAAACTATCGTGATAGAAAACTATCATGATAGAAAATTATCATGGTAGAAAGCTATAATGAAAGAAAACTATCATGATAGAAAACTATCATGATACAAAACTATCGTGATGAAAAACTATCATGATAGAAAACAATCATGATAGAAAACTATCGTGATAGAAAACTATCATGATAGAAAACTATCGTGATAGAAAACTATCATGATAGAAAACTATCATCATAGAAAACTATCATGATAGAAAATTATCATGATAGAAAGCTATCATGATAGAAAACTATCATGATAGAAAGCTATCATGATACAAAACTATCGTGATAGAAAACTTTCATGATAGAAAACAATCATGATAGAAAACTATCGTGATAGAAAACTACAATGATAGAAAACTATCGTGATAGAAAACTATCATGATAGAAAACTACCATGATAAAAATCTATCACGATAGAAAACTATCATGATAGAAAACTATCGTGATGGAAAACTATAATGTTAGAAAACTATCATGATAGAAAACTATCTTGATAAAAAACAATCATGATAGAAAACTATCATGATAGAAAACTATCAGAATAGAAAACTATCATTATATTAAACTATCATGATAGAAAACTATCATGATAGAAAACTATCATGATAGAAAATTATCGTGATAAAAAACTATCATGATAGAAAACTATCATGATAGAAAACTATCGTTATAGAAAACTATCATGATAGAAAATTATCATGATAGAAAGCTATCATGATAGAAAACTATCATGATAGAAAACTATCATGATACAAAACTATCGTGATAGAAAACTATCATGATAGAAAACAATCATGATAGAAAACTATCGTGATAGAAAACTACAATGATAGAAAACTATCGTGATAGAAAACTATCATGATAGAAAACTATCATGATAGAAAACTATCATGATAGAAAACTATCATGATAAAAATCTATCACGATAGAAAACTATCATGATAGAAAACTATCGTGATAGAAAACTATCATGATAGAAAATTATCATGGTAGAAAGCTATAATGAAAGAAAACTATCATGATAGAAAACTATCATGATACAAAACTATCGTGATGAAAAACTATCATGATAGAAAACAATCATGATAGAAAACTATCGTGATAGAAAACTATCATGATAGAAAACTATCGTGATAGAAAACTATCATGATAGAAAACTATCATCATAGAAAACTATCATGATAGAAAACTATCATGATAGAAAGCTATCATGATAGAAAAATATCATGATAGAAAGCTATCATGATAGAAAACTATCATGATAGAGAACTATAGCGATAGAAAACTATCAAGATAAAAATCTATCACGATAGAAAACTATCATGATAGAAAACTATCGCGATAGAAAACTATCATGATAGAAAACTATCATGATAGAAAGCTATCATGATAGAAAACTATCATGATAGAAAACAATCTTGATAAAAAACAATCATGATAGAAAACTATCATAATAGAAACCTATCATGATAGAAAACTACCATTTATAAAACTATCATGATAGAAAACTATCATGATAGAAAACTATCATGATAGAAAACTATAGTGATAGAAAACTATCATGATAAAAAACTATCATGATAGAAAACTATCGTGATAGAAAACTATCATGATAGAAAACTATCATATAGAAAACCAGCATGATAGAAAACTATCATGATAGAAAGCTATCGTGTTAGCAAAGTATCATGATAGAAAGCTGTCAACAATCTTCGCATATCTTCCCAAATCTACGCAATTGTATGCAGTTCTAAGCAAACCTACGCAAATAATAGCAATTCTACGCAGATCTACGCAAAAATACGCAGATCTAGGCAATAATACGCAATTCTACGCAGATCTACGCAAATCTACGGAACTTTACGCAAATATACGAAATTCTAAGCAGATCTATTCCAATATACGCAATTGTACGCAGATCTACGCAAATATAAGCAACTGTACGCATATCTACGCAAATATACGCAATTCTACGCAGAAAAAAAACTATCATGATAGAAAACTATCATGATAGAAAACTATCAAGATAAAAATCTATCACGATAGAAAACTATCATGATAGAAAACTATAGTGATAGAAAACTATCATGATAGAAAACTATCATGATAGAAAGCTATCATCATAGAAAACTATCATGATAGTAAACTATCTTGATAAAAAACAATCATGATAGAAAACTATCATAATAGAAACCTATCATGATAGAAAACTATCATTTATAAAACTATCATGATAGAAAACTATCATGATAGAAAACCATAATGATAGAAAACTATCGTGATAGAAAACTATCATGATAGAATACTATCATGATAGAAAACTATCGTGATAGAAAATTATCATGATAGAAAACTATCATATAGAAAACCAGCATGATAGAAAACTATCATGATAGAAAACTATCGTGATAGAAAACTATCATGATTGATACGCAATTGTTTGCAGTTCTACGCAAACCTACGCAAATAAACGCAATTCTACGCAGATCAACGCAAAAATACGCATTCTTTGCAGATCTACGCAAACATACGCAATTCTACGCAGATCTACGTAACTGTACGCATCTGTACGCATATTAACGCAAATAAACTCCTACGCATACCTACGCAAATATATACAATTCTACGCAGATCTATGCAAATATATGCAATCTTACAATTCCACGCAGTTCTACGCAGATTTACGCATATCTAGGAAATTCTACGCATATATACGCAAATATACGCAATTCTACGCAAATCTATACAAATCAACGCAATTTACGCAGTTCAATGCATTTTAACGCAAATATACGCAATTCTACGTAGATCTAAGCAAATATACGCAAATCAACGCAGGCCTAGGCATCCTCACAAATATACTCAATTCTACGCAGATCTACGCAAATATACGCAACTCAACGCAGATCTACACAAATAAACGCAATTCTACACAGTTCTACGCATATTTACTAAATTCTACGCAGATCTACTTTAATATACGCAACTGTACGCAAAGACGCAAATGCACCAAGAACGCAGTTCCACGCTTATTCACATTTATATACGCAATTCTACGCAGTTCTACGCAACCATACGCAATTCTACGCAGATCTACGCAAATGTACGCAACTGTACGCAGATGCGCAAATGTACCAACTGTTTGCAGTTTCACGCATATTCACGCAAATATACGCAGATCTACGCAAATATACGCAGATCTAGGCAAAAATACGCAATTGTACTTAGATCTACGCAAATCTACGCAACTTTACGCAAATATACGAAATTCTAAGCAGATCTATTCCAATATACGCAATTGTACGCAGATCTACGCAAATATAAGCAACTGTACGCATATATACGCAAATATACGCAATTCTACGCAGAAAAAAAACTATCATGATACAAACCTATCATGATAGAAAACTATCGATACAGAAAACTATCATGATAGAAAACTATCATGAGACAAAAAAATCATGATAAAAAATTATCATTAAAGAAAACTATCATCATAGAAAACTATCATGAAAGAAAAATATCATGAGAGAAAACTATCATGATAGAAAAGAAAACTATGATAGAAAACTATCGTGATAGAAATCTATCACGATAAAAAACTATAATGATAGAATGATAGAAAACTATCATGATAGAAAACTATCATGATAGAAAACTATCGTGATAGAAAACTATCATATTAAAAATCTAACACGATAGAAAACTATCATAATAGAATGATAGAAAACTATCATGATAGAAAACTATCGTGATAGGAAACTATCATGATAGAAAACTATCGTGATAGAAAGCAATCGTGTTAGCAAAGTATCATGATAGAAAGCTATCAACAATCTTCGCAGATCTTCCCAATTCTACGCAATTGTATGCAGTTCTACGCAAACCTACGCAAAAAAAACGCAACTCTACGCAGATCTACACAAATCAACGCAATTTGCGCAGTTCTACGTATTTTAACGCAAATATACGCAATTCTACCTAAATCTAAGCAAATATACGCAAATCAACGCAGGCCTAGGCATACTCACAAATATACTCAATTCTACGCAAATCTACGCAAATATACGCAACTCTACGCAGATCTACACAAATAAACGCAATTCTACACAGTTCTACGCAGACATACGAGATTCTACGCAGATCTACTTAAATATACGCTACTGTACGCAGATACGCAAATGTACCAAGAACGGAGTTCCACACTTATTCACGTAAATATACGCAACTCTACGCAGTTCTCCGCAAACATACGTAATTCTACGCAGATCTACGCAAATGTACGCACCTGTACGCAGATACGTAAATGTACCAACTGTACGCAGTTTCACGCATATCCACGCAAATATACGCAGATCTTAGCAAATAAACGCAGTTCTACGCAGATCTATGCAATAATACGCAATTCTACGCAGATCTACGCAAATCTACGCAACTTTACGCAAATATACGAAATTCTAGCAGATCTATTCCAATATACGCAATTGTACACAGATCTACGCAAATATAAGCATCTGTACGCATATGTACGCAAATATATGCAATTCTACGCAGAAAGAAAACTATCATGATAAAAAACTATCATGACAGAAAACTATCGATACAGAAAACTATCATGATAGAAAAATATCATGAGACAAAACTATCATGATAGAGAATTATCATGAAAGAAAACTATCATCGTAGAAAACTATCATGAAAGAAAGATATCATGATAGAAAACTATCATGATAGAAAACTAGCGTGATAGGAAACTATCGTTTTAGAAAGCTATCATGATAGAAAACTATCATTATGAAAAATATCATGATAGAAAACTATCATGATAGAAAAATATCATAATAGAAAACTATCGTGAAAGAAAACTATCATGATAGAAAACTATCGTGATAGAAAACTATCATGTTAGAATTCTATCACGATAGAAAACTATCATGATAGCATGATAAAAAACTATCATGGTAGAAAACTATCGTGATAGAAAACTATCATGATAGAAAACTTTCATAATAGAAAACTATCGTGATAGAAAACTATCATGATAGAAAACTATCATGATAGAAAACTATCATGATATAAAACTTTAAGATAGAAAACTATCGTGATAGAAAACTATCATGATAGAAAACTATCGTGATAGAAAACTATCATGATAAAAATCTATCACGATAGAAAACTATCATGATAGAAAACTATCATGATAGAAAACTATCGTGATAGAAAACTATCATGATAGAAAACTATCGTGATAGAAAGCAATTTGTTAGCAAAGTATCATGATAGAAAGCTTTCAACAATCTTCGCAGATCTTCCCAAATCTACGCAATAGTATGCAGTTCTACGCAAACCTACGCAAATAAACGCAATTCTACGCAGATCTACGCAAAAATACGCAGTTTTTTGCAGATCTTCGCAAACATACGCAATTCTACGCAGATCTACGTAACTATACGCATCCGTACGCATATTTACGCAAATAAACTCCTACGCATACCTACGCAAATATACGCAATTCTAGGCAGATCTATGCAAATATATCCAATCCTACAATTCTACGCAGTTCTACGAAGATTTACGCATATCTAGGAAATTGTACGCAGTCCTACGCATTTATACGCAAATATACGCAATCCTACGCAGATCTATCCAAATCAACGCAATTTACGCAGCTCTACGCATTTTAGCACAAATATACGCAATTCTACGTAGATCTAAGCAAATATACGCAAATCAACAAAGGCCCAGGCATACTCACAAATATACTCAATTCTACGCAGATGTACGCAAATATACGCAACTCTACGCAGATCTACACAAATAAACGCAATGCTTCGTAGTTCTACGCAGACATACGAAATTCTACGCAGATCTACTTAAATATACGCAACTATACGCAGATACGCAAATGTACCAAGAACGCAGTTCCACGCTTATTCACGTAAATAAACGCAATTCAACGCAGTTCTAAGCAAAATATCATGATAGAAAACTATCATGATAGAAAACTATCGTGATAGAAAACTATCATGATAGAAAACTATCGTGATAGAAAACTATCATGATAGAAAACTATCATGATAGAAAACTATCATGAAAGAAAACTATCGTGATAGAAAACTATCATGATAGAAAACTATCGTGACAGAAAACTATCATGATAGAAATATATCACGATAGAAAACTATCATGATAGAAAACTATCATGATAGAAAACAATCATGATAGAAAACTATCGTGATAGAAAACTTTCATGATAGAAAACTATCATGATAGAAAACTATTGTGATAGAAAACTATCATGATAAAAATCTACCACGATAGAAAACTATCATGATAGAAAACAATCATGATAGAAAACTATCGTGATAGAAAACTATCATGATAGAAAACTTTCATAATAGAAAACTATCGTGATAGAAAACTATCATGATAGAAAACTATCGTGATAGAAAACTATCATGATAGAAAATTATCATGATAGAAAACTATCATGAAAGAAAACTATCGTGATAGAAAACTATCATGATAGAAAACTATCGTGACAGAAAACTATCATGATAGAAATATATCACGATAGAAAACTATCATGATAGAAAACTATCATGATAGAAAACTATCGTGATAGAAAACTATCATGATAGAAAACTATCGTGATAGAAAGCAATCATGTTAGCAAAGTATCATGATAGAAAGCTTTCAACAATCTTCGCAGATCTTCCCAAATCTACGCAATAGTATGCAGTTCTACGCAAACCTACGCAAATAAACGCAATTCTACGCAGATCTACGCAAAAATACGCAGTTTTTTGCAGATCTTCGCAAACATACGCAATTCTACGCAGATCTACGTAACTATACGCATCCGTACGCATATTTACGCAAATAAACTCCTACGCATACCTACGCAAATATACGCAATTCTAGGCAGATCTATGCAAATATATGCAATCCTACAATTCTACGCAGTTCTACGAAGATTTACGCATATCTAGGAAATTGTACGCAGTCCTACGCATTTATACACAAATATACGCAATCCTACGCAGATCTATCCAAATCAACGCAATTTACGCAGCTCTACGCATTTTAGCACAAATATACGCAATTCTACGTAGATCTAAGCAAATATACGCAAATCAACAAAGGCCCAGGCATACTCACAAATATACTCAATTCTACGCAGATGTACGCAAATATACGCAACTCTACGCAGATCTACACAAATAAACGCAATGCTTCGTAGTTCTACGCAGACATACGAAATTCTACGCAGATCTACTTAAATATACGCAACTATACGCAGATACGCAAATGTACCAAGAACGCAGTTCCACGCTTATTCACGTAAATAAACGCAATTCAACGCAGTTCTAAGCAAAATATCATGATAGAAAACTATCATGATAGAAAACTATCGTGATAGAAAACTATCATGATAGAAAACTATCGTGATAGAAAACTATCATGATAGAAAACTATCGTGATAGAAAACTATCATGATAGAAAACTATCATGATAGAAAACTATCATGAAAGAAAACTATCGTGATAGAAAACTATCATGATAGAAAACTATCGTGACAGAAAACTATCATGATAGAAATATATCACGATAGAAAACTATCATGAAAGAAAACTATCATGAAAGAAAACTATCATAATAGAAAACTATCATGATAGAAATCTATCACGATAGAAAACTATCATAATAGAATGATAGAAAACTATCATGATAGAAAACTATCGTGATAGAAAACTATCATGATAGAAAACTATCATGATAGAAATTATCGTGATAGAAAACTATCATGATAGAAAACTATCATGATAGAAAACTATCATGATAGAAAACTATCATGATAAAAAACAATCATGATAGAAAACTATCATAATTGAAACCTATCATGATAGAAAACTATCATTTATAATACTATCATGATAGAAAACTATCATGATAGAAAACTATCATGATAGAAAACTATCGTGATAGAAAACTGTCATGATAGAAAACTATCATGATAGAAAACTATCGTGATAGAAAACTATCATGATAGAAAACTATCATGATAGAAAACTATCATGATAGAAAACTATCATGATAGAAAACTATCATGATAAAAATCTATCACGATAGAAAACTATCATGATAGAAAACTATCGTGGTAGAAAACTATCATGATAGAAAATTATCATGATAGAAAGCTATCATGATAAAAAACTATCATGATAGAAAACTATCATGATAGAAAAATATCGTGATAGAAAACTATCATGATAGAAAACAATCATGATAGAAAACTATCGTGATAGAAAACTATCATGATAGAAAACTATCGTGATAGAAAACTATCATGATAGAAAACTATCATGATAGAAAACTATCATGATAGAAAACTATCATGATAGAAAACTATCATGATCGAAAACTATCGTGATAGAAAACTATCATGATAGAAAACTATTGCGATAGAAAACTATCAAGATAAAAATCTATCACGATAGAAAACTATCATGATAGAAAACTATCGTGATAGAAAACTATCATGATAGAAAACTATCATGATAGAAAGCTATTATGATAGAAAACTATCATGATAGAAAACTATCTTGATAAAAAACAATCATGATAGAAAACTATCATAATAGAAACCTATCATGATAGAAAACTATCATTTATAAAACTATCATGATAGAAAACTATCATGATAGAAAACTATCATGATAGAAAACTATAGTGATAGAAAACTATCATGATAAAAAACTATCATGATAGAAAACTATCGTGATAGAAAACTATCATGATAGAAAACTATCATATAGAAAACCAGCATGATAGAAAACTATCATGATAGAAAGCTATCGTTTTAGCAAAGTATCATGATAGAAAGCTATCAACAATCTTCGCATATCTTCCCAAATCTACGCAATTGAATGCAGTTCTAAGCAAACCTACACAAATAATAGCAATTCTACGCAGATCTACGCAAATATACGCAGATCTAGGCAATAATACGCAATTGTACTTAGATCTACGCAAATCTACGCAACTATACGCAAATATACGAAATTCTAAGCAGATCTATTCCAATATACGCAATTGTACGCAGATCTACGCAAATATAAGCAACTGTACGCATATCTACGCAAATATACGCAATTCTACGCAGAAAAAAAACTATCATGATACAAAACTATCATGATAGAAAACTATCGATACAGAAAACTATCATGATAGAAAACTATCATGAGACAAAAGTATCATGATAAAAAATTATCATGAAAGAAAACTATCATCATAGAAAACTATCATGAAAGAAAAATATCATAATAGAAAACTATCATGATAGAAAACTATCGTGATAGAAAACTATCATGGAAGGAAACTATCATGATAGAAAACTATCATGATAGAAAACTATCATGATAGAAAACTATCGTGATAGAAATCTATCACGATAGAAAACTATAATGATAGAATGATAGAAAACTATCATGATAGGAAACTATTTTGATAAAAAACTCTCATGATAGAAAACTATAGTGATAGAAAACTATCGTGATAGAAAGCAATCGTGTTAGCAAAGTATCATGATAGAAAGCTATCAACAATCTTCGCAGAACTTCCCAATTCTTCGCAATTGTATGCAGTTCTACGCAAACCTACGCAAAAAAACGCAACTCTACGCAGATCTACACAAATCAACGCAATTTGCGCAGTTCTACGCATTTTAACGCAAATATACGCAATTCTACCTAAATCTAAGCAAATATACGCAAATCAACGCAGGCCTAGGCATACTCACAAATATACTCAATTCTACGCAGATCTACGCAAATATACGCAACTCTACGCAGATCTACACAAATAAACGCAATTCTACACAGTTCTACGCAGACATACGAGATTCTACGCAGATCTACTTAAATATACGCTACTGTACGCAGATACGCAAATGTACCAAGAACGCAGTTCCACACTTATTCACGTAAATATACGCAATTCTACGCAGTTCTACGCAAACATACGCAATTCTACGCATCTGTACGCTGATACGTAAATGTACCAACTGTACGCAGTTTCACGCATATCCACGCAAATATACGCAGATCTTAGCAAATAAACGCAGTTCTACGCAGATCTATGCAATAATACGCAATTCTACGCAGATCTACGCAAATCTACGCAACTTTACGCAAATATACGAAATTCTTAGCAGATCTTTTCCAATATACGCAATTGTACACAGATCTACGCAAATATAAGCATCTGTACGCATATCTACGCAAATATACGCAATTCTACGCAGAAAGAAAACTATCATGATAAAAAACTATCATGACAGAAAACTATCGATACAGAAAACTATCATGATAGAAAAATATCATGAGACAAAACTATCATGATAGAGAATTATCATGAAAGAAAACTATCATCGTAGAAAACTATCATGCAAGAAAAATATCATGATAGAAAACTATCATGATAGAAAACTATCGTGATAGAAAACTATCATGATAGGAAACTATCGTTTTAGAAAACTATCATGATAGAAAACTATCATTATGAAAAATATCATGATAGAAAACTATCATGATAAAAAAATATCATGATAGAAAACTATCGTGATAGAAAACTATCATGATAGAAAACTATCGTGATAGAAAACTATCATGATAGGAAACCATCGTGATAGAAAACTATCATGATAGAAAACTATCATGATAGAAAACTATCATGAAAGAAAACTATCGTGATAGAAAACTATCATGATAGAAAACTATCGTGACAGAAAACTATCATGATAGAAATATATCACGATAGAAAACTATCATGATAGAAAACTATCATGATAGAAAACAATCATGATAGAAAACAATCGTGATAGAAAAGTTTCATGATAGAAAACTATCATGATAGAAAACTATTGTGATAGAAAACTATCGTGATAGAAAACTATCGTGATAGAAAACTATCATGATAGAAAACTATCATGATAGAAAACTATCGTGATAGAAAACTATCGTGATAGAAAACTATCATGATAGAAAACTATTGCGATAGAAAACTATCAAGATAAAAATCTATCACGATAGAAAACTATCATGATAGAAAACTATCGTGATAGAAAACTATCATGATAGAAAACTATCATGATAGAAAGCTATTATGATAGAAAACTATCATGATAGAAAACTATCTTGATAAAAAATAATCATGATAGAAAACTATCATAATAGAAACCTATCATGATAGAAAACTATCATTTATAAAACTATCATGATAGAAAACTATCATGATAGAAAACTATCATGATAGAAAACTATAGTGATAGAAAACTATCATGATAAAAAACTATCATGATAGAAAACTATCGTGATAGAAAACTATCATGATAGAAAACTATCATATAGAAAACCAGCATGATAGAAAACTATCATGATAGAAAGCTATCGTGTTAGCAAAGTATAATGATAGAAAGCTATCAACAATCTTCGCATATCTTCGCAAATCTACGCAATTGAATTCAGTTCTAAGCAAACCTACACAAATAATAGCAATTCTACGCAGATCTACGCAAATATACGCAGATCTAGGCATGATAGAAAACTATCATGATAGAAAACTATCATGATAGAAAACTATCGTGATAGAAATCTATCACGATAGAAAACTATAATGATAGAATGATAGAAAACTATCATGATAGGAAACTATTTTGATAAAAAACTCTCATGATAGAAAACTATAGTGATAGAAAACTATCGTGATAGAAAGCAATCGTGTTAGCAAAGTATCATGATAGAAAGCTATCAACAATCTTCGCAGATCTTCCCAATTCTACGCAATTGTATGCAGTTCTACGCAAACCTACGCAAAAAAACGCAACTCTACGCAGATCTACACAAATCAACGCAATTTGCGCAGTTCTACGCATTTTAACGCAAATATACGCAATTCTACCTAAATCTAAGCAAATATACGCAAATCAACGCAGGCCTAGGCATACTCACAAATATACTCAATTCTACGCAGATCTACGCAAATATACGCAACTCTACGCAGATCTACACAAATAAACGCAATTCTACACAGTTCTACGCAGACATACGAGATTCTACGCAGATCTACTTAAATATACGCTACTGTACGCAGATACGCAAATGTACCAAGAACGCAGTTCTACACTTATTCACGTAAATATACGCAATTCTACGCAGTTCTACGCAAACATACGCAATTCTACGCATCTGTACGCTGATACGTAAATGTACCAACTGTACGCAGTTTCACGCATATTCACGCAAATATACGCAGATCTTAGCAAATAAACGCAGTTCTACGCAGATCTATGCAATAATACGCAATTCTACGCAGATCTACGCAAATCTACGCAACTTTACGCAAATATACGAAATTCTAAGCAGATCTTTTCCAATATACGCAATTGTACACAGATCTACGCAAATATAAGCATCTGTACGCATATCTACGCAAATATACGCAATTCTACGCAGAAAGAAAACTATCATGATAAAAAACTATCATGACAGAAAACTATCGATACAGAAAACTATCATGATAGAAAAATATCATGAGACAAAACTATCATGATAGAGAATTATCATGAAAGAAAACTATCATCGTAGAAAACTATCATGAAAGAAAAATATCATGATAGAAAACTATCATGATAGAAAACTATCGTGATAGAAAACTATCATGATAGGAAACTATCGTTTTAGAAAACTATCATGATAGAAAACTATCATTATGAAAAATATCATGATAGAAAACTATCATGATAAAAAAATATCATGATAGAAAACTATCGTGATAGAAAACTATCATGATAGAAAACTATCGTGATAGAAAACTATCATGATAGGAAACTATCGTGATAGAAAACTATCATGATAGAAAACTATCATGATAGAAAACTATCATGAAAGAAAACTATCGTGATAGAAAACTATCATGATAGAAAACTATCGTGACAGAAAGCTATTATGATAGAAATATATCACGATAGAAAACTATCATGATAGAAAACTATCATGATAGAAACAATCATGATAGAAAACAATCGTGATAGAAAAGTTTCATGATAGAAAACTATCATGATAGAAAACTATTGTGATAGAAAACTATCATGATAAAAATCTACCACGATAGAAAACTATCATGATAGAAAACTATCATGAAAGAAAACTATCGTGATAGAAAACTATCATGATATAAAACTCTCATTATATAAAACTATCATGATAGAAAACTATCATGATAGAAAACTATCATGATAGAAAACTATCGTGATAGAAAACTATCATGATAGAAAACTATCATGATAGAAAACTATCGTGATAGAAAACTTTCATGATAGAAAACTATCGTGATAGAAAGCTATCGTGATAGCAAAGTATCATGATAGAAAGCTATCAACAATCTTCGCAGATCTTCCCAAATCTACGCAATTGTTTGCAGTTCTACGCAAATCTACGCAAATAAAAGCAATTCCACGCAGATCAACGCAAAAATACGCATTCTTTGCAGATCTACGCAAACATACGCAATTCTACGCAGATCTACGTAACTGTACGCATCTGTACGCATATTTACGCAAATAAACTCCTACGCATACCTACGCAAATATACACAATTCTACGCTGATCTATTCAAATATATGCAATCCTACAATTCTACGCAGTTCTACGCAGATTTACGCATATCTAGGAAATTGTACGCAGTCCTACGCATATATACGCAAATATACGCAATTCTACGCAAATCTATACAAATCAAAGCAATTTACGCAGTTCTACGCATTTTAACGCAAATATACGCAATTCTACCTAAATCTAAGCAAATATACGCAAATCAATGCAGGCCTAGGCATACTCACAAATATACTCAATTCTACGCAGATCTACGCAAATATACGCAACTCTACGCAGATCTACACAAATAAACGCAATGCTTCGTAGTTCTACGCAGACATACGAGATTCTACGCAGATCTACTTAAATATACGCTACTGTACGCAGATACGCAAATGTACCAAGAACGCAGTTCCACACTTATTCACGTAAATATACGCAATTCTACGCAGTTCTACGCAAACATACGCAATTCTACGCATCTGTACGCTGATACGTTAATGTACCAACTGTACGCAGTTTCACGCATATTCACGCAAATATACGCAGATCTTAGCAAATAAACGCAGTTCCACGCAGATCTATGCAATAATACGCAATTCTACGCAGATCTACGCAAATCTACGCAACTTTACGCAAATATACGAAATTCTAAGCAGATCTATTCCAATATACGCAATTGTACACAGATCTACGCAAATATAAGCATCTGTACGCATATCTACGCAAATATACGCAATTCTACGCAGAAAGAAAACTATCATGATAAAAACTATCATGACAGAAAACTATCGATACAGAAAACTATCATGATAGAAAAATATCATGAAACAAAACTATCATGATAGAGAATTATCATGAAAGAAAACTATCATCGTAGAAAACTATCATGAAAGAAAAATATCATGATAGAAAACTATCATGATAGAAAACTATTGTGATAGAAAACTATCATGATAGGAAACTATCGTTTTAGAAAACTATCATGATAGAAAACTATCATTATGAAAAATATCATGATAGAAAACTATCATGATAGAAAAATATCATGATAGAAAACTATCGTGATAGAAAACTATCATGATAGAAAACTATCGTGATAGAAAACTATCATGCTAGAAATCTATCACGACAGAAAACTATCATGATAGAATGATAGATAACTATCATGATAGAAAACTATCGTGATAGAAAACTATCATGATAGAAAACTTTCATAATAGAAAACTATCGTGATAAAAAACTATCATGATAGAAAACTATCATGATAGAAAACTATCATGATAGAAAACTATCGTGATATAAAACTTTCATGATAGAAAACTATCGTGATAGAAAACTATCATGATAGAAAACTATTGTGATAGAAAACTATCATGATAAAAATCTATCACGATAGAAAACTATCATGATAGAAAACTATCATGATAGAAAACTATCGTGATAGAAAACTATCATGATAGAAAACTATCGTGATAGAAAGCAATCATGTTAGCAAAGTATCATGATAGAAAGCTTTCAACAATCTTCGCAGATCTTCCCAAATCTACGCAATAGTATGCAGTTCTACGCAAACCTACGCAAATAAACGCAATTCTACGCAGATCTACGCAAAAATACGCAGTTTTTTGCAGATCTTCGCAAACATACGCAATTCTACGCAGATCTACGTAACTATACGCATCCGTACGCATATTTACGCAAATAAACTCCTACGCATACCTACGCAAATATACGCAATTCTACGGAGATCTATGCAAATATATGCAATCCTAAAATTCTACGCAGTTCTACGCAGATTTACGCATATCTAGGAAATTGTACGCAGTCCTACGCATATATACGCAAATACACGCAATTCTACGCAGATCTATACAAATCAACGCAATTTACGCAGTTCTACGCATTTTAACGCAAATATACGCAATTCTACGTAGATCTAAGCAAATCAACAAAGGCCTAGGCATACTCACAAATATACTCAATTCTACGCAGATGTACGCAAATATACGCAACTCTACGCAGATCTACACAAATAAACGCAATGCTTCGTAGTTCTACGCAGACATACGAAATTCTACGCAGATCTACTTAAATATACGCAACTATACGCAGATACGCAAATGTACCAAGAACGCAGTTCCACGCTTATTCACGTAAATAAACGCAATTCAACGCAGTTCTAAGCAAAATATTTTGATAGAAAACTATCATGATAGAAAACTATCGTGATAGAAAACTATCATGATAGGAAACTATCGTGATAGAAAACTATCATGATAGAAAACTATCATGATAGAAAACTATCATGAAAGAACACTATCGTGATAGAAAACTATCATGATAGAAAACTATCGTGACAGAAAACTATCATGATAGAAATATATCACGATAGAAAACTATCATCATAGAAAACTATCATGATAGAAAACAATCATGATAGAAAACTATCGTGATAGAAAAGTTTCATGATAGAAAACTATCATGATAGAAAACTATTGTGATAGAAAACTATCATGATAAAAATCTACCACGATAGAAAACTATCATGATAGAAAACTATCATGAAAGAAAACTATCGTGATAGAAAACTATCATGATATAAAACTCTCATTATATAAAACTATAATGATAGAAAACTATCATGATAGAAAACTATCATGATAGAAAACTATCGTGATAGAAAACTATCATGATAGAAAACTATCATGATAGAAAACTATTGTGATAGAAAACTATCATGATAAAAATCTACCACGATAGAAAACTATCATGATAAGAACTATCATGATAGAAAACTATCGTGATAGAAAACTATCATGATAGAAAACTATCATGATAGAAAACTACCATGATAGAAAACTATCACGATATAAAACTATCATGATATAGAACTCTAATGATAGAAAACAATCGTGATAGAAAACTATCATGATAGAAAACTATCTTGATAAAAAACTATCATGATAGAAAACTTTCATGATAGAAAACTATCATGATATAAAAATATCATTATATTAAACTATTATGATAGAAATCTATCATGATAGAAAATTATAATGATAGAAAACTATCGTGATAGAAAACTATCATGATAGAAAACTATCATGATAGAAAACTATTGTGATAGAAAACTATCATGATAAAAATCAACCACGATAGAAAACTATCATGATAGAAAACTATAATGTTAGAAAACTATCGTGAAAGAAAACTATCATGATAGAAAACTATCATCATAGAAAACTATAATGAAAGAAAAATATCATGATAGAAAACTATCATGATAGAAAACTATCGTGATAGTAATCTATCATGATTGGAAACTATCGTGATAGAAAACTATCGTGATAGAAAACTATCACGATAGAAAACTATCATGATAGAATGATAGGAAATTATCATGATAGAAAACTATCGTGATAGAAAACTATCACGATAGAAAACTATCATGATAGAAATTATCGTGATAGAAAACTATCATGATAGATAACTATCATGATAGAAAACTATCATGATGGAAAACTATTGTGATAGAAAACTATCATGATAGAAAACTATCATGATAGAAAAATATCATGATAGAAAACTATCATGATAGAAAACTATTGTGATAGAAAACTATCATGATAGAAAACTATCATGATAGAAAACTATCGTGATAGAAAACTATCATGATAGAAAACTATCATGATAGAAAAATATCATGATAGAAAACTATCATGATAGAAAACTATTGTGATAGAAAACTATCATGATAAAAATCTACCACGATAGAAAACTATCATGATAGAAAACTATAATGTTAGAAAACTATCGTGAAAGAAAACTATCATGATAGAAAACAATCATGATAGAAAACTATGATGATAAAAAAATATCATGATAGAAAACTATCATGATAGAAAACTATCGTGATAGAAAACTATCACGATAGAAAACTATCATGATAGAATGATAGGAAATTATCATGATAGAAAACTATCGTGATAGAAAACTATCATGATAGAAAGCTATCATGATAGAAATTATCGTGATAGAAAACTATCATGATAGAAAACTATCATGATAGAAAACTATCATGATTGAAAACTATCATAATAAATAACTATTATGATAGAAATCTATCACGATAGAAAACTATCATAATAGAATGATAGAAAACTATCATGATAGAAAACTATACAGGATAGAAAACTATCATGATAGAAATCTATCATGATAGAAAACTATCGTGATAGAAAACTATCATGATAAAAATCTATCACGATAGAAATTTATCATGATAGAATGATAGAAAACTATATGATAGAAAACTATCGTGATAGAAAACTATCGTGATAGAAAACTATCATGATAGAAAACTATCATGATAGAGAACTATCATGATAGAAATTATCGTGATAGAAAACTATCATGATAGAAAACTATCATGATAGAAAACTATCATGATAGAAAACTATCATAATAGAAAACTATCATGATAGAAATCTATCACGATAGAAAACTATCATAATAGAATGATAGAAAACTATCATGATAGAAAACTATCGTGATAGAAAACTATCATGATAGAAAACTATCATGATAGAAATTATCGTGATAGAAAACTATCATGATAGACAACTATCATGATAGAAAACTATCATGATAGAAAACTATCATAATAGAAAACTATCATGATAGAAAACTATCATAATAGAATGATAGAAAACTATCATGATAGAAAACTATCGTGATAGAAAACTATCATGATAGAAAACTATCATGATAGAAATTATCGTGATAGAAAACTATCATGATAGAAAACTATAATGTTAGAAAACTATCGTGAAAGAAAACTATCATGATAGAAAACAATCATGATAGAAAACTATCATGATAAAAAAATATCATGATAGAAAACTATCATGATAGAAAACTATCATGATAGAAATTATCGTGATAGAAAACTATCATGATAGAAAACTATCATGATAGAAAACTATCTTGATTAAAACAATCGTGATAGAAAACTATTATGATAGAAACCTATCATGATAAAAAACTATCATTATATAAAACTATCATGATTGAAAACTATCATGATGGAAAACTATCATGATAGAAAACTATCGTGATAGAAAACTATCATGATAGAAAACTATCATGATAGAAAACTATTGTGATAGAAAACTATCATATAGAAAACTATCATGATAGAAAACTATCATGATAGAAAACTATCGAGAAAGAAAGCTATCATGTTAACAAAGTATCATGATAGAAAGCTATCAACAATCTTCGCAGATCTTCCCAAATCTACGCAATTGTATGCAGTTCTACGCAAACCCACGCAAATAAACGCAATTCTACGCAGATCTACGCAAAAATACGCAGTTCTTTGCAGATCTAAGCAAAACAGATTTAAGTAACTATACGCATCTGTACACATATCTTCGCAAATATACTCCTACGCATACCTTCGCAAATATACGCAATTCTACGCAGATCTATGCAAATATATGCAATCCTACAATTCTACGCAGTTCTACGCAGATTTTCGCAAATCTAGGAAATGGAACGCAGTCCTACGCATGTATACGCAAATCTACGCAGATCTATTCAAATCAACGCAATTTACGCAGTTCTTTGCATTTTAACGCCAATATACGCAATTCTACGTAGATCTAAGCAAATATACGCAAATCAACGCATGCCTAGGCATCCTCACAAATATACTCAATTCTACGCAGATCTACGCAAATATACGCAACTCAACGCAGATCTACACAAATAAACGCATTTCTACACAGTTCTACGCATACATACAAAATTCTACGCAGATCTACTTAAATATACGCAACTGTACGCAGAGACGCAAATGTACCAAGAACGCAGTTCAACGCTTATTCACATAAATATACGCAATTCTACGCAGTTCTACGCAACCATACGCAATTCGACGCAGATCTTCGCAAATGTACGCAACTGTACGCAGATGCGCAAATGTACCAACTGTATGCAGTTTCACGCATATTCACGCAAATATACGCAGATCTACGCAAATATACGCAGATCTAGGCAATAATACGCAATTGTACTTAGATCTACGCAAATCTACGCAACTTTACGCAAATATACGAAATTCTAAGCAGATCTATTCCAATATACGCAATTGTACGCAGATCTACGCAAATATAAGCAACTGTACGCATATCTACGCAAATATATGGAAATCTACGCAGAAAAAAAGCTATCATGATACAAAACTATCATGATAGAAAAACTATCGATACAGAAAACTATCATGATAGAAAACTATCATGAGACAAAAGTATCATGATAAAAAATTATCATGAAAGAAAACTATCATGATAGAAAACTATCATGAAAGAAAAATATCATGATAGAAAACTATCATGATGGAAAACTATCGTGATAGAAAACTATCATGGAAGGAAACTATCATGATAGAAAACTATCATGATAGAAAACTATCATGATAGAAAACTATCATGATAGAAAACTATCGTGATAGAAAACTATCATGATAGAAAACTATCATGATAGAAAACTATCGTGATAGAAAACTATCATGATAGAAAACTATCATATAGAAAACCAGCATGATAGAAAACTATCATGATAGAAAACTATCGTGATAGAAAACTATCATGATAGAAAACTATCGTGATAGAAAGCTATCGTGATAGCAAAGTATTATGATAGAAAGCTATCAACAATCTTCGCAGGTCTTCCCAAATCTACGTAATTGTTTGCAGTTCTACGCAAACCTACGCAAATAATCGCAATTCTACGCAGATCAACGCAAAAATACGCATTCTTTGCAGATCTACGCAAACATACGCAATTCTACGCAGATCTACGTAACTGTACGCATCTGTACGCATATTTACGCAAATAAACTCCTAGGCATACCTACGCAAATATACACAATTCTACGCAGATCTATGCAAATATATGCAATCCTACAATTCTACGCAGTTCTACGCAGATTAACGCATATCTAGGAAATTGTACGCAGTCCTACGCATATCTAAGCAAATGTACGCATCTGTACGCAGATACGTAAATGTACCAACTGTACGCAGTTTCACGCATATTCACGCAAATATACGCAGATCTTAGCAAATAAACGCAGTTCTACGCAGATCTATGCAATAATACGCAATTCTACGCAGATCTACGCAAATCTACGCAACTTTACGCAAATATACGAAATTCTAAGCAGATCTATTCCAATACACGCAATTGTACACAGATCTACGCAAATATAAGCATCTGTACACATATCTACGCAAATATACGCAATTCTACGCAGAAAGAAAACTATCATGATAAAAAACTATCATGACAGAAAACTATCGATACAGAAAACTATCATGATAGAAAAATATCATGAGACAAAACTATCATGATAGAGAATTATCATGAAAGAAAACTATTATCGTAGAAAACTATCATGAAAGAAAAATATCATGATAGAAAACTATCATGATAGAAAACTATCGTGATAGAAAACTATCATGATAGGAAACTATCGTTTTAGAAAACTATCATGATAGAAAACTATCATTTGTAGGAAACGATTAAGGAATTTTAATTTTCAAATATTTAACGAGCAACAACCAACAGTCAAAGATGGAAACATCTATTTCCTCTAGCCTAGATAAGAACCTTCAATTTGGTTTCAATAAGTTTGAATGGAATCAAGGATTGGTGAAACAGATGTAGAAGGTAACCGTCGGTTTGTGTGGGTGTGTGGATTCTACTGTCGGAAGAGAATGTTCGAAATGGAGAATCGACATTTTGTTCAGCCGATTGAGTTCCAACCTTTCGTCATCCATTTGCTTTGCATGAGAAGAAAAATTTAAGAGAAAAGAAGTGAGAGGAGAATAAAATGTGGCTTGGTTTAAGATGACACCAATACAGGCAAATTATCTAGAATGTTCTATGATGGAAGTGTTCCGGTGTTGTTTTTCTGGCTGGATTTTAACCAAAAACTAAGAATTTTGCCACATCTATTGTTTAAAAATTCAAAAATGATTTTAGAAATTCAGTACTTGAAATTTTGGTTAAAGGTTCGGTCAGAAACAGCATCATCGGAAACCTTCTAGACTCCATTTTTTCTAAAGCTCTCTTTCGAAAACTTTCGAAAAACAAGAAAGACGCCAGTAGGGCTGCCGTCTGGCTATAAAAGGGGGCGATTGCCTCCGAGAGCTCCCTTTGGTGTGTCGGAATTTTTGGTCGTTGCTTGGTCGTGGCGTGGAACCCTTGAACTTGAAAATCGATTTTTTTTTACTTTTCGCAGAAAGTTTTTTTTTTAGTTAAAAGTCAAGTTTCTTTTTGGAAAAAAAGAAATTCAACCAAATTTTACCATCGTCAGTTCGGAAAACGTATAACCAAAAAAATATACATAACTATTAGCAAAAAAAAAAATTAACGAAAATTAGAATACTTGTATGTAACCTCTCGTGCGTTGTGTGAAGATAAAATTTACGAGAACGATCGAGAAAAAAAAATTAAATTAAAAAGTAAAACTAATCGAAAATAAAAAGTGGAAAAAACCCCTCGTGCGTGTGTGTGAATAAGTTCCCCGTGCACACGTGCCTGAAAGGCATAAACCTCCCTAAACTCAAAATAAAAAAGTTATTTTCCTGAGCCAAAAGTGCTTAGGTACAGTGAAGAAATAAAAAAAAAACCCTACAAAAACACACAAAAAAAAGTAGCCCCCACGGTCCACAGGCAACCAAAACTCCCCTCCATTAGCACCCAAGATAATAAAAAGAAAAAAAAACCCATAGAAAAATTACCTAAAAAACCAATATATGTACCAAAATTATAAGAAGAAAAAAACTAAAAGACTCCAATCCATCCTAAACCCAACAAAAAAGTGGTAAAAAAAAAAAAAAGAAAAAAAAAGACTCAATCAGAATTCCAATCCTCAATCGGATTTTAATTGGTCCTATCAGAAAAAAAAAGAAGGAAATCTGACTCGACTCCATCGTTTCCTGTCTGCGGAAAAACCTCTCTGAAGACACCTATCCTGACAGAAGTTCCACCAATCCTTCATTTGTTCCAGTTTCCAGTTTACCTATTATTATTATAGCTATTGTTTTCATTCCATTTTTATAATTTATATTTCCTATAATTTTTATTCTTATTCTTTTGCTATTTACTAAATTTTTTTGTTATCAAATCCACTAACTTCAAGTTCACCAAAGTAAATTTTTATTTTTCTCGAGCAATAGCCATCTCTAATTTCAATATAGGTACCTACGTACCTACTATAATTTCTCGATATTTATATCACATCGGTTAACATAAAAAAAGAAAAACTACCTATACCTATCCAATAACATTTTGAAAACTGAAGTGATTGTGAGAGTTCATATACTCGTATTTTAAACCTTAATTAATCAATTGAGCAGATTCTACAGTCTCTGGAGCGGTGCACCTCTTCAAAGGATAAAGTGACTGGTAAGTTGTTTAGTAATTAAATAAATAATTAAATACAAATATTTGAACGATCACCCATCAATATAATTTAATTTCCCACACTCAAATGCATACATATATTTTTAAAGTTCACAGTTTTTTTTTCTAAGCTTCTAACAAAAAAAAAAACCTTACAAATGCAGTTTCTTTAAATTACATTGGTGAATTGCGAGGTGAATTTATGTATATTAGTTTTTTTGATTTATTGATGTTCAAGTACGTAGCATGCGTACAAACATAAATGTAAAGTTAAATTAAGAAAAAAAAAAAACAACAAGATAATAACAGTCCGGCTTTAGTGATTAGTTTCAGTAATTTTGATTTGTTCAGCTTTTGTTGACACCCAAGAATAAAAATAATATTTTATAATCAACTATATATTAAATTATTTAATTACATTTTCCTTAGATAAAAAAAAAACTTTTTTTACTTGTCTGTTATTATTTACATACATTTGTGAAATATATTTATCCGGAACTTGACTTCTGGTTGTTCCTCGAATTTAAATTGTATAATAATTACAAAAAAAAAAAAAAAACAGAAATAGATCTAATACTCAGTACTGTTATTTAAATATAGATATTCCTTTTTTTGATATTTGGTGTAGATTTAATATTATTTAGATAAGTTAAGTAATTGTTTGAATAAATGGATGAAATAATAGTTATAAAAATTTAAGTTTTCGTCCTTCTCATTTCCTCCCCTCGATGAAGTTTCTTTTTTTGGGAAGTTGCTTTGGAATTTTCTTTAGATTTTGGGTGATTACCTCATAAACAGGAATCGTGTTTAAATTATGTCTAAGGTGGATGTGGCGATGATGGATACAATCAAGACCGAAAGATAAAAGTCGTGGCGTTGTTTTTTTTATCATGAACGAGATACGGTGAAGTATAAGACTACCTTCTGATGATAATTTTAACTTTACCTACTTGTTATTGAGATTAGTCTCTTTGTATTTTAATACATCTTATTGATAAAGATTTAGCCAGCTTAATATTTTGTGATTGACAGTTTCGATAGTAAGTTTTTTTTTACTGGAAAGAATGATAATTTGATTTTTCCTTAATAAAAAAAAAAATCTTTCCGTTTGGGGCTATTATAATAATAGAGAGACATAATAGCCAAGGTTGTGTCACTATGGCACGTGGGTGGGAAATCTCTGAGAGTCCCTAACAACTCCGGCTCTCCTCACTGTGGAAAAATAAAAAACTTTATCAATCTCTCAGGACGAATAAGGGCTTCATATTTTATGAACCCGATCTTTTTATCATTTACAATTATGGCATGTAAAACGTAACAATGTTCAGTGTTACAACAGCAAGGACCCCCCCCATCCGACGAGCTAGGTTGTGCCAAATGCAAGCATGCCATGCTGTTGTAACCTGCACACCCTTTCCTTCTAACAACCAGGTTCAGCCGCTATACCTGTAAGTAGTGGGTTGTGATGGTGGTTAACGGAAGGAAAGGTTAAAGGATCTTTCGACAAGAATAGTTTAACGGTGTGCTGTCGTGGTTTCTATTATAGGGTTTTAGCACCTCTGCTATTTGAGAGAATACCGAACATCTTGAGAGAGAGTCCTTGCCGAAAACAACTCGGTTCCGTTACACATTATGAAAAATATCATGATAGAAAACTATCATGATAGAAAATATCATGATAGAAAACTATCGTGATAGAAAACTATCATGATAGAAAACTATCGTGATAAAAAACTATCATGCTAGAAATCTATCACGATAGAAAACTATCATGATAGAATGATAGAAAACTATCATGATAGAAAACTATCGTGATAGAAAACTATCATGATAGAAAACTTTCATAATAGAAAACTATCGTTATAGAAAACTATCATGATAGAAAACTATCATGATAGAAAACTATCATGATAGAAAACTATCATGATATAAAACTTTCATGATAGAAAACTATCATGATAGAAAACTATTGTGATAGAAAACTATCATGATAAAAATCTATCACGATAGAAAACTATCATGATAGAAAACTATCATGATAGAAAACTATCGTGATAGAAAACTATCATGATAGAAAACTATCGTGATAGAAAGCAATCATGTTAGCAAAGTATCATGATAGAAAGCTTTCAACAATCTTCGCAGATCTTCCCAAATCTACGCAATAGTATGCAGTTCTACGCAAACCTACGCAAATAAACGCAATTCTACGCAGATCTACGCAAAAATACGCAGTTTTTTGCAGATCTTCGCAAACATACGCAATTCTACGCAGATCTACGTAACTATACGCATCCGTACGCATATTTACGCAAATAAACTCCTACGCATAACTACGCAAATATACGCAATTCTACGCAGATCTATGCAAATATATGCAATCCTACAAATCTACGCAGTTCTACGCAGATTTACGCATATCTAGGAAATTGTACGCAGTCCTACGCATATATACGCAAATATACGCAATTCTACGCAGATCTATACAAATCAACGCAATTTACGCAGTTCTACGCATTAAAACACAAATATACGCAATTCTACGTAGATCTAAGCAAATATACGCAAATCAACAAAGGCCTAGACATACTCACAAATATACTCAATTCTACGCAGATCTACGCAAATATACGCAACTCTACGCAGATCTACACAAATAATCGCAATGCTTCGTAGTTCTACGCAGACATACGAAATTCTACGCAGATCTACTTAAATATACGCAACTATACGCAGATACGCAAATGTACCAAGAACGCAGTTCCACGCTTATTCTTTTTGTTTTTTTTTTTTTACACTTCAGATTCTTTGTTGTAGTGAGCTTAGAGCAAGCTACATTCTACAATCAGAGGCTCATCATGAGTGCATGTGTTAGTGGTTAGTAAAATTAAGCAAACTAACACAAGCACATGCATAACTACAAAATTAGATATAATATAAAAAAACATTTAAACTAAACATACAAAGTTAAAACAATTAATACATTAACGAGAGTGGAGCACTAGTTCGAAATAATGTTTTTAATCCTATTTTACTCATGTTAAAATCAACAGATGAGGCGTTCAAGTTAAAAAGTTTGCACATGCGATTGAGTGGCTCGTGTGTGCCATAGTTTGTTCTGTGAAAAGGAACGTGAAAAAGTTCAAATCTTCGCAGGTGGTGGGATCCTCCTCGGTAATTAATTCCTACATGGGCTAGCAAGTCAGGCGCATCAGTTTCACCATTGATAAGTTGATGAAAAAATACCAAATCATTATTGACACGCCTTTGAGATAAAGTTTGAAGTTGCAGAAGCTGAATTCTGTGTTCATAGGGTGGAAGGTTATACGGATCAGCCCAGGGTAGACCTTTCAAGGCAAAACGAATGAATCTATGTTGTATTGCTTCAATACGACTTTTATGAATTTCGTAGAAGGGTGCCCATACTTGAGAGGCGTACTCAAGATGGGGTCGTACATAACAATTGTATAAGGAAAGGGTAACATACGGATCGTTAAATTCTTTTGCCCAGCGTTTTATAAATCCAAGCATGGAACTTGCCTTATTTACAATATAATTAATATGTTCTATGAAACATAGATCAGAACTAAAGTGAACACCCAGATCTTTGAATCTAAAAACACGACAGAGTGTGTGTTGTGAAATGGAATAATCAAAAGCACTCACTACTCGTTTTTTAGAGAAAGTTATAGTTTGACATTTTACTGGGTTAAGAGAAAGACCGTTCTTCCCACACCAAACATTAAAATTGTCAAGATCAGCCTGCAAGAGAATGTGGTCAGGACTAGAATGTATTGTTTTAAAAATTTTCATATCATCAGCATAAATAAGAATATCGCTAAAGTGTATACATGAAGCAACATCATTTATAGCAAGAATGAAAAGTAACGGGCCCAGATGGCTTCCTTGGGGGACACCCGAGTGAGCATTGAATGAGTTTGAAAGGATGTTTCTAAATTTTACTTGGTAAGATCTATTCTCAAGGTATGATTTTATCCATGCTATAAAAGAAATCGGAAAACCAAAAGCTTTGAGTTTGAATATAATAATGTTGTGACTAAGCTGGTCAAATGCTTTAGAAAAATCAGTGTATATACAATCAACTTCATTCCCGTTTTCTAATGCAAGCAAACATGTATGCAAAAACGTAAGAAGATTTGTAACCGTTGATTTTTTTCTCACAAAACCATGCTGTTGATCACATATTATATTTTTAGTATGAAATGCTAAGCTGTCGCAAACAACTTGTTCGAATAGTTTTGGAATGCAAGAGAGCTTTGCTATTGGCCTATAATTTTTGATGTCAGTTTTTTCGCCCTTTTTAAAGATTGGTGTAAGAAACGATTTCTTCCATAAATAGGGAAAACTGCCTGTCCTTAAAGATGATACTTTGTTAACATGATAGCTTTCTTTCTCGATAGTTTTCTATCATGATAGTTTTCTATATGATAGTTTTCTATCACAATAGTTTTCTATCATGATAGTTTTCTATCATGATAGTTTTCTATCATGATAGTTTTCTATCATGATAGTTTTCTATCATGATAGTTTTCAATCATGATAGTTTTATATAATGATAGTTTTTTATCATGATAGGTTTCTATCATGATAGTTTTCTATCACGATTGTTTTAATCAAGATAGTTTTCTATCATGATAGTTTTCTATCATGATAGTTTTCTATCACGATAGTTTCCAATCATGATAGATTACTATCACGATAGTTTTCTATCATGATAGTTTTCTATTATGATAGATTACTATCACGATAGTTTTCTATCATGATAGTTTTCTATCATTCTGTTATGAAAGTTTTCTATCGTGATAGATTTCTATCATGATAGTTTTCTATTATGATAGTTTTCTATCATGATAGTTTTCTATCACGATAGTTTTCTATCATAATAGTTCTCTATCACGATAGTTTTCTATCATGATAGTTTTCTATTATGACAGATTACTATCACGATAGTTTTCTATCATGATAGTTTTCTATTATGATAGATTACTATCACGATAGTTTTCTATCATGGTAGTTTTCTATCATTCTATTATGATAGTTTTCTATCGTGATAGATTTCTATCATGATAGTTTTCTATTATGATAGTTTTCTATCATGATAGTTTTCTATCATGATAGTTTTCTATCATGATAGTTTTCTATCACGATAATTTCTATCATGATAGTTTTCTATCATGATAGTTTTCTATCACGATAGTTTTCTATCATGATAGTTTTCTATCATTCTATTATGATAGTTTTCTATCGTGATAGATTTCTATCATGATAGTTTTCTATTATGATAGTTTTCTATCATGATAGTTTTCTATCATGATAGTTTTCTATCATGATAGTTTTCTATCACGATAATTTCTATCATGATAGTTCTCTATCATGATAGTTTTCTATCATGATAGTTTTCTATCACGATAGTTTTCTATCACGATAGTTTTCTATCATATAGTTTTCTATCATTCTATCATGATAAATTTCTATCGTGATAGATTTTTATCATGATAGTTTTCTATCACGATAGTTTTCTATCATGATAGATTTCTAACATGATAGTTTTCTATCACGATAGTTTTCTATCATGATAGTTTTCTATCATTCTATTATGATAGTTTTCTATCGTGATAGATTTCTATCATGATAGTTTTCTATTATGATAGTTTTCTATCATGATAGTTTTCTATCATGATAGTTTTCTATCATGATAGTTTTTTATCACGATAATTTCTACCATGATAGTTTTCTATCATGATAGTTTTCTATCACGATAGTTTTCTATCATGATAATTTCCTATCATTCTATCATGATAGTTTTCTATCGTGATAGTTTTCTATCACGATAGTTTTCTATCATGATAGTTTTCTAACCTGATAGTTTTCTATCATGATAGTTTTCTATCATGATTGTTTTTTATCATGATAGTTTTCTATCACGATAGTTTCCAATCATGATAGATTACTATCACGATAGTTTTCTATCATGATAGTTTTCTATTATGATAGATTTCTATCATGATAGTTTTCTATTATGATAGTTTTCTATCATGATAGTTTTCTATCACGATAGTTTTCTATCATAATAGTTCTCTATCACGATAGTTTTCTACCATGATAGTTTTCTATTATGACAGATTACTATCACGATAGTTTTCTATCATGATAGTTTTCTATTATGATAGATTACTATCACGATAGTTTTCTATCATGGTAGTTTTCTATCATTCTATTATGATAGTTTTCTATCGTGATAGATTTCTATCATGATAGTTTTCTATTATGATAGTTTTCTATCATGATAGTTTTCTATCATGATAGTTTTCTATCACGATAGTTTTCTATCACGATAATTTCTATCATGATAGTTTTCTATCATGATAGTTTTCTATCACGATAGTTTTCTATCATGATAGTTTTCTATCATTCTTTTATGATAGTTTTCTATCGTGATAGATTTCTATCATGATAGTTTTCTATTATGATAGTTTTCTATCATGATAGTTTTCTATCATGATAGTTTTCTATCATGATAGTTTTCTATCACGATAATTTCTATCATGATAGTTCTCTATCATGATAGTTTTCTATCATGATAGTTTTCTATCACGATAGTTTTCTATCACGATAGTTTTCTATCATATAGTTTTCTATCATTCTATCATGATAAATTTCTATCGTGATAGATTTTTATCATGATAGTTTTCTATCACGATAGTTTTCTATCATGATAGATTTCTAACATGATAGTTTTCTATCACGATAGTTTTCTATCATGATAGTTTTCTATCATTCTATTATGATAGTTTTCTATCGTGATAGATTTCTATCATGATAGTTTTCTATTATGATAGTTTTCTATCATGATAGTTTTCTATCATGATAGTTTTCTATCATGATAGTTTTTTATCACGATAATTTCTATCATGATAGTTTTCTATCATGATAGTTTTCTATCACGATAGTTTTCTATCATGATAATTTCCTATCATTCTATCATGATAGTTTTCTATCGTGATAGTTTTCTATCACGATAGTTTTCTATCATGATAGTTTTCTATCATGATAGTTTTCTATCATGATAGTTTTCTATCATGATAGTTTTCTATCATGATTGTTTTTTATCATGATAGTTTTCTATCACGATAGTTTCCAATCATGATAGATTATTATCACGATAGTTTTCTATCATGATAGTTTTCTATCATAATATTTTTCTTTCATTATAATTTTCTATGATGATAGTTTTCTATCATGATAGTTTTCTTTCACGATAGTTTTCTAACATTATAGTTTTCTATCATGATAGTTTTCTATCGTGGTAGATTTTTATCATGATAGTTTTCTATCACAATAGTTTTTATCATGATAAATTTCTATCACGATAGTTTTCTATCACGATAGTTTTCTATCATGATAATTTTCTATCATGATAGATTTCTATCATAATAGTTTTATATAATGATATTTTTATATCATGATAGTTTTCTATCATGATAGTTTTCTATCATGATAGTTTTTTATCAAGATAGTTTTCTATCATGATAGTTTTCTATCACGATTGTTTTCTATTCTGAGAGTTCTATATCATGATAGTTTTATATCGTGATAGTTTTCTATCATGGTAGTTTTCTATCATGATAGTTAACTACCATGATAGAAAACTATCATGATAGAAAACTATCACGATAGTTTTCTATCATGATAGTTCTTATCATGATAGTTTTTTATCGTGGTAGATTTTTATCATGATAGTTTTCTATCACAATAGTTTTCTATCATGATAGTTTTCTATCATGATAGCTTTCTATCATGATAGTTTTCTATCACGGTAGTTTTCTATCATGATAGTTTTCTATCATGATAGTTTTCTATCATGATAGTTTTATATAATGAGAGTTTTATATCATGATAGTTTTCTATCACGATAGTTTTCTTTCATGATAGTTTTCTATCATGATAGTTTTCTATCATGATAGTTTTCTATCACGATAGTTTCCTATCATGATAGTTTTCTATCACGATAGTTTTCTATCATGATAGTTTTCTATCATGATATTTTGCTTAGAACTGCGTTGAATTGCGTTTATTAACGATAGAAAACTATCATGATAGAAAACTATCATGATAGAAAACTATCATGATAGAAAACTATCATGATAGAAAACTATTGTGATAGAAAACTATCATATAGAAAACTATCATGACAGAAAACTATCGAGAAAGAAAGCTATCATGTTAACAAAGTATCATGATAGAAAGCTATCAACAATCTTGGCAGATCTTCCCAAATCTACGCAATTGTATGCAGTTCTACGCAAACCCACGCAAATAAACGCAATTCTACGCAGATCTACGCAAAAATACGCAGTTCTTTGCAGATCTACGCAAAACAGATTTACGTTACTATACGCATCTGTACACATATCTACGCAAATAAACTCCTACGCATACCTTCGCTAATATACGCAATTCTACGCAGATCTATGCAAATATATGCAATCCTACAATTCTACACAGTTCTACGCTGATTAACGCAAATCTAGGAAATTGAACGCAGTCCTACGCATATATACGCAAATCTACGCAATTCTACGCAGATCTACACAAATCAACGCAATTTACGCAGTTCTACGCATTTAAACGCAAATATACGCAATTCTACGTAGATCTTAGCAAATATACGCAAATCAACGCAGGCCTAGGCAAACTCGCAGATATACTCAATTCTACGCAGATCTACGCAAATATATGCAATTCTACGCAGATATACACAAATAAATGCAATTCTACGCAAACATACGAAATTCTACGCAGATCTACTTAAACTACGCTTATTCACGTAAATATACGCAATTCTGGGCAGATCTACACAAATCAACGCAATTTACGCAGTTCTACGCATTTTAACGCAAATATACGCAATTCTACGTAGATCTGAGCAAATATACGCAAATCAACGCATGCCTAGGCATACTCGCAAATATATTCAATTCTACGGAGATCCACGCAAATATACGCAACTCTACGCAGATCTACACAAATAAACGCAATTCTACGCAGTTCTACGCAAACATACGAAATTCTACGCAGATCTACTTAAATATACGCAACTGTACGCAGATACGCCATTCTACCAAGAACGCAAATCCACGCTTATTCACGTAAATATACGCAATTCTACGCAGTTCTACGCAAACATACGCAATTCTACGCAGATCTACGCAAATGTATGGAACTGTACGCAGATACGCAAATGTACAAACTATACGCAGTTTCACGCATATTCACGCAAATATACGCAGATCCAAGCAAATATACGCAGTTCTACGCAGATCTACGCAATAATACGCAAATCTACGCAACTTTACGCAAATATACGAAATTCTAAGCAGATCTATTCCAATTGTACGCAGATCTACGCAAATTTAAGCATCTGTACGTATATCTACGCAAATATACGCAATTCTTCGCAGAAAAAAAAACTATAGATACAGAAAACTATCATGATAGAAGACTATCATGAGACAAAACTATCATGATAGAAAATTATTATGAAATAAAACTATCATCATAGAAAACTATTATGAAAGAAAAATATCTTGATAGAAAACTATCATAATAGAAAACTATCGTGATAGAAAACTATCATGATAGGAAACTATCGTGATAGGAAACTATCGTGATAGAAAACTATCATGATAGAAAACTATCATGATAGAAAACAATCATGATAGAAAACTATCATGATAGAATACTATCATGATAGAAAACTATCATGATAGAAAACTATCGTGATAGAAAACTATCATGATAGAAAACTATCGTGATAGAAAACTATCATGATAGAAATCTATCACGATAGAAAACTATCATGATAAAATGATAGAAAACTATCATGATAGAAAACTATCGTGATAGAAAACTATCATGATAGAAAATTATCATTATAGAAAACTATCGTGATAGAAAGCTATCGTGATAGCAAAGTATCATCATAGAAAGCTATCAACAATCTTCGCAGATCTTCCCAAATCTACGCAATTGTATGCAGTTCTACGCAAACCTACGCAAGTAAACGCAATTATACGCAGATCTACGCACAAATACGCAGTTTTTTGCAGATCTACAAAAACATACGCAATTCTACGCAGATCTACGTAACTATACGCATCTGTAACCATATCTACGCAAATATACGCACACCAACGCAAATATACGCAATTCTAAGCACATCTATGCAAATATATGCAATCCTACAATTCTACGCAGATTTACGCAAATCTAGGAAATTTTGCGCAGTCCTACACATATATACGCAAATATACGCAATTCCACGCAGATCTATAAAAATCAACGCAATTTACGTAGTTCTACGCATTTAAACGCAGATATACGCAATTCTACGTATATCTAAGCAAATATACGCAAATGAACGCAGGCCTAGGCATACTCACAAATATACTCAATTCAACGCAGATCAACGCAAATATACGCAACTCTACGCAGATCTACACAAATAAACGCAATTATACGCAGTTCTACGCAGACATACGAAATTCTACGTAGATCTATTTAAATATACGCAACTGTACGCAAATACGCAAATGAACCAAGAACGCAGTTCCACGCTTATTCACGTAAATATACGCAATTCTACGCAGATCTACACAAATAAACGCAATTCTACGCAGTTCTACGCAAACATACGAAATTCTACGCAGATCTACTTAAACTACGCTTATTCACGTAAATATACGCAATTCTGGGCAGATCTACACAAATCAACGCAATTTACGCAGTTCTACGCATTTTAACGCAAATATACGCAATTCTACGTAGATCTGAGCAAATATACGCAAATCAACGCATGCCTAGGCATACTCGCAAATATACTCAATTCTACGCAGATCCACGCAAATATACGCAACTCTACGCAGATCTACACAAATAAACGCAATTCTACGCAGTTCTACGCAAACATACGAAACTCTACGCAGATCTTCTTAAATATACGCAACTGTACGCAGATACGCAATTGTACCAAGAACGCAAATCCACGCTTATTCACGTAAATATACGCAATTCTACGCAAATATACGCAATTCTACGCAGATATACACAAATAAACGCAATTCTACGCAGTTCTACGCAAACATACGAAATTCTACGCAGATCTACTTAAACTACGCTTATTCACGTAAATATACGCAATTCTGGGCAGATCTACACAAATCAACGCAATTTACGCAGTTCTACGCATTTTAACGCAAATATACGCAATTCTACGTAGATCTGAGCAAATATACGCAAATCAACGCATGCCTAGGCATACTCGCAAATATACTCAATTCTACGCAGATCCACGCAAATATACGCAACTCTACGCAGATCTACACAAATAAACGCAATTCTACGCAGTTCTACGCAAACATACGAAATTCTACGCAGATCTACTTAAATATACGCAACTGTACGCAGATACGCCATTGTACCAAGAACGCAAATCCACGCTTATTCACGTAAATATACGCAGTTCTACGCAGTTCTACGCAAACATACGCAATTCTACGCAGATCTACGCAAATGTATGGAACTGTACGCAGATACGCAAATGTACAAACTATACGCAGTTTCACGCATATTCACGCAAATATACGCAGATCTAAGCAAAGTTCTACGCAGATCTAGCAATAATACGCAAATCTACGCAACTTTACGCAAATATACGAAATTCTAAGCAGATCTATTCCAATATATGCAATTGTACGCAGATCTACGCAAATATAAGCATCTGTACGCATATCTACGCAAATATACGCAATTCTACGCAGAAAAAAAACTATCATGATAAAAAACTATCATGATAGAAAACTATCGATACAGAAAACTATCATGATAGAAGACTATCATGAGACAAAACTATCATGATAAAAAATTATTATGAAACAAAACTATCATCATAGAAAACTATTACACTAGCTTACAAAATAAATTAAATTTTCTGTACATTAAGTGCCGCTATTTTATTCGTATAGATTTGAGTGCAGTGATCTCGAAAATCACATTAAAAAAATTTTGTATGGATAGGTTTTCGAGATACGATTTTTTTTTTATTTTTTTTCGAAAGTATTATTAGTATTTGGTGTATATCTTAATTGTGACGTAAAGAATCAGCTTGGAGAGTATCTTAAATCAAACAATTTTAAATTTCCAACAAAAATAATCCTTATTTATCCCAATCGGTCAAGTACCTATAAGTACAATTAGCCGAAATCTTGTAAAAACATTGTTTTTTCAATAAAAATTGAGGTCAGAAATGTATTCTTTTGCAAAAGAAAAATATATACTACAAAAATATGATGATTTTTGAACTGATAGAAAACTATCATGATAGAAAACTATCTTGATAAAAAGCAATCATGATAGAAAACTATCATGATAGAAAACTATCAGAATATAAAACTATCATTACATAAAACTATCATGATAGAAAACTATCATGATAGAAAACTATCATTATAGAAAATTATCGTGATGGAAAACTATCATGATAAAAATCTATCACGATAGAAAACTATCATGATAGAATGATAGAAAACTATATGATAGAAAACTATCGTGATAGAAAACTATCGTGATAGAAAACTATCATGATAGAAAACTATCGAGATAGAAAGCTATCGTATTAGCAAAGTATCATGATAGAAAGCTATCAACAATCTTCGCAGATCTTCCCAAATCTACGCAATAGTATGCAGTTCTACGCAAACCTACGCAAATAAACGCAATTCTACGCAGATCTACGCAAAAATACGCAGTTCTTTGCAGATCTACGCAAAACAGATTTACGTAACTATACGCATCTGTACGCATATCTACGCAAATATACTCCTACGCATACCTTCGCAAATATACGCAATTCTATGCAGATCTATGCAAATATATGCAATCCTACAATTCTACACAGTTCTACGCAGATTAACGCAAATCTAGGAAATTGAACGCAGTCCTACGCATATATATGCAAATCTACGCAATTCTACGCAGATCTACACAAGTCAACGCAATTTACGCAGTTCTACGCATTTAAACGCAAATATACGCAATTCTACGTAGATCTTAGCAAATATACGCAAATCAACGCAGGCCTAGGCAAACTCGCAGATATACTCAATTCTACGCAGATCTACGCAAATATACGCAATTCTACGCAGATATACACAAATAAATGCAATTCTACGCAAACATACGAAATTCTACGCAGATCTACTTAAACTACGCTTATTTACGTAAATATACGCAATTCTGGGCAGATCTACACAAATCAACGCAATTTACGCAGTTCTACGCATTTTAACGCAAATGTACGCAAATCAACGCATGCCTAGGCATACTCGCAAATATACTCAATTCTTCGCAGATCCACGCAAATATACGCAACTCTACGCAGATCTACACAAATAAACGCAATTCTACGCAGTTCTACGCAAAAATACGAAATTCTACGCAGATCTACTTAAATATACGCAACTGTACGCAGATACGCAATTGTACCAAGAACGCAGTTCCACGCTTATTCACGTAAATATACGCAATTCTACGCAGTTCTACGCAAACATACGCAATTCTACGCAGATCTACGCAAATGTATGGAACTGTACGCAGATACGCAAATGTACAAACTATACGCAGTTTCACGCATATTCACGCAAATATACGCAGATCTACGCAAATATACGCAGTTCTACGCAGATCTACGCAATAATACGCAAATCTACGCAACTTTACGCAAATATACGAAATTCTAAGCAGATCTATTCCAATTGTACGCAGATCTACGCAAATATAAGCATCTGTACGCATATCTACGCAAATATACGCAATTCTACGCAGAAAAAAAACTATCATGATAAAAAACTATCATGATAGAAAACTATCATGAAAGAAGACTATCATGAGACAAAACTATCATGATAGAAAATTATTATGAAATAAAACTATCATCATAGAAAACTATTATGAAAGAAAAATATCATGATAGAAAACTATCATAATAGAAAACTATCGTGATAGAAAACTATCATGATAGGAAACTATCGTGATAGAAAACTATCATGATAGAAAACTATCATGATAGAAAACAATCATGATAGAAAACTATCATGATAGAATACTATCATGATAGAAAACTATCATGATAGAAAACTATCGTGATAGAAAACTATCATGATAGAAAACTATCGTGATAGAAAACTATCATGATAGAAATCTATCACGATAGAAAACTATCATGATAAAATGATAGAAAACTATCATGATAGAAAACTATCGTGATAGAAAACTATCATGATAGAAAACTATCATGATAGGAAACTATCGAGATAGAAAACTATTATGATAGAAAACTATCATGATAGAAAACTTTCATGATAGAAAACTATCATGATAGAAAACTATCATGATAGAAAACTATCATGATAGAAAACTATCGTGATAGAAAACTATCATGATAGAAAACCATCTTGAAAAAAAAACAATCATGATAGAAAACTATCATGATAGAAAACTATCATGATAGAAAACTATCATGATAGAAAACTATCATTTTATTAAACTATCACGATTGAATACTATCATGATATAAAACTATCATGATAGAAAACTATCGTGATAGAAAACTTTCATGATAGAAAACTATCATGATAGAAAACTATTGTGATAGAAAACTATCATGATAAAAATCTATCACGATAGAAAACTATCATGATAGAAAACTATCATGATAGAAAACTATCTTGATAGAAAACTATCATGATAGAAAACTATCATGATAGAAAACTATCGTGATAGAAAACTATCATGATAGAAAATTATCATTAAAGAAAACTATCGTGATAGAAAGCTATCGTGATAGCAAAGTATCATCATAGAAAGCTATCAACAATCTTCGCAGATCTTCCCAAATCTACGCAATTGTATGCAGTTCTACGCAAACTTACGCAAGTAAACGCAATTATACGCAGATCTACGCACAAATACGCAGTTTTTTGCAGATCTACAAAAACATACGCAATTCTACGCAGATCTACGTAACTATACGCTTCTGAAAGCATATCTACGCAAATATACGCCTACGCATACCAACGCAAATATACGCAATTCTAAGCACATCTATGCAAATATATGCAATCCTACAATTCTACGCAGATTTACGCAAATCTAGGAAATTTTGCACAGTCCTACACATATATACGCAAATATACGCAATTCCACGCAGATCTATACAAATCAACGCAATTTACGTAGTTCTACGCATTTAAACGCAGATATACGCAATTCTACGTATATCTAAGCAAATATACGCAAATGAACGCAGGCCTAGGCATACTCACAAATATACTCAATTCAACGCAGATCAACGCAACTCTACGCAGATCTACACAAATAAACGCAATTATACGCAGTTCTACGCAGACATACGAAATTCTACGTAGATCTATTTAAATATACGCAACTGTACGCAAATACGCAAATGAACCAAGAACGCAGTTCCACGCTTATTCACGTAAATATACGCAATTCTACGCAGTTCTACGCAAACATACGCAATTCTACGGAGATCTACGCAAATGTACGCAACTGTACGCAGATACACGAATGTACTAACTACACGCAGTTTCACGCATATTCACTTAAATATACGTAGATCTACGCAAATATACGCTGTTCTACGTAGACCTACGCAATAATACGCAATTCTACCCAGATCTACGCAAATCTACGCAACTTTACGCAAATATACGATATCTAAGCAGATCTATTCCAATATTCAAAATTGTATAAAGATCTACGCAAATATAAGCATCTGTACGCATATCTACGCAAATATATGCAATTCTACGCAGAAACAAAACTATCATGATTAAAAACTATCATGACAGAAAACTATCGATACAGAAAACTATCATGATAGAAAACTATCATGATAGAAAACTATCGTGATAGAAACTTTTCATGATAGGAAACTATCGTGATAGAAAACTATCATGATAGAAAACTATCATGATAGAAAACTATCATGATAGAAAACTATCATGATAGAAAACTATCGTGATAGAAAACTATCATGATAGAAAACAATCGTGATAGACTACAATCATGATATAAATCTATCACGATAGAAAACTATCATGATAGAAAACTATCGTGATAGAAAACTATCATGATAGGAAACCATCATGATAGAAAACTATCATAATAGAAAACTATCATGATAGAAAACTATCGTGATAGAAATCTATCATGATAGGAAACTACCGTGATAGAAAATTATCATGATAGAAAACTATCATGATAGAAAACTATCGTAATAGAAAACTATCATGAAAGAAAACTTTCGTGATAGAAATATATCATGATAGAAAACTATCATGATAGAATGATAGAAAACTATCATGATAGAAAACTATCGTGATTGAAAACTATCATGATAGAAAACTATCATGATAGAAAACTATCATGATAGAAAACTATCATGATAGAAAACTATCATGATAGAAAGCTATTATGATAGAAAACTATCACGATAGCAAACTATCATGGTATACAACTATCATGATAGTAAACTATCGTGATAGAAAGCTATCTACGCAGATCTATGCAAATATATGCAATCCTACAATTTTACGTAGTTCTACGCAGATATACGCAAATCTAGGAAATTGTACGCAGTCATACGCATATATACGCAAATATACGCAATTCTACGCAGATCTACACAAATCAACGCAATTTACTCAGTTCTACGCATTTTAACGCAAATATACGCAATTCTACGTAGATCTGAGCAAATATACGCAAATCAACGCATGCCTAGGCATACTCGTAAATATACTCAATTCTACGCAGATCCACGCAAATAAACGCAATTCGACGCAGTTCTACGCAAACATACGAAATTCTACGCAGATCTACTTAAATATACGCAACTGTACGCAGATACGCAAATGTACCAAGAACGCAGTTCCACGCTTATTCACGTAAATATACGCAATTCTTCGCAGTTCTTAGCAAACATACGAAATTCTACGCAGATCTACGCAAATGTACGCAACTGTACGCAGATACGCAAATGTACCAACTGTACGCAGTTTCACGCATATTTTTTTTTTTTTTTTTTTTTTTTTATTTCTTTATTATCCTTTAATGTTGAGATTACAAAATTTTTCTGCGAAGCCTTGGCTTTTCTGCAGAAGATTATTTTTCTTTTTAATATATAATAACAAAGTGTTGAGCATAAGTTAAAAAAAAGCTATACAATTCAAAAATCTGTTTAAAATTAAGCTGTTTTTTTTTTTTTTTAAAGGTTCATAATGCATTTTAAGTTTTAGGAATGTGAATTTAAATAAAAGTTTTTTTCTTGTTTTAAAATTTTGAATATATTTTAGTTCTTGAGGTAACGAATTCACTGTTGCTGGTACAATATGTGCTAGTTGTCTTCTTCCGTATTTGTTGTAGTGTCTTGGAATTTGGAGAACATTTTGAGCACGTTGTCTGGTGTTGACTTGATGGTCTATTGGTCTGATGAATTGATTGTCGTTCTGGTATTCCAAAAGTAGTGCCATCTTATAGATTTGCTCGACTTTTAGAACTTGAAATCTGCTGTCATCACTGCGCCTGTTATTTCCTTGGATATGTTTGAGTGCTGAGTTTTGCAGTCTTTGGAGTTTTGCTATGTGAGTTGCTGATGTATTGCCCCAAGCAAGTATTCCATACCGGAGTCTTGACTCAATTAACGAATAATAGACCTGTCGTAATACAGGTTCATTGGTGTGATATTGCAGGTGAGAAAGCGCAAATAGACCCCTCTTCAGCTCCATACGCAGCTTGTCTACGTGTTTATCCCACAAGAAGTGAGAGTCAATGATGAGTCCGAGATATTTATAGCTCTCAACTAATTCAATGCATTCGGTGGACGTGTTTGGACAATGTTCATTTCTGAAGTAGATTTGTTGGTCGGTTTTTTTGATTTGTGGGCTTCGGATATGCATTAATTTAGTTTTAGTCGCGTTTATAACTAACCCGTTATCATGACACCATCGTACAGCTGCATTGATTTCTTCCTGCATGAACATTGTCGCGGTTTCCAAAGACCTCTGGCGAACAACAATTGCAGTATCGTCAGCAAAAGCAAATGGTGTACTATTTTGGAAGATTCGAAGAAGTTCGTTCGTATACAGGATGAATAACAATGGACCCAAATTTTAGCCCTGTGGGACTCCATATTCAACGTTAGTCTCCGCGCTATACACATCATTGATCTTGACGCAGAACCTTCTTTTTTGAAGATAATCTGTCATCCAGTCAGCCATCATTCCTCGGATTCCAATTCTTCGAAGGGCTTTTAGTAACGTCTGGTGGCTTAGGGTATCAAAGGCTTTGCTGAAGTCCATGAACAGCACAAGTACATGATGGCCTCTATTTAGACTCTCATTTACGCAATTCGCAAATTCTCCAAGCAATTGTCCTGTATTCCTGTTTTTTTGGAACCCATATTGGCTTTTGCTAATAAGTGAATGTTTTTCAATGAAGCTCTGAAGTCTTTTTACAACGACACATTCCAAGCATTTTTCAACAACCGGTAATATGGAAATCGGTCTGTAGTTGTTAAATTCATTTTTTCTACCTTTTTTATAAATTGGCCTTACTACAGCAGTCTTTGAGGTTTTAGGTACACTACTTTGCGTAAGACTTAGATTAATGATTTTGCACAAAATTGGAGCAAATAATTCAGCATGCTTTTTTATGTCTGTAGCTCTGATGCTATCGATTCCAGGAGATTTATTCTCCCCAAGTGATTTAATGATCATTAATACTTCATTCAAATTCGTGTTTTCCATAAAAATTGAGTTTTCTACAGTCCGATTCGATTTGTATTAATTCAAGTTACGGTGTTGCATTGGTGTACAATATTTGCAGTTTGGGATGAGAAAAACATAGCGAATTCATTTGTAAGTAATTTGGTTTCTTTTTTGAAATTATTATTCATTACTTCGTCGATGTTAGATTTTTTCCTTCCTAGAATCTCATTTATAAGACCCCAAGTTTTACGCGGATCAGTCTTAAATTCAATAAATTGGGTTTTATAAAAGTTAGTCTTTTGAATTGCAATGTTTTTATTTAATTTGTTTCGCATTATTTTGTATTCCAGTTCATAGCTGATATTTTGTCTATTATTTTTCCATTTCTTATATAGTCTATCTCTTTCCTTACACTCAATAATAATATTTTGAGTTATCCAAGGTTTGATTTTTCGTTTATTTGAATGTTTTTTGATAATTGTTGATTTTTTGTAGATTTCTGTAAGTTTAAAAACTAGTTTTTCGTACATACTTTCAGCATCATCCTCTTCTAGAAGAGAATTCCAATTGTTTTCTAAAATGAGTTGGTTTATTTTTGAATTGCAAATGTAAGAAGAACTCTCATCTCGTTTAATTTGATGGCTTTTAACTTTTGTGAAGTATAATGTCGCATAATGATCAGAAATGTCGTTTTCAATAACTGTGGTATAAATTGAATTCTCGATGTTACTTACTAGCACATGATCAATTAGCGATTCCGTTCCCTTGTTAAGATCAACTCGTGTACATTTCGTGATTACATTCGTTAGTGTCAAAGTAGCCAGCATCTCCAAGTAATCTTTCACATAATATGAGCTTAAATTTGAAGTTTTAACATCAATATTAATATCACCCATTATAACATATTCTTTGTTTTTTCTTGTTTTCCTCAAATTTTTCTTAAATTCATCAATAAACGCCACTTTACTAAAACCAGGTGGTCTGTAAACACCAACCACAAATATTGTCTTATTCTCTTCAGTAAAATTAATTTTAATGCTTTCATATGACATTGTTTCCATAACTATTCTCTGATGACTTAGTTCTTTTCGAATAAACATCATTATTCCTCCTCCTCTCTGCTCATTTCGATTAAATACTTCTTGTTCAAAACCATTTAGTTGATAAAAGCATTTTTCTTCATCCTTTATATTTGTTTCTATCAAAATAATAACTTTTAATTCATGTATGAAGTTATTTATACTCAGACAGAAATAGTTCCAATTCAATCCAAGCGATCTAATGTTAAAACATAAATAACAACCAGAATTATTTTTTAATTCACTTACATCAATATCGCTAAATGCATGTATTACCCTACAATCTAAGTTGACTAGGATTTCATTGTCATTTGTGTTACTCATTTCTTGTGTACAGTTTTATATTTCTTATTGTTCTGATTTACAATAACAAAAACTATTGTGTTCTTGTTATTGCATTTACATCTTGCTCACTGCTGATAATAATCGATTGAGTGCTTTCATTTCTGCGAGCTAATATTCTGCCGCTACTTTCCCACACGTATTTCCAGCTTTCTTGCTTTGCCTTCTCCTTTGTCAGCCACAAGAGTCGTTTATTTTGTTTTGTAAGCTGGTTGTTAATATAAACTGTAGCATCGAACTCCGCTCTGGATGGATTGTAGTTGTTGGTGTTTTTTCTGACTTCGGACAGTTTAATGGGTCTAGTCAAGCGCGCTTTTTTTATAAATTGATTTTTGCAAGCGTTAGACAGAAATGAAACAATGATATTTGACCTCTCAGGGTTTTTTGTATTTGTTCTGTATACATCGGCAATATCGGTGTCATCGCAAATATACGCAGGTCTACGCAAATATACGCAACTTTACGCAGATCTACACAAATAAACGCAATTCTACGCAGTTCTACGCAAACATACCAAATTCTAAGCAGATTTTTCCAATATACGCAATTGTACGCAGATCTACGCAAATATAAGCATCTGTGCGCATATCTACGCGAATATACGCAATTCTACGCAGAAAGAAAAACAAAGAAACTATCATGATAAAAACTATCATGATAGAAAACTATCGATACAGAAAATTATCATGATAGAAAACTATCATGAGAAAAAACTATCATGATAGAAAATTATCATGAAAGAAAACTATCATCATAGAAAACTATCATGAAAGAAAAATATCATGATAGAAAACTATCATGATAGAAAACTATCGTGATAGAAAACTATCAGGATAGGAAACTATCGTGATAGAAAACTATCGTGATAGAAAACTATTATGATAGAAAACTATCATGATAGAAAACTATCATGATAGAAAACTATCGTGATAGAAAACTATCATGATAGAAAACTATCGTGATAGAAAACTAACATGATAGAAATCTATCACGAAAGAAAACTATCATGATAGAATGATAGAAAACTATCATGATAGAAAACTATCGTGATAGAAAACTATCATGATAGAAAACTTTCTTACTTACTTAAGGTGGCGCTACAGTCCGGGGTGGACCAGGGCCTCAACCAACAAGCTTCTTCCAGCCGGCTCGGTTTCTAGCTAGCTGTCTCCAGTTTCGCACGCCAAGTTGGTTGAGGTCCTCTTCCATTTGCGTGCGCCACCGTTTGCGCTGTCCACCTCTGCTGCGTTGTCCCACGGGGTTGGATTCAAAGACTTTCCGGGCCGGAGCATTGGTGTCCATTCGCTCTAGGTGACCCAGCCATCTTAGTCGTTGGCTTTTCACTTTTGTGGCTAGGTCGGTGTCGCTGTACAGCCCATACAGTTCATGGTTGTATCTTCTTCTCCATTCCCCATCTATGCAGACGGGACCAAAAATCACCCGGAGAATTTTTCTCTCAAAACAGCCTAACGCGTTCTCATCCACCGTTAGCGGTGTCCATGCCTCTGCACCATACATCAGGACCGGGATGATAAGCGTCTTATACAGGGACAGTTTAGTTGCTCGAGAGAAGGCTTTGCTTCTCAATTGCCTTCTTAGCCCAAAGAAACAGCGATTGGCAAGAGTAATTCTTCGCTTGATCTCAGCACTGGTATCGTTCGCTGAGTTAATAGCGGATCCTAGGTAGACAAAGTCTCTGACCACCTCAAAATTATAGCTGTCTATAGTGACGTTCTGTCCGAGACGTCGGTGTTGGGTGTCCTTTATTGTTGACAGCATATATTTTGTTTTGCTTTCATTCCCGTTAGACCCATCTTCTTGGCTTCCTTCTCAATGCTCACAAAAGCACCAGTGACATCACGCTTTGTTCGTCCGACTATGTCAATGTCGTCAGCGTATGCGAGTAATTGGACGGACTTTTTTTTTTGTGCCTCTAGTGTTGACGTGAGAGTTTTGCACTATTCTTTCAAGAACGATGTTGAAGAAGTCGCATGACAGCGCGTCGCCTTGCCTAAGACCTTTTTAGACATCAAAGGTGTCGGTGAGGTCTTTGCCGACCTTGATGGAGCAGCCTGCATTCTCCATCGTCATCCTGCACAAACGGACGAGTTTGGCAGGGATGCCAAAACTAGACATTGCTCTATATAGCTTGTCTCTATAGATGCTGTCATATGCGGCCTTGAAATCGATAAAAAGGTGGTGGGTATCGATTTGAAACTCCTGGGTTTTCTCCAAGATCTGCCGTAGTGCGAATATTTGGTCGAAGGTGGACTTCCCTGGCCTAAAGCCACACCGATATGGACCTATCAGGTTGTTGACGAATGGCTTCAGGCGTTCACAAAGAACGGCAGAGAAGATCTTGTAGGCGATATTAAGAAGACTGATGCCTCTGTAGTTGGTGCAGTCCAGAGGATCGCCTTTCTTGAGGATCGGGCAAACAATGCTGAGGTTCCATTCATCGGGAATGCTTTCCTCCGACCATATTTTACAGATGAGCTGGTGCATACTCCTAACCAATTCATCGCCAGCCGCTTTGAATAGCTCAGCCGCAAGGCCATCAGCTCCAGCAGCTTTATTGGACTTAAGTTAAGATATGGCTATCCTCACTTCGTCAAGATCGGGTGGACGGAATTGTTGGCCTACGTCGTCCAAGTTGAATGGTGCAATTTGCATGCTAGCGGAATTCGGTTCGTCATCGCCGTTATACAATTTGCAGAAATGATTTTTCCATATTCTCAGCACCGACTGCGATTCCACCACAATGTTCCCCTAATCGTCCGTGCAGGCTTTGGTTCGGGGCTTGTAACCTTGGGAGGTTCTTTTTACTTTTTGGTAAAACTTCCGAACTTCATTCCTGCAGTGGCATCCCTCTAATTCCTCGATCGCGCGCTTCTCAAGCTCTTTCTTCTTCCTTCTAAGAAGCTTGTGCTCCTCTCTCCTCTTCTGCTCGTAGAGCTCGTGAGCAGCTCTGGTCCTTCTATGCAGCGCCGCTTTGTATGCCTGTTGTTTGGCTGCATGTACTTGCCGACATTCTTCGTCGAACCAGGGGTTTCGCTGTGGTGGTCGTGCAAAGTCCACCACGTCAGAGGCGGCATCTCTGATGGCTTCCTGGCAGTTTTTCCACTGGTTCTCGATGTTTGCAGTTGGCGGCAAAGGACTAGTTAAGAGGGCGCGAGAGACTCGATCGGAGAAGGACCTGGCGATTTCTTGCGACTGCAGCCGTCCGACGTCGAACTTCCTCACAGTATTTCCCTGTTTTGGCTTTAGTCTGGATATCCGTAGCATTACCTTGGCTACAACGAGGTAGTGGTCCGAGTCAACGTTGGCTCCTCGGAACGTTCGGACATCCTTGATACTGGAGGAGTGCCTTGCGTTGATCGCAATGTGGTCAATTTGGTTGGCGGTTGATTGACCAGGAATTCGCCATGTCCCCTTATGTATATCGAGATGCGGGAACTGCGTACTAGCTACCACAACGTTTCGCCCCGCAGCAAAGTCGATTAGCCTGAGTCCGTTATCGGAGGTGGTGTCGTGCAGGCTGTATCTTCCGATTGTGCCACCAAAGACGTCTTCTCTTCCTAGCTTGGCATTAAAATCACCCAAGACAATTTTAATGTTAAAGCTAGGGCATTGCTCATATGTCTTGTCCAGGAGCTCGTAGAACTCGTCCTTGGTGTCGTCATCTTTCTCCTCTGTGGGGGCATGCGCGCATATCAGGCTGATGTTGGCGAACTTAGCCTTGATGCGAATCGTCGTGAGGTGTTCGTTCACATAATTGAAACTCAAGACTTCTTGCCTAAGTCTGCCTTTAACAACAAATCCACATCCAAAAAGACGCTGCCCTTGTGGTCGGTAACAGTCACCGTAGTAGATATCGCAGTCTTTCAGTTTTCTTTTGCCCGGCCCATCCCATCGCACTTCTTGGATGGCGGTGATGTCTGCTTTGTAGCAGTCTAGGGCCTCCGCTAAATGTTCGGCTGCACGTGGTCTATAGAGAGATAGAACATTCCACGTGCAGATCTGAAGTTCGTTGTCCTTATTTCGTTTGCTAGGTTCATCAACAGTAAATCCGTCCGTATCTGAGGCTTGTTGTTGCTTCGCAACTAAATAACTTTACGTGGCCGGGAAGTCACCCCGACGGCACGACCCCCAACCTGGAGGACCAGACCCTATATATATAACTCCAAGGGCGGGGAGCCGGATTAACCGCTCCTTATAGGCCTGAGCTCCGAATATGTCGTAGTAGCCCGTATAAGGTGTTCACTAAGTAGTTCAGCCTAACTGGAACTGTAGACGCCACCGTTGATTCCATCTTGAGAATTCTTCCGCTGCCGCCTGGATGAAGGAGAAGTGCCTAAGTGGGAACACTCCTCCCCCCCTCTCTCGTTTGCTGCCCCCTAAACCGTCCACAGGGATTGGAACCCCATCTTCAGTTAAAGGTACTAGGCACCCGATGTTCACCGCGGGGAGGTGAGAGTAGGAGTTGATAGACAGAGGTTCGCTTTGAAAAAAAGCTTGTGGACGCTTGTGTCCTCTTGAATACACCGAGTCTACCCTTTGAACATAATAGAAAACTATCGTGATAGAAAACTATCATGATAGAAAACTATCATGATAGAAAACTATCGTGATAGAAAGCTATCATGATAGAAATCTATCACGATAGAAAACTATCATGATAGAATGATAGAAAACTATCATGATAGAGAACTATCGTGATAGAAAACTATCATGATAGAAAACTATCATGATAGAAAAATATTGTGATAGAAACCGATCATGATAAAAATCTATCACGATAGAAAACTATCATGATAGAAAACTATCATGATAGAAAACTATCGTGATAGAAAACTATCATGATAGAAAACTATCATGACAGAAAACTGCCATGATCTTGACAAAAAACTATTATGATAGAAAACTATCATGATAGAAAACTATCATGATAGAAAACTATCATGAAAGAAAACTATCGTGATAGAAAACTGTCATGAAAGAAAACTATCATGATAGAAAACTATCGTGATAGAAAACTATCATGATAGAAAACTATCGTGATAGAAAACTATAATGATAGAAATCTATCACGATAGAAAACTATAATGATAGAATGATAGAAAACTATCATGATAGAAAACTTTCATGATAGAAAACTATCATGATAGAAAACTATCGTGATAGAAAACTATCATGATAGAAATCTATCACGATAGAAAACTATCATGATAGAATGATAGAAAACTATCATGATAGAAAACTATCGTGATAAAAAACTATCATGAGACAAAACTATCATGATAGAAAATTATCATGAGAGAAAACTATCATGATAGAAAACGATCATGATAGAAAACTATCATGATAGAAAACTATAATGATAGAAAACTATCATGATAGAAAACTATCATGATAGAAAACTATTGTGAGAGAAACCGATCATGATAAAAATCTATCACGATAGAAAACTATCATGATAGAAAACTATCATGATAGAAAACTATCGTGATAGCAAACTGTCATGATAGTAAACTATCATGATAGAAAACTATCGGGTTAGAAAGCTATCGTGATAGCAAAGTATCATGATAGAAAGCAATCAACAATCTATCATAACAACTATCTTGATAGAAAACTATTATGATAGGAAACTATCATGATAGAAAACTATCATGATAGAAAACTATCATGATCGAAAACTATAATGATAGAAAACTATCATGATAGAAAACTATCATGATAGAAAACTATTGTGATAAAAAACTATCATTATAAGAATCTATCACGATAGAAAACTATCATGATAGAAAGCTATCATGATAGAAAACTATCGTGATAGAAAACTATCATTATATAAAACTATCATGATAGAAAACTATCATGATAGAAAGCTATCGTGATAGAAAATTATCATAATAGAAAACTATCGTGATAGAAAACTATCATGATAGAAAACTATCATGATAGAAAACTATCGTGATAAAAAGCTATCGTGATAGCAAAGTATCATGATAGAAAGCTATCAACAATCTTCGCAGATCTTCCCAAATCTACGCAATTGCTTGCAGTTCTACGCAAACCTACGTAAATAAACGCAATTCTACGCAGATCAACGCATAAATACGCATTCTTTGCAGATCTACGCAAACATACGCAATTCTACGCAGATCTACACAAATAAACGCAATTCTACGCAGATCTACTTAAACTACGCTTATTTAGGTAAATATACGCAGTTCTACGCAGTTCTACGCAAACATACGCAATTATACGCATATCTGCGCAAATGTACGCAACTCTACGCAGATCTACACAAATAAACGCAATTCTACGCAGTTCTACGCAAAAATACGAAGTTCTACGCAGATCTACTTAAACTACGCTTATTCACGTAAATATACGCAATTCTATGCAGATCTACACAAATCAACGCAATTTATGCAGTGCTACGCATTTTAACGCAAATATACGCAATTCTACGTAGATCTAAGCAAATATACGCAAATCAACGCAGGCCTAGGCATACTCGCAAATATACTCAATTCTACGCAGATCCACGCAAATATACGCAACTCTACGCAGATCTACACAAATAAACGCAATTCTACGCAGTTCTACGCAAACATACGAAATTCTACGCAGATCTACTTAAATATACGCAACTGTACGCAGATTTGCAAATGTACCAAGAACGCAGTTCCATGCTTATTCACGTAAATATTCGCAATTCTACGCAGTTCTACGCAAACATACGCAATTCTACGCAGATCTACGCAAATGTACGCAACTGTACGCAGATACGCAAATGTACCAACTGTACGCAGTTTCACGCATATTCACGCAAATATACGCAAATATACGCAGTTCTACGCAGATCTACGCAATAATACGCAATTCTACGCAGATCTACGCAAATCTACGCAAATTTAAGCAAATATACGAAATTCTAAGCAGATCTATTCCAATATACGCAATTGTACGCAGATCTACGCAAATATAAGCATGTGTACGCATATCTACACAAATATACGCAATTCTACGCAGAAAGAAAACTATCATGATAAAAAACTATCATGATAGAAAACTATCGATACAGAAAACAATCATGATAGAAAACTATCATGAGACAAAACTATCATGATAGAAAATTATCATGAAAGAAAACTATCATCATAGAAAACTATCATGAAAAAAAAGTATTATGATAGAAAACTATCATGATAGAAAACTATCGTGATAGAAAACTATCATGATAGGAAACTATCGTGATAGAAAATTATCATGATAGAAAACTATCATGATAGAAAACAATCGTGATAGAAAACTATCATGATAGGAAACTATCATGATAGAAAACTATCATGATAGAAAACTATCATGATAGAAAACTATCATGATAGAGAACTATCATGATAGAAAACTATCATGATAGAAAACTATCATGATAGAAAACTATCGTGATAGAAAACTATCATGATAGAAAACTATCATGATAGAAAACTATCATGATAGGAAACCATCGTGATAGAAAACTATCATGATAGAAAACTATCGTGATAGAAAACTGTCATGATAGAAAACTATCATGATAGAAAACTATCGGGATAGAAAGCTATCGTGATAGCAAATAATCATGATAGAAAGCAATCAACAATCTATCATAACAACTATCTTCATAAAAAACTATTATGATAGAAAACTATCATGATAGAAAACTCTCATGATAGAAAACTATCATGATAGAAAACCATCATGAAAGAAAACTATCATGATAGAAAACTATAATGTTAGAAAGCTATCATGATAGAAAACTATCGTGATAGAAAACTATCACGATAGAAAAATATCATGATAGAAAACTATTGTGATAGAAAAATATCATCATAAGAATCTATCACGATAGAAAACTATCATGATAGAAAGCTATCATGATAGAAAACTATCATGATAGAAAACTATCGTGATAAAAAACTATCATGATAGAAAACTATCGTGATAGAAAACTGTCATGATAGAAAACTATCATGATAGAAAACTATCGGGATAGAAAGCTATCGTGATAGCAAAGTATCACGATAGAAAGCAATCAACAATCTATCATAACAACTATCTTGATAAAAAACAATTATGATAGAAAACTATCATGATAAAAAAATATCATGATAGAAAACTATCATGATAGAAAACTATTGTGATAAGAAACTATCATTATAAGAATCTATCACGATAGAAAACTATCATGATAGAAAGTTATCATGATAGAAAACTATCGTGATAGAAAACTATCATTATATAAAACTATCATGATAGAAAACTATCATGATAGAAAGCTATCGTGATAGAAAATTATCATGATAGAAAACTATCGTGATAGAAAACTATCATGATAGAAAACTATCATGATAGAAAACTATCGTGATAGAAAGCTATCGTGATAGCAAAGTATCATGATAGAAAGCTATCAACAATCTTCGCAGATCTTCCCAAATCTACGCAATTGTTTGCAGTTCTTCGCAAACCTACGCAAATAAACGCAATTCTACGCAGATCAACGCATAAATACGCATTCCTTGCAGATCTACGCAAACATACGCAATTCTACGCAAATCTACACAAATAAACGCATTTCTACGCAGATCTACTTAAACTACGCTTATTTAGGTAAATATACGCAGTTCTACGCAGTTCTACGCAAACATACGAAATTCTACGCAGATCTACTTAAATATACGCAACTGTACGCAGATACGCAAATGAACCAAGAACGCAGTTCCACGCTTATTCACGTAAATATTCGCAATTCTACGCAGTTCTACGCAAACATACGCAATTCTACGCAGATCTACGCAAATCTACGCAACTGTACGCAGATACGCAAATGTACCAACTGTACGCAGTTTCACGCATATTCACGCAAATATACGCAGTTCTACGCAGATCTACGCAATAATACGCAATTCTACGCAGATCTACGCAAATCTACGCAAATTTAAGCAAATATACGAAATTCTAAGCAGATCTATTCCAATATACGCAATTGTACGCAGATCTACGCAAATATAAGCATGTGTACGCATATCTACGCAAATATACGCAATTCTACGCAGAAAGAAAACTATCATGATAAAAAACTATCATGATAGAAAACTATCGATACAGAAAACAATCATGATAGAAAACTATCATGAGACAAAACTATCATGATAGAAAATTATCATGAAAGAAAACAATCATCATAGAAAACTATCATGAAAAAAAAGTATTATGATAGAAAACTATCATGATAGAAAACTATCGTGATAGAAAACTATCATGATAGGAAACTATCGTGATAGAAAATTATCATGATAGAAAACTATCATGATAGAAAACTATCATGATAGGAAACTATCATGATTGAAAACTATCATGATAGAAAACTATCATGATAGAGAACTATCATGATAGAAAACTATCATGATAGAAAACTATCGTGATAGAAAACTATCATGATAGAAAACTATCATGATAGAAAACTATCATGATAGAAAACTATCATGATAGAAAACTATCGGGATAGAAAGCTATCGTGATAGCAAAAAATCATGATAGAAAGCAATCAACAATCTATCATAACAACTATCTTCATAAGAAACTATTATGATAGAAAACTATTATGATAGAAAACTATCATGATAGAAAACCATTATGAAAGAAAACTATCGCGATAGAAAACTATGATGATAGAAAACTATCATGATAGAAAACTATTGTGATAGAAAAATATCATTATAAGAATCTATCACGATAGAAAACTATCATGATAGAAAGCTATCATGATAGAAAACTATCGTGATAGAAAAATATCATTATATAAAACTATCATGATAGATAACTATCATGATAGAAAGCTATCGTGATAGAAAACTATCATGATAGAAAACTATCGTGATAGAAAACTATCATGATAGAAAACTATCATGATAGAAAACTATCGTGATAGAAAGCTATCGTAATAGCAAAGTATCATGATAGAAAGCTCTCAACAATCTTCGCAGATCTTCCCAATTCTACGCAATTGTTTGCAGTTCTACGCAAACCTACGCAAATAAACGCAATTATACGCAGATCAACGAAAAATACGCATTCTTTGCAGATCTACGCAAACATACGCAATTCTACGCAGATCTACGTAACTATACGCATCTGTACGCATATCTACGCAAATATACGCCATTGCATACCTACGCAAATAAACACACTTCTACGCAGATCTATGCAAATATATGCAATCCTACAATTCTATGCAGTTCTACGCAGATTTACGCAAATCTAGGAAATTGTACGCAGTTATACGCAAATATACGCAATTCTACGCAGATCTATACAAATCAACGCAATTTACGCAGTTCAACGCATTTTTACGCAAAAAAACGCAATTCTTCGTAGATCTAAACAAAAAATATACGCAAATGAACGCAGGCCTAGGCATAATCGCAAATATACTCAATTCTACGCAGATCTACGCAAATATACGCAACTCTACGCAGATCTACACAAATAAACGCAATTCTACGCAGATCTACTTAAACTATGCTTATTTACGTAAATATACGCAATTCTACGCAGTTCTACGCAGATTTACGCAAATCTAGGAAATTGTTCGCAGTTATACGCAAATATACGCAATTATACGCCGATCTGCGCAAATGTACGCAACTCTACGCAGATCTACACAAATAAACGCAGTTCTACGTAAAAATACGAAGTTCTACGAAGATCTATTTAAACTACGCTTATTCACGTAAATATACGCAATTCTATGCAGATCTACACAAATCAACGCAATTTATGCAGTGCTACGCATTTTAACGCAATTCTACGCAGTTCTACGCAAACATACGAAATTCTACGCAGATCTACTTAAATGTACGCAACACGTAAATATTCGCAAATCTACGCAGTTCTACGCAAACATACGCAATTCTACGCAGATCTACGCAAATGTACGCAGCTGTACGCAGATACGCAAATGTACCAACTGTACGCACATTCACGCATATTCACGCAAATATACGCAGATCTACGCAAATATACGCAGATCTAGGCAATAATACGCAATTGTACTTAGATCTACGCAAATCTACGCAAATTTAAGCAAATATACGAAATTCTAAGCAGATCTATTCCAATATACGCAATTGTACGCAGATCTACGCAAATATAAGCATGTGTACGCATATCTACGCAAATATACACAATTCTACGCAGAAAGAAAACTATCGTGATAGAAAACTATCATGATAGAAAACTATCGTAATGGAAAACTATAATGATAGAAAACTATCGTGATAGAAAACTATCTTGATAAAAAACAATCATGATAGAAAACTATCGTGATAGAAAACTAGCATGATAGAAAACTATCGTGATAGAAAACTATCATGATAGAAAACTATCATGATAGAATACTATCATGATAGAAAACTATCGTGATAGATAACTATCATGATAGAAAACTATCATGATAGAAAACTATTATGATAGAAAACTATCGTGATGGAAAACTATCATGATAGAAAACTATCATGATAGAAAACTATCGTGATAGAAACCTATCATGATAGAAAACTATCATTTATAAAACTATCATGATAGAAAACTATCATGATAGAAAACCATCATGATAGAAAACTATCATGATAGAAAACTATCATGATAGAAAACTATCATGATATAAAACTATCGTGATGGAAAACTATCATGATAGAAAACTATCATGATAGAAAACTATCTTGATAAAAAACAATCATGAAAGAAAACTATCATGATAGAAAACTATCATGATAGAAAACTATCATGATAGAAAACTATCGTGATAGAAAACTATCGTAATAGAAAACTATCATGATAGAAAACTATCGTGATAGAAAACTATCATGATAGAAAACTATCAAGATAGAAAACTATCATGATAGAAAGCTATCATGATAGAAAACTATCATGATAGAAAACTATCATGATAGAAAACTATCGTGATAGAAAACTATCGTGATAAAAAACTATCATGATAGAAAACTATCGTGATAGAAAACTATCATGATAGAAAACTATCATGATAGAAAACCATCATGATAGAAAACTATCATGATAGAAAACTATCATGATAGAAAACTATCGTGATGGAAAACTATCATGATAGAAAACTATCGTGATAGAAAACTATCTTGATAAAATACAATCATGATAGAAAACAATCATGATAGAAAACTATCGTGATAGAAAACTATCATGATAGAAAACTATCATGATAGAAAACTATCATGATAGAAAACTATCATGATAGAAAACTATCGTGATAGAAAACTATCATGATAGAAAACTATCATGATAGAAAACTATTATGATAGAAAACTATCGTGATGGAAAACTATATGATAGAAAGCTATCATGATAGAAAACTATCATGATAGAAAACTATCGTGATGGAAAACTGTCATGATAGAAAACTATCATGATAGAAAACTATCGTGATAGAAAACTATCATGATAGAAAACTATCATGATAGAAAACTATCGTGATAGAAAACTATCATGATAGAAAACTATCATGATAGAAAAATATCATGATAGAAAACTATCGTGATGGAAAACTATCATGATAGAAAACTATCATGATAGAAAACTATCTTGATAAAAAACAATCATGAAAGAAAACTATCATGATAGAAAACTATCATGATAGAAAACTATCGTGATAGAAAACTATCGTGATAGAAAACTATCGTGATAGAAATCTATCGTGATAGAGAACTATCATGATAGAAAACTATCATGATAGAAAACCATCATGATAGAAAAACATCATGATAGAAAACTATCATGATAGAAAACTATTGTGATAGAAAACTATCATGATAGAAAACTATCATGATAGAAAAATATCATGATAGAAAACTATCGTGATGGAAAACTATCATGATAGAAAACTATCATGATAGAAAACTATCTTGATAAAAAACAATCATGATAGAAAACTATCATGATAGAAAACTATCATGATAGAAAACTATCGTGATAGAAAACTATCGTGATAGAAAACTATCATGATAGAAATCTATCGTGATAGAGAACTATCATGATAGAAAACTATCATGATAGAAAACCATCATGATAGAAAAACATCATGATAGAAAACTATCATGATAGAAAACTATTGTGATGGAAAACTATCATGATAGAAAACTATCGTGATAGAAAACAATCTTGATAAAAAACAATCATGATAGAAAACTATCATGATAGAAAACTATCGTGATTGAAAACTATCATGATAGAAAACTATCATGATAGAAAACTATCATGATAGAAAACTATCATGATAGAAAACTATCGTGATAGAAAACTATCATGATAGAAAACTATCATGATAGAAAACTATCATGATAGAAAACTATCGTGATGGAAAACTATCATGATAGAAAACTATCATGATAGAAAACTATCATGATAGAAACCTATCATGATAGAAAACTATCATTTATAAAACTATCATGATAGAAAACTATCATGATAGAAAACTATCATGATAGAAAACTATCGTGATAGAAAACTATCATAATAGAAAACTATCATATAGAAAACTATCATGATAGAAAACTATCATGATAGAAAACTATCGTGATAGAAAACTATCGTGTTAGCAAAGTATCGTGATAGAAAGCTATCAACAATCTTCGCATATCTTCCCAAATCTGCGCAATTGTATGCAGTTCTACGCAAACCTACACAAATAAACGCAATTTTGCGCAGATCTACGCAAAAATACGCAGTTCTTTGCAGATCTACGCAAAAATACGCAATTCTACGCAGATCTACGTAACTATAAGCATCTGTACTATTCTACGCAGTTCTACGCAGATTTACGCAAATCTAGGAAATTGTACGCAGTCCTACGCATATATACGCAAATATACGCAACTCTACGCAGATCTACACAAATAAACGCAATTCTACACAGCTCTACGCAGACATATGAAGTTCTACGCAGATCTACTTAAATATACACAACTGTACGCAGAGACGCAAATGTACCAAGAATGTAGTTCCACGCTTATTCACATAAATATACGAAATTCTACGCAGTTCTACGCAAACATACGCAATTCTACGCAGATCTACGCAAATGTACGCAACTGTACGCAGATGCGCAAATGTACCAACTGTACGCAGTTTCACGCATATTTACGCAAATATACGCAGATCTACGCAAATATACGCAGATCTAGGCAATAATACGCAATTGTACGCAGATCTACGCAAATATACGCAACTTTACGCAAACATACGAAATTCTAAGCAGATCTATTTCAATATACGCAATTGTACGCAGATCTACGCAAATATAAGCAACTGTACGCATATCTACGCAAATATACGCAGAAAAAAACTATCATGATAAAAAACTATCATGATAGAAAACTATCGATACAGAAAACTATCATGATAGAAAACTATCATGGGACAAAACTATCATGATAAAAAATTATCATGAAAGAAAACTATCATCATAGAAAACTATCATGAAAGAAAAATATCATGATAGAAAACTATCATGATAGAAAACTATCGTGATAGAAAACTATCATGGAAGGAAACTATCATGATAGAAAAATATCATGATAGCAAACTATCATGATAGAAAACTATCATGATAGAAAACTATCGTGATAGAAAACTATAATGATAGAAATCTATCACGATAGAAAACTATAATGATAGAATGATAGAAAAATATCTTGATAAGAAACTCTCATGATAGAAAACTATCATGATAGAAAACTATCATTATATAAAACTATCATGATAGAAACTATCATGATAGAAAAACTATCATGATAGAAATCTATCGTGATAGAAAACTATCATGATAGAAAACTATCATGATAGAAAACTATTGTGATAGAAAACTATCATAATAAAAATCTATCACGATAGAAAACTATCATAATAGAATGATAGAAAACTATCATGATAGAAAACTATCATGATAGAAAACTATCATGATATAAAACTATCATGATAGAAACTATCATGATAGAAAATTATCATGATAGAAAACTATCGTGATAGAAAACTATTATGATAGAAACCTATTGTGATAGAAAACTATCATAATAAAAATCTATCACGATAGAAAACTATCATAATAGAAAGATAGAAAACTATCATGATAGAAAACTATCGTGATAAAAAACTATCATGATAGAAAACTATCGTGATAGAAAGCTATCATGATAGCAAAGCATCATGATAGAAAGCTATCAACAATCTTCGCAGATCATCCCAATTCTACGCAGTTGTATGCAGTTCTACGCAAACCTACGCAAAAAAAAACGCAATTCTACGCAGATCTAAGCAAATATACGCAGTTCTTCGCAGATCTATGCAATAATACGCAAATCTACGCAGATCTACGCAAATATACGAAATTATATGCAGATCTTTAGTGGTGCTTAGTCTGGTTATGCTCGTATTAATTGAAAAACACTTTGCCGTCATATGGGAGCGAACCATGAACCTTGCGATTCAGAGGCCGATGCACTACACACCGCGCCACTGAAGCCACATGGTTAGCTCTATCCCAATGCATGTTTCGTTGTTTATCAATTGCAACAGCGACTAGCATTTTTATTAACACATGTATATGCGCAGCATGCACTGCACTTGTGTGTGAATTTCCATTTTACACACAAGACCCAACCTAAATTGTAAATTAATTCTTGACCAGTGTCAACTCTTTCAACTCATCCCCCCCCTTGTATGACCAACGAATTGTTGGCATACGAATCGGTGCATGGGGAAAAAAGAAAGAAACCGACTGAGCAATAACAAGCTTGTGTGTGTTAATAAAAATGCTAGTCGCTGTTGCAATTGATAAACAACAAAACCTGCATTGGGATAGAGCTAACCATGTGGCTTCAGTGGCGCGGTGTGTAGTGCATCGGCCCTCTGAATCGCAAGGTTCATGGTTCGCTCCCATATGACGGCAAAGTGTTTTTCAATTAATACGAGCATAACCAGACTAAGCACCACTAAAGGAGTCTGATGATCGAGGTGGCTCTCGTGAAATAGCTATAACTCCAGCCTATATACTTGCTGGTAACACACACAAGTTGTTGTTGTTCATTTAAAAATTATTCAATATAAATTGATGTATAATGCGCAGCATGCACTGCACTTGTGTGTGAATTTCCATTTTACACACAAGACCCAACTTAAATTAAAAATTAATTCTTGACCAGTGTCAACTCTTTCAACTCATCCCCCCCCTTGTATGAGCAACGAATTGTTGGCATACGAATCGGTGCATGGGGAAAAAAGAAAGAAACCGACTGAGCAATAACAAGCTTGTGTGTGTTAATAAAAATGCTAGTCGCTGTTGCAATTGATAAACAACGAAACATGCATTGGGATAGAGCTAACCATGTGGCTTCAGTGGCGCGGTGTGTAGTGCATCGGCCTCTGAATCGCAAGGTTCATGGTTCGCTCCCATATGACGGCAAAGTGTTTTTCAATTAATACGAGCATATTCAGACTAAGCACCACTAAAGGAGTCTGATGATCGAGGTGGCTCTCGTGAAATAGCTATAACTCCAGCCTATATACTTGGTGGTAACACACACAAGTTGTTGTTGTTCATTCAAAAATTATTCAATATAAATTGATGTATAATGCGCAGCATGCACTGCACTTGTGTGTGAATTTCCATTTTACACACAAGACCCAACTTAAATTATAAGCAGATCTATTCCAATACACGCAATTGTACAAAGATCTACGCAAATATAAGCATCTGTAAGCATATCTACGCAAATATACGCAATTCTACGCAGAAAAAAACTATCATGATAGAAAACTATCATGATAGAAAACTATTGCGATAGAAAACTATCTAGATAAAAATCTATCACGATAGAAAACTATTATGATAGAAAACTATCGTGATAGAAAACTATTATGATAGAAAACTATCATGATAGAAAGCTATCATGATAGAAAACTATCATGATAGAAAACTATCTTGATAAAAAACAATCATGATAGAAAACTATCATAATAGAAAACTATCGTGATAGAAAGATATCGTGTTAGCAAAGTATCATGATTGAAAGCTATCAACAATCTTCGCAGATCTTCCCAAATCTACGCAATTGTATGCAGTTCTACGTAAACCTCAGCAAATAAACACAATTCTACGCAGATCTACGCAAAAATACGCAGTTCTTTGCAGATCTACGCAAACATACGCAATTCTATGCAGATCTACGTAACTATACACATCTGTACGCATTATTACGCAAATATACTCCTACGCAAATATACGCAATTCTACGCAAAACTATGCAAATATATGCAATCCTACAATTCTACGCAGTTCTACGCAGATTTACGAAAATCTAGGAAATTGTACGCAGTCCTACGCATATATATGCAAATATATGCAATTCTACGCAGATCTATACAAATCAACGCAATTTACGCAGTTCTACGCACTTTAACGCAAATATACGCAATTCTACGTAGATCTAAGCAAATATACGCAAATCAACAAAGGCCTAGGCATACTCAAAAATATACTCAATTCTACGCAAATATACGCAACTTTACGCACATCTACACAAATAAACGCAATGCTACGTAGTTCTACGCAGACATACGAAATTCTACGCAGATCTACTTAAATATACGCAACTGTACGCAGATACGCAAATGTACCAAGAACGCAGTTCCACGCTTATTCACGTAAATAAACGCAATTCTACGCAGTTCTAAGTAAACATACGCAATTCTACGCAGATCTACGCAAATGTACGCAGATACGCAAATGTACCAACCGTAGGCAGTTCCACGCATATTCACGCAAATATACGCAGATCCACGCAAATATAAGCAGATCTACGCAATAATACGCAATTCTACGCAGATAGAAAACTATTGTGATAGAAAACTATCATGATTAAAATCTATCACGAATGAAAACTATCATGATAGAAAACTATCATGATAGAAAACTATCGTGATAGAAAACTATCATGATAGAAAACTATCATATAGAAAACTAGCATGATAGAAAACTATCATGATAGAAAACTATCGTGATAGAAAGCTATCGTGTTAGCAAAGTATCATGATAGAAAGCTATCAACAATCTTCGCAGATCTTCCCGAATCTACGCAATCGTATGCAGTTCTACGAAAACCTACGCAAATAAACGCAATTCTACGCAGATCTACGCAAAAATACGCAGTTCTTTGCAGATCTACGCAAACATACGCAATTCTATGCAGATCTACGTAACTATACACATCTGTACGCATTATTACGCAAATATACTCCTACGCATACCTACGCAAATATACGCAATTCTACGCAAATATATGCAATCCTACAATTCTACGCAGTTCTACGCAGATTTACGCAAATCTAGGAAATTGTACGCAGTCCTACGCATATATATGCAAATATATGCAATTCTACGCAGATCTATACAAATCAACGCAATTTACGCAGTTCTACGCACTTTAACGCAAATATACGCAATTCTACGTAGATCTAAGCAAATATACGCAAATCAACAAAGGCCTAGGCATACTCAAAAAAATACTCAATTCTACGCAAATATACGCAACTTTACGCAGATCTACACAAATAAACGCAATGCTACGTAGTTCTACGCAGACATACGAAATTCTACGCAGATCTACTTAAATATACGCAACTGTACGCAGATACGCAAATGTACCAAGAACGCAGTTCCACGCTTATTCACGTAAATAAACGCAATTCTACGCAGTTCTAAGCAAACATACGCAATTCTACGCAGATCTACGCAAACGTACGCAGATACGCAAATGTACCAACCGTAGGCAGTTTCACGCATATTCACGCAAGTATACGCATATCCACGCAAAAATACGCAGATATACGCAATAATACGCAATTCTACGCAGATCTACGCAAATCTACGAAACTTTACGCAAATATACGAAATTCTAAGCAGATCTATTCCAGTATACGCAATTGTACGCAGATATACGCAAATATAAGCATCTGTTCACGTATCTACGCAAATATACGCAATTCTACGCAGAAAAAAAACTATCATGCTAAAATACTATCATGATAGAAAACTATCGATACAGAAAACTATCATGAAAGAAAACTATCATGAGACAAAACTATCATGATAAAAAATTATCATGAAAGAAAACTATCATCATAGAAAACTATCATGAAAGAAAAATATCATGATAGAAAACTATCATGACAGAAAACTATCATGATAGGAAACTATCGTGATAGAAAACTATCATGATAGAAAACTATCATGATAAAAAACTATCATGAAAGAAAACTATCGTGATAGAAAACTATCATGATAGAAAACTATCGTGACAGAAAACTATCATGATAGAAATCTATCACGATAGAAAACTATCATGATAGAAAACTATCATGAAAGAAAACTATCATGATAGAAAACTATCATGATAGAAAACTATCATGATAGAAAACTATCATGATAGAAAACTATCATGATAGAAAACTATTGTGATAGAAAACTATCATGATAAAAATCTACCACGATAGAAAACTATCATGATAGAAAACTATCATGAAAGAAAACTATCGTGATAGAAAATTATCATGATATAAAACTCTCATTATATAAAACTATCATGATAGAAAACTATCATGATAGAAAACTATCATGATAAAAAACTATCTTGATAAAAAACTATCATGATAGAAAACTATCATGACAGAAAACTATCGTGATAGAAAACTATCATGATAGGAAACTATCGTGATAGAAAATTATCATGATAGAAAACTATCATGATAGAAAACTATCATGAAAGAAAACTATCGTGATAGAAAACTATCATGATAGAAAACTATCATGATAGAAAACAATCGTGATAGAAAACTATCATGATAGAAAACTATCTTGATTAAAAACTATCATGAGAGAAAACTATCATGATAAAAAACTATCATGATATAAAAATATCATTATATAAAACTATCATGATAGAAATCTATAATGATAGAAAACTATCACGATAGAAAACTATCGTGATAGAAAACTATCATGATAGAAATCTGTCATGATAGAAAAATATCATGATAGAAAATTATCATGATAGAAAACTATCGTGATAGTAATCTATCATGATAGGAAACTATCGTGATAAAAAACTATCATGATAAAAAACTATCATGATAGAAAACTATCATGATAGAAAACTATCATGATAGAAAACTATCGTGATAGAAAACTATCATGATAGGAAACTATCGTGATAGAAAAATATCATGATAGAAAACTATCATGATAGAAATCTGTCATGATAGAAAACTGTCATGATAGAAAACTATCATGTTAGAAAACTATCGTGATAGAAAACTATCATGATAGAAATCTGTCACGATAGAAAAATATCATGATAGAAAACTATCATGATAGAAAACTATCGTGATAGAAAACTATTATGATAGAAAACTATCGTGATAGAAAACTATCATGATAGAAATCTATCACGATAGAAAACTATCATGATAGAAAACTATCATGATAGAAAACTATCGTGATGAAAAACTATCGTGATAGAAATCTATCACGATAGAAAACTATCATGATAGAATGATAGAAAACTATCATGATAGAAAACAATCGTGATAGAAAACTATCATGATAGAAAACTTTCATGATAGAAATTATCGTGATAGAAAACTATCATGATAGAAAACTATCATGATAGAATACTATCATGATAGAAAACTATCATGATAGAAAACTATCATGATAGAAAACTATCATGATAGAAAACTATTATGATAGAAAACTATCATGATAGAAATCTTTCACGATAGAAAACTATCATAATAGAATGATAGAAAACTATCATGATAGAAAACTATCGTGATAGAAAACTATCATGATAGAAAACTATCATGATAGAAAACTATCGTGATAGAAAACTATCATGATAAAAATCTATCACGATAGAAAACTATCATGATAGAATGATCGAAAACTATATGATAGAAAACTATCGTGATAGAAAACTATCATGATAGAAAACTATCATGATAGAAAACTATCTTGATAAAAAGCAATCATGATAGAAAACTATCATGATAGAAAACTATCAGAATATAAAACTATCATTATATAAAACTATCATGATAGAAAACTATCATGATAGAAAACTATCATTATAGAAAACTGTCGTGATAGAAAACTATCATGATAGAAAAGTATCATGATAGAAAACTATCGTGATAGAAAACTATCATGATAGAAAACTATCATGATAGAAAACTATCGTGATAGAAAACTATCATGATAGAAAACTATCTTGATTAAAACAATCTTGATAGAAAACTATCCTGATAGAAACCTTTCATGATAGAAAACTATCATTATATAAAACTATCATGATAGAAAACTATCATGATAGAAAACTATCATGATAGAAAACTATCGTGATAGAAAACTATCATGATAGAAAACTATCATGATAGAAAACTATTGTGATAGAAAACTATCATGATAGAAAAATATCATATAGAAAACTATCATGATAGAAAACTATCATGATAGAAAACTATCGTGATAGAAAGCTATCATAATAGCAAAGTATCATGATAGAAAGCTATCAACAATCTTCGCAGATCTTCCCAAATCTACGCAATTGTATGCAGTTCTACGCAAACCCACGCAAATAAACGCAATTCTACGCAGATCTACGCAAAAATACGCAGTTCTTTGCAGATCTACGCAAACATACGCAATTCTACGCAGATCTACGTAACTGTAAGCATCTGTACTATTCTACGCAGTTCTACGCAGATTTACGCATATCTAGGAAATTGTACGCAGTCCTACGCATATATACGCAAATATACGCAATTCTTCGCAGATCTACACAAATCAAAGCAATTTACGCAGTTCTTCGCATTTTAACGCAAATATACGCAATTCTACGTAGATCTAAGCAAATATACGCAAATCACTAATATACTCAATTCTTCGCAGATCTACGCAAATATACGCAACTCTACGCAGATCTGCACAAATAAACGCAATTCTACACAGTTCTACGCAGACATACGAAGTTCTACGCAGATCTACTTAAATATACGCAACTGTACGCAGAGACGCAAATGTACCAAGAATGTAGTTCCACGCTTATTCACATAAATAAACGCAATTCTACGCAGTTCTACGCAAACATAGGCAATTCTACGCAGATCTACGCAAATGTACGCAACTATACGCAGATGCGCAAATGTACCAACTGTACGCAGTTTCACGCATATTCACGCAAATATACGCAGATCTATGCAAATATACGCAGATCTAGGCAATAATACGCAATTGTACGCAGATCTACGCAAATCTACGCAACTTTACGCAAACATACGAAATTCTAAGCAGATCTATTCCAGTATACACAATTGTACGCAGATCTGCGCAAATTTAAGCAACTGAACGCATATCTACGCAAATATACGCAATTCTACGCAGAAAAAAAACTATCATGATAAAAAGCTATCATGATAGAAAACTATCGATACAGAAAACTATCATGATAGAAAACTATCATGAGACAAAACTATCATGATAAAAAATTATCATGAAAGAAAACTATCATCATAGAAAACTTTCATGAAAGAAAAATATCATGATAGAAAACTATCATGATATAAAACTATCGTGATAGAAAACTATCATGGAAGGAAACTATCATGATAGAAAAATATCATGATAGAAAACTATCATGATAGAAAACTATCATGATAGAAAACTATCGTGATAGAAAACTATCATGATAGAAAACTTTCGTGATAGAAAACTATAATGATAGAAATCTATCACGATAGAAAACTATAATGATAGAATGATAGAAAACTATCATGATAGAAAACTACCTTGATAAAAAAACTCTCATGATAGAAAACTATCATGATAGAAAACTATCATGATAGAAAACTATCATTATATAAAACTATCATGATAGAAACTATCATGATAGAAAACCATCATGACAGAAAACTATCGTGATAGAAAACTATCATGATAGAAAACTATCATGATAGAAAACTATTGTGATAGAAAACTATCATAATAAAAATCTATCACGATAGAAAACTATCATAATAGAATGATAGAAAACTATCATGATAGAAAACTATCATGATAGAAAACTATCATGATATAAAACTATCATGATAGAAACTATCATTATAGAAAACTATCATGATAGAAAACTATCGTGATAGAAAACTATTATGATAGAAAACTATTGTGATAGAAAACTATCATAATAAAAATCTATCACGATAGAAAACTATCATAATAGAATTATAGAAAACTATCATGATAGAAAACTATCGTGATAGAAAACTATCGTGATAGAAAACTATCGTGATAGAAAAATATCATGATAGCAAAGTATCATGATAGAAAGCTATCAACAATCTTCGCAGATCTTCCCAATTCTACGCAGTTGTATGCAGTTCTACGCAAACCTACGCAAAAAAAACGCAATTCTACGCAGATCTAAGCAAATATCACAGTTCTCCGCAGATCTATGCAATAATACGCAATTCTACGCAGATCTACCTAAATCTACGCAACTTTACGCAAATATACGAAATTCTAAGCAGATCTATTCCAATACACGCAATTTACAAAGATCTACGCAAATATAAGCATCTGTAAGCATATCTACGCAAATATACGCAATTCTACGCAGAAAAAAAACTATCATGGTAGAAAACTATCATGATAGAAAACTATTGCGATAGAAAACTATCAAGATAAAAATCTATCACGATAGAAAACTATCATGATAGAAAACTATCGTGATAGAAAACTATCATGATAGAAAACTATCACGATAGAAAGCTATCATGATAGAAAACTATCATGATAGAAAACTATCTTGATAAAAAACAATCATGATAGAAAACTATCATAATAGAAAACTATCGTGATAGAAAGCTATCGTGTTAGCAAAGTATCATAATTGAAAGCTATCAACAATCTTTGCAGATCTTCCCAAATCTACGCAATTGTATGCAGTTCTACGCAAACCTACGCAAATAAACACAATTCTACGCAGATCTACGCAAAAATACGCAGTTCTTTGCAGATCTACGCAAACATACGCAATTCTATGCAGATCTACGTAACTATACACATCTGTACGCATTATTACGCAAATATACTCCTACGCATACCTACGCAAATATACGCAATTCTACGCAAATCTATGCAAATATATGCAATCCTACAATTCTACGCAGTTCTACGCAGATTTACGCAAATCTAGGAAATTGTACGCAGTCCTACGCATATATATGCAAATATATGCAATTCTACGCAGATCTATACAAATCAATGCAATTTACGCAGTTCTACGCACTTTAACGCAAATATACGTAATTCTACGTAGATCTAAGGAAATATACGCAAATCAACAAAGGCCTAGGCATACTAAAAATATACTCAATTCTACGCAGATCAACGCAAATATACGCAACTTTACGCAGATCTACACAAATAAACGCAATGCTACGTAGTTCTACGCACACATACGAAATTCTACGCAGATCTACTTAAATATACGCAACTGTACGCAAATACGCAAATGTACCAACCGTAGGCAGTTTCACGCAGATCTACGCAAATCTACGAAACTTTACGCAAATATACGAAATTCTAAGCAGATCTATTCCAATATACGCAATTGTACGCAGATATACGCAAATATAAGCATCTGTTCACGTATCTACGCAAATATACACAATTCTAAGCAAATAATATGCAAATAAAATAAACGCAATTCTACTCAGATCTACGCAAAAATACGCAGTTCTTTGCAGATCTACGCAAACATACGCAATTCTACGCAAATCTACGTAACTATACGCATCTGAACGCATATCAACGCAAATATACGCCTACGCATACCTACGCAAATATACGCAATTCTACGCAGATCGATTCAAATATATACAATCTTACAATTCTACGCAGTTCTACGCAGATTTACGCAAATCTAGGAAACTGTACGCAGTCCTACGCATATATACGCAAATGTACGCAGATACGCAAATGTACCAACCGTAGGCAGTTTCACGCAGATCTACGCAAATCTACGAAAATTTACGCAAATATACGGAATTCTAAGCATCTATTCCAATATACGCAATTGTACGCAGATATACGCAAATATAAACATCTGTTCACGTATCTACGCAAATATACGCAATTCTACGCAGAAAGAAAACTATCATGAGACAAAACTATCATGATAAAAAATTATCATGAAAGAAAACTATCATCATAGAAAACTATCATGAAAGAAAAATATCATGATAGAAAACTGTCATGACAGAAAACTATCGTGATAGAAAACTATCATGATAGGAAACTATCGTGATAGAAAACTATCATGATAGAAAACTATCATGATAGAAAACTATCATGAAAGAAAACTATCGTGATTGAAAACTATCATGATAGAAAACTATCGTGACAGAAAACTATCATGATAGAAATCTATTACGATAGAAAACTATCATGATAGAAAACTATCATGAAAGAAAACTATCATGATAGAAAACTATCATGATAGAAACTATCATGATAGAAAACTATCATGATAGAAAACTATTGTGATAGAAAACTATCATGATAAAAATCTACCACGATAGAAAACTATCATGATAGAAAACTATCATGAAAGAAAACTATCGTGATAGAAAACTATCATGATATAAAACTCTCATTATATAAAACTATCATGATAGAAAACTATCATGATAGAAAACTATCATGATAAAAAACTATCTTGATAAGAAACTATCATGATAGAAAACTATCATGACAGAAAACTATCGTGATAGAAAACTATCATGATAGAAAACTATCGTGATAGAAAACTATCATGATAGAAATCTATCGCAATAGAAAACTATCATAATAGAATGATAGAAAACTATCATGATAGAAAACTATCGTGATAGAAAACTAATGATAGAAAACTATCATGATAAAAACTATCTTGATAAAAAACTATCATGATAGAAAACTATCATGATAGAAAACTATCGTGATAGAAAACTATTATGATAGAAAACTATCGTGATAGAAAACTATCATGATAGAAATCTATCACGATAGAAAACTATCATGATAGAAAACTATCATGATAGAAAACTATCGTGATTTAAAACTATCGTGATAGAAATCTATCACGATAGAAAACTATCATGATAGAATGATAGAAAACTATCATGATAGAAAACTATCGTGATAGAAAACTATCATGATAGAAAACTATCATGATAGAAATTATCGTGATAGAAAACTATCATGATAGAAAACTATCATGATAGAAAACTATCATGATAGAAAACTATCATGATAGAAAACTATCATGATAGAAAACTATCATGATAGAAACTATCATGATAGAAAACTATCGTGATAGAAAACTATCATGATAGAAATCTATCGCGATAGAAAACTATCATAATAGAATGATAGAAAACTATCATGATAGAAAACTATCGTGATAGAAAACTATCATGATAGAAAACTATCATGATAGAAAACCATCGTGATAGAAAACTATCATGATAAAAATCTATCACGATAGAAAACTATCATGATAGAAAACTATCATGATAGAAAACTATCGTGATTTAAAACTATCGTGATATAAATCTATCACGATAGAAAACTATCATGATAGAATGATAGAAAACTATCATGATAGAAAACTATCGTGATAGAAAACTATCATGATAGAAAACTATCATGATAGAAATTATCGTGATAGAAAACTATCATGATAGAAAACTATCATGATAGAAAACTATCGTGATAGAAAACTATCATGATAGAAAACTATCATGATAGAAAACTATTGTGATAGAAAACTATCATGATAGAAAACTATCATATAGAAAACTATCATGATAGAAAACTATCATGATAGAAAACTATCGTGATAGATAGCTATCGTGTTAGCAAAGTATCATGATAGAAGGCTATCAACAATCTTCGCAGATCTTCCCAAATCTACGCACTTGTATGCAGTTCTACGCAAACATACGCAAATAAACGCAATTCTACGCAGATCTACGCAAAAGTACGCAGTTCTTTGCAGATCTATGCAAAACAGATCTACGTTACTATACGCATCTGTACGCATATCTACGCAAATATACTCCTACGCATTCCTTCGCAAATATACGCAATTCTACGCAGATCTAATCAAATCAACGCAATTTACGCAGTTCTTCGCATTTTAACGCAAATATACGCAATTCTACGTAGATCTTAGCAAATATACGCAAATCAACGCAGGCCTAGGCATACTCAAAAATATACTCAATTCTACGCAGATCTACGCAAATATACGCAACTCTACGCAGATCTACACAAATAAACGCAATTTTTCGCAGTTCTACGCAGACATACGAAATTCTAAGCAGATCTACTTAAATATACGCAACTGTACGTAGATACGCAAATGTACCAAGAACGCAGTTCCACGCTTATTTACGTAAATATACGCAATTCTACGCAGTTCTACGCAAACATACGATATTCTACGCAGATCTACGCAAATGTACGCAACTGTACGCAGATACGCAAATGTACCAACCAAACGCAGTTTCACGCATATTCACGCATATTCACGCAAATATATGCAGATCTACGCAAATATACGCAGATCTACAAAGATCTAGGCAATAATACGCAATTCTACGCAGATCTACGCAAATCTACGCATTTTACGTAAATATACGAAATTCTTAGCAGAAAACTATCTTGACTAAAACAATCGTGATAGAAAACTATCCTGATAGAAACCTATTATGATAGAAAACTATCATTATATAAAACTATCATGATAGAAAACTATTATGATAGAAAACTATCATAATAGAAAACTATCGTGATAGAAAACTACCATGATAGAAAACTATCATGATAGATAACTATCATGATAGAAAACTATCGTGATAGAAAACTATCATGATAAATATCTATCACGATAGAAAACTATCATGATAGAATGATCGAAAACTATATGATAGAAAACTATCGTGATAGAAAACTATCATGATAGAAAACTATCATGATAGAAAACTATCTTGATAAAAAGCAATCATGATAGAAAACTATCATGATAGAAAACTATCAGAATATAAAACTATCATTATATAAAACTATCATGATAGAAAACTATCATGATAGAAAACTATCATTATAGAAAACTATCGTGATAGAAAACTATCATGATAGAAAAGTATCATGATAGAAAACTATCGTGATTTTTCTATCACGATAGTGATAGAAAACTATCATGATAGAAAACTATCGTGATAGAAAACTATCATGATAGAAAACTATCTTGATTAAAACAACCGTGATAGAAAACTATCATGATAGAAAACTATCATGATAGAAAACTATCGTGAAAGAAAACTATCATGATAGAAAACTATCGTGATAGAAAACTATCATGATAGAAATCTATCACGATAGAAAACTATCATCACAGAATGATAGAAAACTATCATGATAGAAAACTTGTATGGGCTTTCCTTTGATGTGCTATCTCCCCTAGGTCTGTTTTTTTATTTTCGTAGGGTAGTGAATGCTGTCCCTCAGTATATCACCAATCGTTTCGATAAACACTGCCTAAAATTATCGTTTCAATTTCATGAATCCAAACTCTGACATACTGTGAACGATTCGGCAATCAGCGGACATAACTTTGCAAAATGCTTTCGCGCTTCTTTTCTCTCTGACCATTCAACTCGATAGGATCTCGATCCCCGAAATAAAATTTCTTAGTGATAAAATTATAACACACTTTTCCGAAAACATTTATTACTCGAAATAAGTGCCACGTGCATAAGTTTTTTTTAATTAAAGTCGCTTCAGGTAAATTTGGGAGATATTTTATGATTTTCTGCGAAATCAATCTTATCCCTCTAGCCAGGTTGCTTCAACCAACGCGATTGTGGATTGTAAAAGCCTAGATAGTGGCCCCTGGGAGCCCTGAAACCCAGGTACAGTCATTCCAGAACCTATCTATCTGAACAATTCAGAAAAAAAAAAAAAAACACTCGAGCGAATAGGATCAACCCACCTACCTCTTATATATTGGTTATTGCTAAGGTTGAAATCAGAGCATATCCAGGTAACTCAAGGGCGAACTCCATTATCCAAGCTGCTCTAATTAACTCTTGGTATCGAAGCATAGCACGTAAGACTGTGCTCCCGGTATAGTCAGGGTATATCACCGAAGCATCGTCACGACGGAACACGTGAAGCTCATCGAAATTCTTCAAATTCCATGTGGCCGACGAGACACCATACACGTGACCTAGTCTGGAAATCACAACAAAATTGATTTATCAAAATCATCCAACATCTAAATCAAATCCGTGTCCACGTGATCCAGCGAATAAATCGGTGGCTTTGGGCTTTTCGGTCACACTGAATTAACATGGACGCGTTTTGAAGATCAAAAGCCTAATCTTTGATCTGGCTTCGTCTGTTTTTGGTGAACTTCATCTAACCGTTACTGCTCCTAGCGAAATAATCCCAACGAAGTATTAGGAGGGCAAGCGTGGTTGATCACAGCCAACCAGTGCTCTCGAGGGCACTTTCGTTAATGATCTTCACAAGGCATCGAAACATCTACACTACATCCTCAATAGTCTAATTAATAAAAAAGAATCTCTTCCTAATCTTAAATTATAATCTTTTATGTAACGACCGCACTCAAGAGCTAAGTATTCCATTCTCCATATTTATATACTCGTTCAATTAGACAAGTTTACCTTTTTTTTCCCACTAATCAATAGCAAAGATCACAAAAAGAGACCAGAGTGAAAGAACTCAAGAGCTCCAGGTCCAGCCAAGGAGGTTGTGCGCACCACTTCGTTGGAGGAGAGTAAGCGGTAAGTCAAACATTTTTCCAAATTATACTTGTTAAGTAAATAAGAAGAGAAAGCAAAAAACAAAAAAAAGGTAAAGCTAACCTTATCTATTGAACGAGGGCTTTGATAGCTAAAGAGCTAATTGATACCATTTTTTAAAACTTTTTTTTTTTAGTTCATTTTCATTTGCTATTCGAATGACCTATTATGTACTTATTTTAGGCTAACGAAACACTTTGAGTGAAGTCGAGTTTTCATTTATTTGTTTTATATTAATTAACTGGGAGAAGAGATTCTCATTAAGAGCGGTTTAAAGAGCTCCGCTTTAAGATTTTGAAATAACATTTACGGACTATGTGAAAGTAATACACATTCTCTTTTTTTATATATTTATTATTTTATTTTGATTTCTTAATTTCTATTTCGTTATCTGTACTCAGTTTGTTTTACAAATTTAAGGCACCCATGAGTTACTAAAAATCTGATGGATAAACAGAATAAACGCCTTTAAGGTCAAATTTTAACTTGAGATCCTGGATGTTTTTATTTTTCCCTTGTTGAACAAAGTCAACATGTTATTAGAGTAGGTTTTTGATTTAGTGCTAGGGAAGATAGAGGAAGGAAGATGACACGCGATCGCGGCAAAATAGGTGGGAAGTAAGGTTCTATTTCCGTATGGATTAGGGGTTATCGCGTTTAATTAGAGTGGAGCGGTAACCACGGGGTTCCTACACAGAGTAGTGGACCAAGGGAGGGTGACACTTGGGAACCAACAACACCTCCGGTTTCCCAAATTATGTTTGTTTGTGAACTTAATTCGTTTTGTTTATTTATTTCCAATTGGGGGATTTTTAATGTTGATTCTTGACGCGAGATAGGCATGAGTTAAAGATGTACACGGCAGTCCAGTGGCGAGTGTAAGATCCCACCCCACCGACGAGCTAGTTTATGGCTTATGCAAGCATGCCTACACCAGCACTCGGCCGATTGGACAACCCTCTTCGCATACGTTGTTCTGCCTAAGTATCCTGTGGCGTAGGGTGAGCAACGAAGGGCAGACCATCGCCAAAGAGCGAAGGGGGAACACCTTATCCGTTACACAGGTGGCGCCCAAGGTAGGGTCAAGAATCGTACTAACATTTAGAGCGTTTCATAAAACCCGAAACGAGTTTTTTTTTTGTGACTCAAAAGACATTGCGTTATTGTTAAAGCAATATCCATATACTTTTCGTAATCATGATTGAAAGTTGGAAATGTCCAATTGAGTATAGTTTATGATAAACATAACTTTTTGCTGCGTTTTATAGTTGATAGATTGATAGATAGATAGATATTGTTTATTCAAATAAAATTACATATTACATTAAATAATTTTAACAAATTCGTGAATAAATTACATATATAGATATGACATAAAATGTCGTCTGCCTGAGTGGCTTTATTTTAACAAAAAATTATCAAGAAGTAAGTAATTATTTTTCTAAACAAAAAAAAATGTAGGTATTACTATTTTTATAAAGATAGAAGAAACAAAAATTAAATGCAAATTATGGATGACATTATGTGATTTTTACATTTTTTTAGAATTTGAATTTTAGAATTAGATATTAGAAAAAATTGAATCAGTTTTGTTTGAAGGACTTTTAGTTAGTGAAAACAAAATAATAAAGGACTTTTAGTTTAGTTAAAACAAAATGGTTATGGACTTTTAGTTTAGTTAAAACAATTTTTTTTTTTTTTTTTTTTTTTTTCTTGGACTTTTAGATTAGTTAAATCAAACTTTGCTTTTATAGTTAAGTTAGAACATTTATTCTTTTTTGTTTGGACTTTTAGATTAGTTAAATCAAAATTAAATCGAATTTTCATTAATATAGACAAATTGTAACTGTTAGCAAGTTAAAACAGCATGCACTTTGTTGATATAAGATCATGGCTCAAAAGCTTTCGGTGTAGATTCGGGACCTATATGATAGTGACTCCTTGCAAAACTCGTATAATCGCATCCAATGTGCACCGTTCAGGAAACCAGTAATCTCATCAGCTTGCAACAAACTCTTTCCAAAGTGGAAACGCCTTATCTCTGCTAACATCGGACAAACGCCAATAAGGTGTTTTATATCTTCTCTCTCTTGCAAATTGCAGAGACTGCAATTTTCCGATCTGTCGCTGCGATGTGGCATCCAATTTAGTTTGACTAACTCTCCCCTTATTTTAAAGATAGTTCCAATGATGAGGCTGCTATAATTGCTGTTGAAATAGTTGTTTTCGTTGAGATTATAGATACACTTGGAATAGTACCGTCTCTCCGTTGATGATCTGGCTTTTTCGATGTAGGAGTATCTTTCGTTCTCATCGGTGACTGCTATAACTTCGTAAAGCGCACGTTTGCACTGAACACCATTCATTAATGACCAATTTAATGTAATTCCACAGTCCGCAGCTAATGAATTCCACTCTTTTACCAGTAATGTTTTTTGTCGTATTGCATACTCCATAATCTGTCTAGGTAGCCTTGATTCGTCCATGTGTAGTACTCTCTGTGTATAATCGGCATTCATCTTCAGCGTCGATATGAACATTGTCGGAAGGCCAGTTTCCAAATAATACATATACTTGGGCGTATTTACCGGTAAACAAAATATCCTTCTAAGGTAAAAGCGAAGTAAGTACTCCACTTGATCAAATTTCTGCACTCCCCATACCTGGGCCCCATAGAACAAGATTGCTTGCGCCGTAGCATTAAAAACTCGATACTTAAGGTTTACTGGGATAAGTCGATTACTAAATACTTTTTGCCAGTTCATACATATTGCAGATTTAGCTTTATCTAATTTCATTGTAAGATGTTTTTCAAGGTTTAAGTTAAACGTAAACTCCATTCCTAAGTATGTGTAACATTTAACTACTTCCAGAACGTTTCCCTCATATTTCCAATGCTCATCTTTTGTGATTTTTTCTGAACCATTCTTAAGGACCATTACTTTTGATTTTTCTATATTCACGATCAAATTCCATACTTTGCAATAACCTTCTAGCTTATTTATCATCATTTGTAGGGCCACGGGGGATTCAGCAAGAATTACTATATCATCTGCGTACATAATGACTTTTATCCTTAAACTACCAAACTCCACTCCGCAAGGCAGCCACTGCACTATATCGTCTAGAAATAGTGCAAAGAGTAGTGGACTAAGATTACATCCTTGTCGTACTCCTTGGTTTACTTCAATCCTTTCTGTATAACTTCGGTTTCTTCCTTTATAGTATAACTTCGGTACAAAACTATGACCTCCTTGTTTTCAGTGTCCTATAATTCATGTAGATTATACAAATTTTTCAGTAAATGCGTTGATTTCGAAGGGTCATAGTCATTTGATTTAACATTTGTTTGGAGGAGTTCGTTGGACGACCGGGGGATATCGGTTCTGAGAAACCACATTTCCGACTGCAGCGCCCGAGTTCTGTTCCAGCAAACTTTGATTTTGAGTAGGCTCAGATTAAGACTATCCCACTAGTTATACGTAAACAATTCATTTATCATATATTTAGTAGCTTGAGAGAGTTCAAAATGGTTAACGTACTTTAATTAGCGACTCATAGTTTCAGGTTACAAAAACCATTTCTTTGATTGCACTCATAAGATTAGTCAATGTAAACCTCTCAAAGCCGAAAACATACACATTCACAAACTTATATATTTCCTTTTTGCCGTGTTGTTCGATTCAATCACGAAAACCTTCTCGACTCTTCCTTAGCACAATATGAGCGTATGAGATATTCGTTTTTTTTGCACCGTAACATTTTTTTTTTGAACTGTAGGTAGATACATTGCAAAAACAATCTATCCCTATTATTTTTCTGTAAAGTTTTTTTTTCGTTAACAACCTTTATATTAAGAAAGTTTTCATTTTTCAAGAGAACAAATAATTGGATTTTTTTTTTAATCACAAATTAAGCTATTAAGTTTTAGAAGTTTAATCAATCAACCCCTTCTTAAGTTTTGACTACCTACCACTTCGTATAATTTTCCTTGGAGTTTTTATATACAAATTACGCTAAAATATGCAATATGCCTCCAAAAAATACATCTGCATTAAGTAAAAGAAACTTAAGAGAAAATAATCAGGGAGAAGTAGGTTTGCCTGCAGAGCAGAATCCCGATAACCAAAGCCAGGCCGCGGCCGTAGTCGAAAATCTGGATGGAAACCAAAATTTACCTACCCCTCAAGTTAATAACCCTTCTGTGTCTGGACTTCAGCAGGCTACAGAAAAAACTTTTTCCCTTGATGAAAGTCTCAAGCGGTACATCGAAACCATCGTTACGGCTTCAATAGGGCTTAGTAGGGCCGAAGACCTTAAAATCCGTAAGGCCGAATATGAAGCGGAAAGATCTAGTTTAAGGCGAGAAATAGTGAGGACAATTCAGGAAGAGATTAGAGCAACTTCCACGACTCCACTAAGAGTACAAGGTGAGCTCAATAACATGCAGCCACCATTAGAAGAAAGTACTAGGCATACAAGCCCCATCAATGCAAATATTCATGCACACCAAGCTCATGGTAATCCTCCGGAGCTAATTGATCCTACACATCCAAGTTCGAACGTTCAAAATTTTTTGAGCCAACTTAATGCACTAAATCTAAACGCCTCGAATTCTAATGATCGAATTTCCTTACCATCTTTCTCCCTTCGTTCAGTTGAGTTCCAAAAATGGGGACTCAAGTTTGACAACAAGAAAATGACGGTCGATGACTTCCTGTTTCGACTAAAACGACTAAAAACTTGCTACAAGGCTACCTTGGAGGATATATTCCTTCATTTTCATCTTTTTGTAGCTGGCCAGGTGGAAAGTTGGTTTTGGAATTTCTCAAAGTCAAACCCAGGAGCCACTTGGACCAATTTAGAATTTGCTCTCATCGAGCAATATCGAAGTCTCGAAACCGATTCGGAACTCCTGCGAAAAATGTTTGATCGTAGACAAGGTCCCACTGAATGTTTCGACGACTTTTATCAGGATATTCTTGTGATGAACGCTCGTATACATATACCTAAGACTTCTAGAGAACTGATTGATTTAATCAAACAGAACGTGAAACGTAGAACCGGGGAACTTCTTATAACGTTCAACACACATAGTTTACCAGAGATGGTGTATGTGTGTCGAACGATAGAAAAACACGCTCTCCAAAATCAAAACGTTAGTTCTAGAGCGATTCCTTATGCAAATTTAAGAGCCAGAGTAAATGAACTAGAATTCCCAACTGAAGATCTTCACGATTTAGATGCCTTAGCATTCCCATCAGCCCAGAGAAATCAACATCAGATTGTATATACCTGTTGGAACTGCAAAGTCAAAGGCCACTCGTATAAATAATGTCCCAGTGCGCAGAGGAATCTTTTCTGCTTCAGATGTGGTGCTGAAAATACCACGTCTCCTAAATGCCCTAAGTGTTCGGGAAACAGGAACTGGGGCAATACAACCGGGGAGTTTTGCCCTCCGCAAACGAATTCGGAACCCAAAGCGCTATAAACAAAATTTTTACAAATACACCAGGCACTGAATATATACCCGATCGTACGAAACCAGAAAAACCATTTTTACCTGCCTGTACCGATTCAAATTTTGAATCAAAATCACCAGATAGTGACCATCTAACCATTTTAAAAAGGCCTTTAAAAAACCCATCCGCTAACGACCTTGACGTGCCCTCGAAATGTCTCCAAAAACCAAAATCTCTTCACGAGAGATTGAATAACTATTATGAAGTACGGCTCGTATCTTCAAAGAAACCCCAAAACCTATCTTAAAGCTAAGAGAAAGATTTAAAAAGAAACGCGAAATCCATACAGCTATTTGTGCAACTAACCTTTGCAGCACCGATGACCCAAGACCTTATGCTAGTGTGTACATATTTGGTAGAAAAATGCTAGGTCTCTTGGATAGCGGCGCTAGCATAAGCTGTTTGGGGTCAGAATGTCTGAAACTAGTCAAGGAGGCAGGTGTTCCTTATAAACACTTTCAGTCAAAAGTGAAAACTGCGAATGGAGAACCGCAATCTATTGTAGGGGACTTCTCTACAAAAGTATCTTATAAAGGCGTAACTAAGGATGTAACCTTTTTCTTAGTGCCATTGTTAGACCAACCCTTATATTTGGGGGTTAACTTTTGGAGAACTTTCGAGATCGCACCCCACATAATTTCAGAGGTTTCAATAAAAGAACCAGTTTATGATTCAAATGCTCACGAGCTACCGGCAGATCAGTCAAATGAACTTCAAAGTGTTATAAGTTTGTTTCCGTCCACCGCTAAATTAGGCCTCGGAAAAACCAAACTGGAGGAACATACAATAGATACAGGGGATGCGGAGCCCATTAAGCAACGTTATTACCCGGTTTCTCCAGCGGTACAAACCATGATGTGTGATGAACTGGATAGGATGCTCTCTTTGGGGGTCATCGAAGAAAGCGAAAGTGCGTGGAGCTCTCCTATTGTCCTGGTACAGAAGCCCGGGAAAAATCGCCTGTGCCTGGACTCTAGGAAAGTGAACAAAGCTACGAAGAACGATGCCTATCCACTACATCATGTTGATGGGCTGCTGAGTCGTCAGTCAGAGACACACTTCATCTCAAGTGTGGATCTGAATGACGCCTTTTGGCAGATTCCGCTGGAGAGGACCTCACGGGAAAAAACGGCGTTTAGGTACTGTGCCCGGTAGGCCTCTCTATCAATTCACTGTCATGCCCTTTGGCCTCTGCAATGCCGCCCAACGGTTATGCAGACTTATGGACAAAGTGATTCCACATGAATTGAGACAGAACATCTTCGTTTATTTGGATGATCTATTGGTGGTTTCGGCGACATTTGATGAACATATACAAATAACGGGTGATTTTTTAAGAGGTTTAGAACTTTTTTTAAAAAAAAAAACACAAAAAATTCGAAAAAATGAATGAAATATTTATTTGAATCGATAGTTTGAACCTTGCAATTTAATGTTTAAAGATAATTTCATGCAAATGTTGACCGCGGCTGCGTCTCAGGTAGCCCATCCGCTGAGTCCAATTTTGGCATACTCTTTCACACATATCGGCCGGTATCTCACGAATGAATGCATGGATGTTGGCTTCCAGTGCGTCAATCGAAGCGGGCTTGTCCCTATAGACATTAGCCTTGACATACCCCCACAAAAAATAATCTAATGGTGTCAAATCGCACGATCTAGGCGGCCAATTGACCGGCCCGAAACGTTAAATTAACTGTTCACCAAACTCGCCTCGCAATTGCGCCATTGTTTCGCGTGCTGTGTGGCATGTGGCACCGTCTTGTTGAAACCACATATCATGCAAGTCAAGAACTTCCATTTCGGGCAAAAAAAAGTTTGTTATCATCGCAAAATTTTCCACGTAGTGCTGTAACAAAGGCCTAACTGCTGGGAACGGCGCCGAATCGACATTTCGCGGTCTTCTGTCACACTAGCTGATACGGCCGCAATATTTTCTTCACTACGCACAGTACGTAAACGTGTTGGTGGTTAAATGTCCAACAAAGTAAATTTGGTGCGAAATTTGGTCACAATCTTCCGAATAGACTGCTCAGAAGGTCGAGAATGCCGACCATAAAATGGAAGCAGCGCGCGATGAACATTTCGAACCGAGCACGAATTTTGATAGTAAAATTCAATAATTTGCAAGCGTTGTTCATTTGTAAGACGATCCATGGTTAAATTGCAAACCAAACTGAAGCTGTTTGACAGTGACACAAGGTACTAAACACACGTCAGCTGTCAAAACCAGTGTTGCCAAAACCAAACCAGCTAAAAAATCACCCGTTACTATCCAAACACGCAACGCTTCTTAAAAACGCAGGACTTACCATTATACCAAGTCCAAATTTTGCTTTAAAGAGCTGAAATTTCTAGGGTACATTGTGGGTGGTGGGTGCATTAAGACAGATCCAGATAAGGTATCTGCAATCAAATATTTCCCTGTGCCAAAGACAGCCCGCCAGGTGAGAAGGTTTTTGGGTCTTTCTGGATGGTACAGACGGTTTGTGAGCAATTACTCATCCCTGGCCACTCCGTTGACAGACACCCTTAAGAAAAGTAAGACGTTTACTTTCACCCCTGAAGCTCTAAAGGCTTTTGAAGAGCTTAAACTTGCCTTGACCTCAGCGCCGATTGTAATAAACCCTGATTTTAAAAAACCGTTTAAAATACTCTGTGACGCCTCGACTTCCGGCATCGGGAGCGTCTTGTGCCAGGAAGATGAAAATGGGGTAGAGAGGCCCATATATTATTACTCTCATAAACTCACATCAGCCCAACGCAAATACAGCATAACGGAGTTGGAGTGCTTAGCTGCGGTGCTTGGCGTGGAGAAGTTTCGGAGCTATGTTGAAGGACAGGAGTTCACGGTTGTGACGGACCATGCGAGCTTGAGGTGGCTCATGAGTCAGAAAGACTTAAACGGCCGATTAGCACGTTGGAGTTTGAGACTCCAGCGATTCTCATTTGAGCATAGGAAGGGAACGCAGAACGTAGTCCCAGACGCACTCTCACGAGTCTATGCGGTAGACGAAATTGCGTCTGTGAAAAACGATGTAGCTAACTCTTCCGATGTTCTTCAGATCGATCTTACTGATCCGGCTTTTAAGTCAGATGAGTATGTAGGATTGATTAAAACAATTGAGGAAAATCAAAGTCAGCTTCCTGACCTTCGGGTATCAGACTGTTTTGCATACAAGAAGGTCAAACCATGCACAGGGTATCCGAGAGAAGATGACTGTGTCTGGAAACTCTGGATCCCCTCTTCGCTAACAGATCGTTTGGTTCGTTTGGCTCATGATCCACCTCGTGCTTCGCATGGTGGGATCGCAAAAACGTTGTATCGTTTGCGTGAACGTTTCTACTGGCCTAATATGGCGGCTCAGGTTAAGACGTTCATAGCCAACTGAAATGTGTGTAAGTCCTCTAAGGCTCCAAACTCTGTCCTAAGACCACCTATGGGACAGGCATTCATCGTAGATAGGCCATTCCAACACGTTTATGTTGATTTTTTGGGACCTTACCCACGTTCAAAAAAAGGCATCACTTTTATGATAGTGTGCTTGGATCAGCTCACTAAATTTGTGCTTGTGAAAGCCTTACGTAAGGCAACAGGTGAAGTAGCAACTCAGTTTCTAGAGGAGGAACTCTTCGCGATGTTTGGAACACCAGAATCTCTTTTGTCTGATAACGGCAAGCAATTTGTCGGCAAGGAGTTTTCTAGGTTTTTGAATACCTATGGTACTAGGCATATAAAGACAGCGTCATACTCGCCTCAGGCGAATGCTAGTGAGCGAGTCAATCGCTCTATCCTGGCAGCGATTCGTTCTTACGTTGGGTCGGACCAATCTAATTGGGACAGGAACCTTATTTCTATAGTAAGCGCGCTACGAACAACAATTCATTCAGCTATTGGCATGTCGCCACATGAAGCGCTTTTCGGACAAAGTAAGATCGAACATGGGTCCGACTACCAATTGTTGAAAAAATTGAAGAGTTTAAATAACTCTGAATTTGATGTGTTACCAAAATCGGTAAAAATAAATATGATTCACAATAGGATCAAAGAGTCATTAGCTCAGGCCCACAAAACTTACGAAAAAACCTACAACCTTAGGAGCAAAAATCAACTGTATCAGGTAGGACAAAATGTCTTTAAACGTAACTTCATTCTAAGTGACGCTTCCAAAAGTCCTAACGCGAAGTTATGCCCTAAGTTTGTCCCAGCAAGGATAAAACCGTTGTAGGTAATAACTTGTACGAGCTCGAAGACTCTCAGGGAAATATACTGGGTATAGCTCATGCAAAGGATATCCGCCAATAGAATGAGAACTCTTCTCAGGCGTGGGTCGACTTTCAAGAAAAAATTATAGCGCCTCTTTCATTTCATTTTCTTGCGGATCGTGTCCTCGAAATTGAAAAGTTGTGTATGGGCTTTCCTTTGATGTGCTATCTCCCCTAGGTCTGTTTTTTTATTTTCGTAGGGTAGTGAATGCTGTCCCTCAGTATATCACCAATCGTTTCGATAAACACTGCCTAAAATTATCGTTTCAATTTCATGAATCCAAACTCTGACATACTGTGAACGATTCGGCAATCAGCGGACATAACTTTGCAAAATGCTTTCGCGCTTCTTTTCTCTCTGACCATTCAACTCGATAGGATCTCGATCCCCGAAATAAAATTTCTAAGTGATAAAATTATAACACACTTTTCCGAAAATATTTATTACTCGAAATAAGTGCCACGTGCATAAGTTTTTTTTATTTAAAGTCGCTTCAGGTAAATTTGGGAGATATTTTATGATTTTCTGAGAAATTAATCTTATCTCTCTAGCCAGGTTGCTTCAACCAACGCGATTGGGGATTGTAAAAGCCTAGATAGTGGCCCCTGGGAGCCCTGAAACCCAAGTACAGTCATTCCAGAACCTATCTATCTGAACAATTCAGAAAAAAAAAACACTCGAGCGAATAGGATCAACCCACCTACCTCTTATATATTGGTTATTGCTAAGGTTGAAATCAGAGCATATCCAGGTAACTCAAGGGCGAACTCCATTATCCAAGCCGCTCTAATTAACTCTTGGTTTCAGAAAAAAATTATCGAAGCATAGCACGTAAGACTGTGCTCCCGGTATAGTCAGGGTATATCACCGAAGCATCGTCACGACGGAACACGTGAAGCTCATCGAAATTCTTCAAATTTCATGTGGCCGACGAGACACCATACACGTGACCTAGTCTGGAAATCACAACAAAATTGATTTATCAAAATCATCCAACATCTAAATCAAATCCGTGTCCACGTGATCCAGCGAATAAATCGGTGGCTTTGGGCTTTTCGGTCACACTGAATTAACATGGACGCGTTTTGAAGATCAAAAGCCTAATCTTTGATCTGGCTTCGTCTGTTTTTGGTGAACTTCATCTAACCGTTACTGCTCCTAGCGAAATAATCCCAACGAAGTATTAGGAGGGCAAGCGTGGTTGATCACAGCCAACCAGTGCTCTCGAGGGCACTTTCGTTAATGATCTTCACAAGGCATCGAAACATCTACACTACATCCTCAATAGTCTAATTAATAATAAAGAATCTCTTCCTAATCTTAAATTATACTCTTTTATGTAACGACCGCACTCAAGAGCTAAGTATTCCATTCTCCATATTTATATACTCGTTCAATTAGACAAGTTTACCTTTTTTTTCCCACTAATCAATAGCAAAGATCACAAAAAGAGACCAGAGTGAAAGAACTCAAGAGCTCCAGGTCCAGCCAAGGAGGTTGTGCGCACCACTTCGTTGGAGGAGAGTAAGCGGTAAGTCAAACATTTTTCCAAATTATACTTGTTAAGTAAATAAGAAGAGAAAGCAAAAAACAAAAAAAAGTAAAGCTAACCTTATCTATTGAACGAGGGCTTTGATAGCTAAAGAGCTAATTGATACCATTTTTTAAAACTTTTTTTTTTAGTTCATTTTCATTTGCTATTCGAATGACCTATTATGTACTTATTTTAGGCTAACGAAACACTTTGAGTGAAGTCGAGTTTTCATTTATTTGTTTTATATTAATTAACTGGGAGAAGAGATTCTCATTAAGAGCGGTTTAAAGAGCTCCGCTTTAAGATTTTGAAATAACATTTACGGACTATGTGAAAGTAATACACATTCTCTTTTTTTATATATTTATTATTTTATTTTGATTTCTTAATCTATTTCGTTATCTGCACTCAGTTTGTTTTACAAATTTAAGGCACCCATGAGTTACTAAAAATCTGATGGATAAACAGAATAAACGCCTTTAAGGTCAAATTTTAACTTGAGATCCTGGATGTTTTTATTTTTCCCTTGTTGAACAAAGTCAACATGTTATTAGAGTAGGTTTTTGATTTAGTGCTTAGGGAAGATAGAGGAAGGAAGATGACACGCGATCGCGGCAAAATAGGTGGGAAGTAAGGTTCTATTTCCGTATGGATTAGGGGTTATCGCGTTTAATTAGAGTGGAGCGGTAACCACGGGGTTCCTACACAGAGTAGTGGACCAAGGGAGGGTGACACTTGGGAACCAACAACACCTCCGGTTTCCCAAATTATGTTTGTTTGTGAACTTAATTCGTTTTGTTTATTTATTTCCAATTGGGGGATTTTTAATGTTGATTCTTGACGCGAGATAGGCATGAGTTAAAGATGTACACGGCAGTCCAGTGGCGAGTGTAAGATCCCACCCCACCGACGAGCTAGTTTATGGCTTATGCAAGCATGCCTACACCAGCACTCGGCCGATTGGACAACCCTCTTCGCATACGTTGTTCTGCCTAAGTATCCTGTGGCGTAGGGTGAGCAACGAAGGGCAGACCATCGCCAAAGAGCGAAGGGGGAACACCTTATCCGTTACACAGGTGGCGCCCAAAGTAGGGTCAAGAATCGTACTAACATTTAGAGCGTTTCATAAAACCCGAAACGAGTTTTTTTTTTGTGACTCAAAAGACACTGCGTAATTGTTAAAGCAATATCCATATACTTTTCGTAATCATGGTTGAAAGTTGGAATTATGAAATGTCCAATTGAGTATAGTTTATGATAAACATAACTTTTTGCTGCGTTTTATAGTATAACTTCGGTACAAAACTATGACCTCCTTGTTTTCAGTGTCCTATAATTCATGTAGATTATACAAATTTTTCAGTAAATGCGTTGATTTCGAAGGGTCATAGTCATTTGATTTAACATTTGTTTGGAGGAGTTCGTTGGACGACCGGGGGATATCGGTTCTGAGAAACCACATTTCCGACTGCAGCGCCCGAGTTCTGTTCCAGCAAACTTTGATTTTGAGTAGGCTCAGATTAAGACTATCCCACTAGTTATACGTAAACAATTCATTTATCATATATTTAGTAGCTTGAGAGAGTTCAAAATGGTTAACGTACTTTAATTAGCGACTTATAGTTTCAGGTTATAAAAACCATTTCTTTGATTGCACTCATAAGATTAGTCAATGTAAACCTCTCAAAGCCGAAAACATACACATTCACAAACTTATATATTTCCTTTTTGCCGTGTCGTTCGATTCAATCACGAAAACCTTCTCGACTCTTCCTTAGCACAATATGAGCGTATGAGATATTCGTTTTTTTTGCACCGTAAAATTTTTTTTTTTGAACTGTAGGTAGATACATTGCAAAAACAATCTATCCCTATTATTTTTCTGTAAAGTTTTTTTTTCGTTAACAACCTTTATATTAAGAAAGTTTTCATTTTTCAAGAGAACAAATTATTGGATTTTTTTTTTAATCACAAATTAAGCTATTAAGTTTTAGAAGTTTAATCAATCAACCCCTTCTTAAGTTTTGACTACCTACCACTTCGTATAATTTTCCTTGGAGTTTTTATATACAAATTACGCTAAAATATGCAATATGCCTCCAAAAAATACATCTGCATTAAGTAAAAGAAACTTAAGAGAAAATAATCAGGGAGAAGTAGGTTTGCCTGCAGAGCAGAATCCCGATAACCAAAGCCAGGCCGCGGCCGTAGTCGAAAATCTGGATGGAAACCAAAATTTACCTACCCCTCAAGTTAATAACCCTTCTGTGTCTGGACTTCAGCAGGCTACAGAAAAAACTTTTTCCCTTGATGAAAGTCTCAAGCGGTACATCGAAACCATCGTTACGGCTTCAATAGGGCTTAGTAGGGCCGAAGACCTTAAAATCCGTAAGGCCGAATATGAAGCGGAAAGATCTAGTTTAAGGCGAGAAATAGTGAGGACAATTCAGGAAGAGATTAGAGCAACTTCCACGACTCCACTAAGAGTACAAGGTGAGCTCAATAACATGCAGCCACCATTAGAAGAAAGTACTAGGCATACAAGCCCCATCAATGCAAATATTCATGCACACCAAGCTCATGGTAATCCTCCGGAGCTAATTGATCCTACACATCCAAGTTCGAACGTTCAAAATTTTTTGAGCCAACTTAATGCACTAAATCTAAACGCCTCGAATTCTAATGATCGAATTTCCTTACCATCTTTCTCCCTTCGTTCAGTTGAGTTCCAAAAATGGGGACTCAAGTTTGACAACAAGAAAATGACGATCGATGACTTCCTGTTTCGGCTAAAACGACTAAAAACTTGCTACAAGGCTACCTGGGAGGATATATTCCTTCATTTTCATCTTTTTGTAGCTGGCCAGGTGGAAAGTTGGTTTTGGAATTTCTCAAAGTCAAACCCAGGAGCCACTTGGACCAATTTAGAATTTGCTCTCATCGAGCAATATCGAAGTCTCGAAACCGATTCGGAACTCCTGCGAAAAATGTTTGATCGTAGACAAGGTCCCACTGAATGTTTCGACGACTTTTATCAGGATATTCTTGTTTTCAGTGTCCTATAATTCATGTAGATTATACAAATTTTTCAGTAAATGCGTTGATTTCGAAGGGTCATAGTCATTTGATTTAACATTTGTTTGGAGGAGTTCGTTGGACGACCGGGGGATATCGGTTCTGAGAAACCACATTTCCGACTGCAGCGCCCGAGTTCTGTTCCAGCAAACTTTGATTTTGAGTAGGCTCAGATTAAGACTATCCCACTAGTTATACGTAAACAATTCATTTATCATATATTTAGTAGCTTGAGAGAGTTCAAAATGGTTAACGTACTTTAATTAGCGACTTATAGTTTCAGGTTATAAAAACCATTTCTTTGATTGCACTCATAAGATTAGTCAATGTAAACCTCTCAAAGCCGAAACATACACATTCACAAACTTATATATTTCCTTTTTGCCGTGTCGTTCGATTCAATCACGAAAACCTTCTCGACTCTTCCTTAGCACAATATGAGCGTATGAGATATTCGTTTTTTTTGCACCGTAAAATTTTTTTTTTTGAACTGTAGGTAGATACATTGCAAAAACAATCTATCCCTATTATTTTTCTGTAAAGTTTTTTTTTCGTTAACAACCTTTATATTAAGAAAGTTTTCATTTTTCAAGAGAACAAATTATTGGATTTTTTTTTTAATCACAAATTAAGCTATTAAGTTTTAGAAGTTTAATCAATCAACCCCTTCTTAAGTTTTGACTACCTACCACTTCGTATAATTTTCCTTGGAGTTTTTATATACAAATTACGCTAAAATATGCAATATGCCTCCAAAAAATACATCTGCATTAAGTAAAAGAAACTTAAGAGAAAATAATCAGGGAGAAGTAGGTTTGCCTGCAGAGCAGAATCCCGATAACCAAAGCCAGGCCGCGGCCGTAGTCGAAAATCTGGATGGAAACCAAAATTTACCTACCCCTCAAGTTAATAACCCTTCTGTGTCTGGACTTCAGCAGGCTACAGAAAAAACTTTTTCCCTTGATGAAAGTCTCAAGTGGTACATCGAAACCATCGTTACGGCTTCAATAGGGCTTAGTAGGGCCGAAGACCTTAAAATCCGTAAGGCCGAATATGAAGCGGAAAGATCTAGTTTAAGGCGAGAAATAGTGAGGACAATTCAGGAAGAGATTAGAGCAACTTCCACGACTCCACTAAGAGTACAAGGTGAGCTCAATAACATGCAGCCACCATTAGAAGAAAGTACTAGGCATACAAGCCCCATCAATGCAAATATTCATGCACACCAAGCTCATGGTAATCCTCCGGAGCTAATTGATCCTACACATCCAAGTTCGAACGTTCAAAATTTTTTGAGCCAACTTAATGCACTAAATCTAAACGCCTCGAATTCTAATGATCGAATTTCCTTACCATCTTTCTCCCTTCGTTCAGTTGAGTTCCAAAAATGGGGACTCAAGTTTGACAACAAGAAAATGACGATCGATGACTTCCTGTTTCGGCTAAAACGACTAAAAACTTGCTACAAGGCTACCTGGGAGGATATATTCCTTCATTTTCATCTTTTTGTAGCTGGCCAGGTGGAAAGTTGGTTTTGGAATTTCTCAAAGTCAAACCCAGGAGCCACTTGGACCAATTTAGAATTTGCTCTCATCGAGCAATATCGAAGTCTCGAAACCGATTCGGAACTCCTGCGAAAAATGTTTGATCGTAGACAAGGTCCCACTGAATGTTTCGACGACTTTTATCAGGATATTCTTGTGATGAACGCTCGTATACATATACCTAAGACTTCTAGAGAACTGATTGATTTAATCAAACAGAACGTGAAACGTAGAACCGGGGAACTTCTTATAACGTTCAACACACATAGTTTACCAGAGATGGTGTATGTGTGTCGAACGATAGAAAAACACGCTCTCCAAAATCAAAACGTTAGTTCTAGAGCGATTCCTTATGCAAATTTAAGAGCCAGAGTAAATGAACTAGAATTCCCAACTGAAGATCTTCACGATTTAGATGCCTTAGCATTCTCATCAGCCCAGAGAAATCAACATCAGATTGTATATACCTGTTGGAACTGCAAAGTCAAAGGCCACTCGTATAAATAATGTCCCAGTGCGCAGAGGAATCTTTTCTGCTTCAGATGTGGTGCTGAAAATACCACGTCTCCTAAATGCCCTAAGTGTTCGGGAAACAGGAACTGGGGCAATACAACCGGGGAGTTTTGCCCTCCGCAAACGAATTCGGAACCCAAAGCGCTATAAACAAAATTTTTACAAATACACCAGGCACTGAATATATACCCGATCGTACGAAACCAGAAAAAACATTTTTACCTGCCTGTACCGATTCAAATTTTGAATCAAAATCACCAGATAGTGACCATCTAACCATTTTAAAAAGGCCTTTAAAAAACCCATCCGCTAACGACCTTGACGTGCCCTCGAAATGTCTCCAAAAACCAAAATCTCTTCACGAGAGATTGAATAACTATTATGAAGTACGGCTCGTATCTTCAAAGAAACCCCAAAACCTATCTTAAAGCTAAGAGAAAGATTTAAAAAGAAACGCGAAATCCATAAAGCTATTTGTGCAACTAACCTTTGCAGCACCGATGACCCAAGACCTTATGCTAGTGTGTACATATTTGGTAGAAAAATGCTAGGTCTCTTGGATAGCGGCGCTAGCATAAGCTGTTTGGGGTCAGAATGTCTGAAACTAGTCAAGGAGGCAGGTGTTCCTTATAAACACTTTCAGTCAAAAGTGAAAACTGCGAATGGAGACACGCAATCTATTGTAGGGGACTTCTCTACAAAAGTATCTTATAAAGGCGTAACTAAGGATGTAACCTTTTTCTTAGTGCCATTGTTAGACCAACCCTTATATTTGGGGGTTAACTTTTGGAGAACTTTCGAGATCGCACCCCACATAATTTCAGAGGTTTCAATAAAAGAACCAGTTTATGATTCAAATGCTCACGAGCTACCGGCAGATCAGTCAAATGAACTTCAAAGTGTTATAAGTTTGTTTCCGTCCACCGCTAAATTAGGCCTCGGAAAAACCAAACTGGAGGAACATACAATAGATACAGGGGATGCGGAGCCCATTAAGCAACGTTATTACCCGGTTTCTCCAGCGGTACAAACCATGATGTGTGATGAACTGGATAGGATGCTCTCTTTGGGGGTCATCGAAGAAAGCGAAAGTGCGTGGAGCTCTCCTATTGTCCTGGTACAGAAGCCCGGGAAAAATCGCCTGTGCCTGGACTCTAGGAAAGTGAACAAAGCTACGAAGAACGATGCCTATCCACTACATCATGTTGATGGGCTGCTGAGTCGTCAGTCAGAGACACACTTCATCTCAAGTGTGGATCTGAATGACGCCTTTTGGCAGATTCCGCTGGAGAGGACCTCACGGGAAAAAACGGCGTTTAGGTACTGTGCCCGGTAGGCCTCTCTATCAATTCACTGTCATGCCCTTTGGCCTCTGCAATGCCGCCCAACGGTTATGCAGACTTATGGACAAAGTGATTCCACATGACTTGAGACAGAACATCTTCGTTTATTTGGATGATCTATTGGTGGTTTCGGCGACATTTGATGAACATATACAAATACTATCCAAACACGCAACGCTTCTTAAAAACGCAGGACTTACCATTATACCAAGTCCAAATTTTGCTTTAAAGAGCTGAAATTTCTAGGGTACATTGTGGGTGGTGGGTGCATTAAGACAGATCCAGATAAGGTATCTGCAATCAAATATTTCCCTGTGCCAAAGACAGCCCGCCAGGTGAGAAGGTTTTTGGGTCTTTCTGGATGGTACAGACGGTTTGTGAGCAATTACTCATCCCTGGCCACTCCGTTGACAGACACCCTTAAGAAAAGTAAGACGTTTACTTTCACCCCTGAAGCTCTAAAGGCTTTTGAAGAGCTTAAACTTGCCTTGACCTCAGCGCCGATTGTAATAAACCCTGATTTTAAAAAACCGTTTAAAATACTCTGTGACGCCTCGACTTCCGGCATCGGGAGCGTCTTGTGCCAGGAAGATGAAAATGGGGTAGAGAGGCCCATATATTATTACTCTCATAAACTCACATCAGCCCAACGCAAATACAGCATAACGGAGTTGGAGTGCTTAGCTGCGGTGCTTGGCGTGGAGAAGTTTCGGAGCTATGTTGAAGGACAGGAGTTCACGGTTGTGACGGACCATACGAGCTTGAGGTGGCTCATGAGTCAGAAAGACTTAAACGGCCGATTAGCACGTTGGAGTTTGAGACTCCAGCGATTCTCATTTGAGCATAGGAAGGGAACGCAGAACGTAGTCCCAGACGCACTCTCACGAGTCTATGCGGTAGACGAAATTGCGTCTGTGAAAAACGATGTAGCTAACTCTTCCGATGTTCTTCAGATCGATCTTACTGATCCGGCTTTTAAGTCAGATGAGTATGTAGGATTGATTAAAACAATTGAGGAAAATCAAAGTCAGCTTCCTGACCTTCGGGTATCAGACTGTTTTGCATACAAGAAGGTCAAACCATGCACAGGGTATCCGAGAGAAGATGACTGTGTCTGGAAACTCTGGATCCCCTCTTCGCTAACAGATCGTTTGGTTCGTTTGGTTCATGATCCACCTCGTGCTTCGCATGGTGGGATCGCAAAAACGTTGTATCGTTTGCGTGAACGTTTCTACTGGCCTAATATGGCGGCTCAGGTTAAGACGTTCATAGCCAACTGAAATGTGTGTAAGTCCTCTAAGGCTCCAAACTCTGTCCTAAGACCACCTATGGGACAGGCATTCATCGTAGATAGGCCATTCCAACACGTTTATGTTGATTTTTTGGGACCCTACCCACGTTCAAAAAAAGGCATCACTTTTATGATAGTGTGCTTGGATCAGCTCACTAAATTTGTGCTTGTGAAAGCCTTACGTAAGGCAACAGGTGAAGTAGCAACTCAGTTTCTAGAGGAGGAACTCTTCGCGATGTTTGGAACACCAGAATCTCTTTTGTCTGATAACGGCAAGCAATTTGTCGGCAAGGAGTTTTCTAGGTTTTTGAATACCTATGGTACTAGGCATATAAAGACAGCGTCATACTCGCCTCAGGCGAATGCTAGTGAGCGAGTCAATCGCTCTATCCTGGCAGCGATTCGTTCTTACGTTGGGTCGGACCAATCTAATTGGGACAGGAACCTTATTTCTATAGTAAGCGCGCTACGAACAACAATTCATTCAGCTATTGGCATGTCGCCACATGAAGCGCTTTTCGGACAAAGTAAGATCGAACATGGGTCCGACTACCAATTGTTGAAAAAATTGAAGAGTTTAAATAACTCTGAATTTGATGTGTTACCAAAATCGGTAAAAATAAATATGATTCACAATAGGATCAAAGAGTCATTAGCTCAGGCCCACAAAACTTACGAAAAAACCTACAACCTTAGGAGCAAAAATCAACTGTATCAGGTAGGACAAAATGTCTTTAAACGTAACTTCATTCTAAGTGACGCTTCCAAAAGTCCTAACGCGAAGTTATGCCCTAAGTTTGTCCCAGCAAGGATAAAACCGTTGTAGGTAATAACTTGTACGAGCTCGAAGACTCTCAGGGAAATATACTGGGTATAGCTCATGCAAAGGATATCCGCCAATAGAATGAGAACTCTTCTCAGGCGTGGGTCGACTTTCAAGAAAAAATTATAGCGCCTCTTTCATTTCATTTTCTTGCGGATCGTGTCCTCGAAATTGAAAAGTTGTGTATGGGCTTTCCTTTGATGTGCTATCTCCCCTAGGTCTGTTTTTTTATTTTCGTAGGGTAGTGAATGCTGTCCCTCAGTATATCACCAATCGTTTCGATAAACACTGCCTAAAATTATCGTTTCAATTTCATGAATCCAAACTCTGACATACTGTGAACGATTCGGCAATCAGCGGACATAACTTTGCAAAATGCTTTCGCGCTTCTTTTCTCTCTGACCATTCAACTCGATAGGATCTCGATCCCCGAAATAAAATTTCTAAGTGATAAAATTATAACACACTTTTCCGAAAATATTTATTACTCGAAATAAGTGCCACGTGCATAAGTTTTTTTTAATTAAAGTCGCTTCAGGTAAATTTGGGAGATATTTTATGATTTTCTGAGAAATCAATCTTATCTCTCTAGCCAGGTTGCTTCAACCAACACGATTGGGGATTGTAAAAGCCTAGATAGTGGCCCCTGGGAGCCCTGAAACCCAAGTACAGTCATTCCAGAACCTATCTATCTGAACAATTCAGAAAAAAAAAACACTCGAGCGAATAGGATCAACCCACCTACCTCTTATATATTGGTTATTGCTAAGGTTGAAATCAGAGCATATCCAGGTAACTCAAGGGCGAACTCCATTATCCAAGCCGCTCTAATTAACTCTTGGTTTCAGAAAAAAATTATCGAAGCATAGCACGTAAGACTGTGCTCCCGGTATAGTCAGGGTATATCACCGAAGCATCGTCACGACGGAACACGTGAAGCTCATCGAAATTCTTCAAATTCCATGTGGCCGACGAGACACCATACACGTGACCTAGTCTGGAAATCACAACAAAATTGATTTATCAAAATCATCCAACATCTAAATCAAATCCGTGTCCACGTGATCCAGCGAATAAATCGGTGGCTTTGGGCTTTTCGGTCACACTGAATTAACATGGACGCGTTTTGAAGATCAAAAGCCTAATCTTTGATCTGGCTTCGTCTGTTTTTGGTGAACTTCATCTAACCGTTACTGCTCCTAGCGAAATAATCCCAACGAAGTATTAGGAGGGCAAGCGTGGTTGATCACAGCCAACCAGTGCTCTCGAGGGCACTTTCGTTAATGATCTTCACAAGGCATCGAAACATCTACACTACATCCTCAATAGTCTAATTAATAAAAAAGAATCTCTTCCTAATCTTAAATTATACTCTTTTATGTAACGACCGCACTCAAGAGCTAAGTATTCCATTCTCCATATTTATATACTCGTTCAATTAGACAAGTTTACCTTTTTTTTTCCACTAATCAATAGCAAAGATCACAAAAAGAGACCAGAGTGAAAGAACTCAAGAGCTCCAGGTCCAGCCAAGGAGGTTGTGCGCACCACTTCGTTGGAGGAGAGTAAGCGGTAAGTCAATCATTTTTCCAAATTATACTTGTTAAGTAAATAAGAAGAGAAAGCAAAAAACAAAAAAAAGTAAAGCTAACCTTATCTATTGAACGAGGGCTTTGATAGCTAAAGAGCTAATTGATACCATTTTTTAAAACTTTTTTTTTTAGTTCATTTTCATTTGCTATTCGAATGACCTATTATGTACTTATTTTAGGCTAACGAAACACTTTGAGTGAAGTCGAGTTTTCATTTATTTGTTTTATATTAATTAACTGGGAGAAGAGATTCTCATTAAGAGCGGTTTAAAGAGCTCCGCTTTAAGATTTTGAAATAACATTTACGGACTATGTGAAAGTAATACACATTCTCTTTTTTTATATATTTATTATTTTATTTTGATTTCTTAATCTATTTCGTTATCTGCACTCAGTTTGTTTTACAAATTTAAGGCACCCATGAGTTACTAAAAATCTGATGGATAAACAGAATAAACGCCTTTAAGGTCAAATTTTAACTTGAGATCCTGGATGTTTTTATTTTTCCCTTGTTGAACAAAGTCAACATGTTATTAGAGTAGGTTTTTGATTTAGTGCTTAGGGAAGATAGAGGAAGGAAGATGACACGCGATCGCGGCAAAATAGGTGGGAAGTAAGGTTCTATTTCCGTATGGATTAGGGGTTATCGCGTTTAATTAGAGTGGAGCGGTAACCACGGGGTTCCTACACAGAGTAGTGGACCAAGGGAGGGTGACACTTGGGAACCAACAACACCTCCGGTTTCCCAAATTATGTTTGTTTGTGAACTTAATTCGTTTTGTTTATTTATTTCCAATTGGGGGATTTTTAATGTTGATTCTTGACGCGAGATAGGCATGAGTTAAAGATGTACACGGCAGTCCAGTGGCGAGTGTAAGATCCCACCCCACCGACGAGCTAGTTTATGGCTTATGCAAGCATGCCTACACCAGCACTCGCCCGATTGGACAACCCTCTTCGCATACGTTGTTCTGCCTAAGTATCCTGTGGCGTAGGGTGAGCAACGAAGGGCAGACCATCGCCAAAGAGCGAAGGGGGAACACCTTATCCGTTACACAGGTGGCGCCCAAAGTAGGGTCAAGAATCGTACTAACATTTAGAGCGTTTCATAAAACCCGAAACGAGTTTTTTTTTTGTGACTCAAAAGACACTGCGTAATTGTTAAAGCAATATCCATATACTTTTCGTAATCATGGTTGAAAGTTGGAATTATGAAATGTCCAATTGAGTATAGTTTATGATAAACATAACTTTTTGCTGCGTTTTATAGTATAACTTCGGTACAAAACTATGACCTCCTTGTTTTCAGTGTCCTATAATTCATGTAGATTATACAAATTTTTCAGTAAATGCGTTGATTTCGAAGGGTCATAGTCATTTGATTTAACATTTGTTTGGAAGAGTTCGTTGGACGACCGGGGGATATCGGTTCTGAGAAACCACATTTCCGACTGCAGCGCCCGAGTTCTGTTCCAGCAAACTTTGATTTTGAGTAGGCTCAGATTAAGACTATCCCACTAGTTATACGTAAACAATTCATTTATCATATATTTAGTAGCTTGAGAGAGTTCAAAATGGTTAACGTACTTTAATTAGCGACTCATAGTTTCAGGTTATAAAAACCATTTATTTGATTGCACTCATAAGATTAGTCAATGTAAACCTCTCAAAGCCGAAAACATACACATTCACAAACTTATATATTTCCTTTTTGCCGTGTCGTTCGATTCAATCACGAAAACCTTCTCGACTCTTCCTTAGCACAATATGAGCGTATGAGATATTCGTTTTTTTTGCACCGTAAAATTTTTTTTTTTGAACTGTAGGTAGATACATTGCAAAAACAATCTATCCCTATTATTTTTCTGTAAAGTTTTTTTTTCGTTAACAACCTTTATATTAAGAAAGTTTTCATTTTTCAAGAGAACAAATTATTGGATTTTTTTTTAATCACAAATTAAGCTATTAAGTTTTAGAAGTTTAATCAATCAACCCCTTCTTACTTCTACCTGAGCGTCGAACTTGTCGAGTTGTAGAAGCTGAGTAAGGGCAAAGATTCTCGAGTCAAACTCCAGATGAGTCCTGAAACCAAAGGGCGCTTCTTGTCCCTAAACCTTCCCCATCCACACCCATCCCATCTCGGTGGTACGGCGAATAGCTGTCCAACAATTATCCCCCTCGGTGGTACGGCGAAAAAGCTGTTCAACGAGGTCTCCCCCATGTCGGTACGGCGTATCGCTGTTCGACGTGTTTTCCCTTACATATTTTTCCTTTCCTTGGCAGTACGGCGTATAGCTGTTTGCCACTCTTATCTTATCATATTCCCTTCCTCACCCACTCCAACTTTCATATTGGGCTGGATCTAAGGTGTTACACGACCCGTGCCGATGATCAGCCTGGCTGGGGGCCCAATTAAAAATACTAGCTCAGTCGTTAACGGAGTATCCGACTTTTGGCACTTTTCGGATTAACTAGCCTTCTCCACATATCGAATCCCTGTGTGGAGTGACAACCCTTTATTCGTTACTCGTGGGTCCAAATTTATGTCAAAAAATATTAACAAAAAAACAAAAACAGAAGAAGTAGATGAGACCGGTTCTCCTTCGAAACCGGGCGGCAGCACGGCGCCAAAGCTGTTTGCCGTTACTCCTGGGGTTGGTGTTGGTGGGGAGGTTGTGGCAAGTCATGGCCCCCCATCTGATACTGATCTCAGCGAGAGAAGTAAGGCGGTAGAAATACCTAGTTTCGGTAGTGGGAGGGTTGTGAATAACGATCCTACCACTACTAGAGAGAGGGGAGCTCTCCCGAGTACGTCTCGTGGGAGAGCCCAGCTTAGCGGTACCAGGGTTGTGAATAACGGTCCTCCTACCGCTGGGGTGGGTTCTCTCCCGAGGTCGTCGCGTGAGAGTAGAAGGAATAGGCCGTCTAAGGGCGGCTATAGGATGAGGCGGTCAGCTGCTAGGATCCTCAAGACCTTCGGTAATAAACCGCAGGTCGAAGGGAAGCCGGAGCAGGACGCCAAGATAAAATGGGCCCAGAGCATCTTAGCGAATGCGCAGACCAGCGACGACTCCACGTCGAAGCGAAATAGGTCTCTGGAGGAAACCATCCCGGTTCCCAAACGCCCCAAAGTGCATAACGCCAGCACTCTCCATTCCGGAGTATCGAGGTCCTATAGCGACGTTCTTAAAAACAAGATCGTGGTTGCGGTTATCGATAGGAGTAATATTGATGGCACGATTCTTCCAGATCAATGGCAGGTGGTAAGACTGAAGCTCTCGGCAGGCTTCTTGAGTTTAATGAAAGAAAATCCGGGACCACCTCCTCTCACAGGCGATGGCGGTTGGCATCAAGGGCATGTCAAACTCATCGTCTGTGAGGATCAGAGATCGTGCGATCTGTATAAGCTTGCTGTCAGCAGGTTAGGCGAGGTCTGGCCAGGTGCGAAGCTCGAAGTTGTTGCTAGGGAAGATATCCCGTGCAGACCTAGAGCCCGCATATGGATACCTGCCGAGCCACCTTGCATGGAGGAAATACTCCAGATAGTCAAACTAAGCAACCCCTCATTACCGACTCATGACTGGAAGGTCGCAAAGCTTGAGGAGGTAAGGGGTCTTTATAGAAGCGCGATTATCGTGATAAATAAGGATTCCCTTGCCCCCTTGGCGCAGACCAAAGGCATGATAAGGTATGGGTTTGATACGATCTCCTTGAAGGTTTATAAGAAAGACGAGGTTGACGCGGATCGCGTCCCTCCAGTAAACACCGAAGCTGTATCTTTGGGAGAGGACCCTGGTGCATCCATCACCTTTCCATCGATAGGTGATGAGGAATCCAGGTCATCCTCGATCACGGTTCAGTCTTCTACACTCGTCGACAGTCTGACCGATATGGAGACTGAAGACTTCCTCAACCTCGTTCCTCTGTGTGAGGATGACCTTTTGGGTTCATCTTCGGACATGGAGGAACTCAACGACACCGTGGTGGAGGCTGATCTGCCTGATTGTAGCCAAAATGCTGCAGTTAATCCAGATTAACCTCCAACACTCCATTAAGGCTTCGGCCTCCCTTCTTCTCCGTTTATCCAGGAATGGTGAAGATATTGTCCTGATCCAAGAACCGTGGATTGTTAAGTCCATAGTTAGGGGACTCAGGACTCCTGGATACTACGTACTGTATGCGTCTGATAAAGGTGACCCCAGATCTTGTATACTAGTTAAGCGTAGCACTAATGTATATTTACTCCCTGATTACAGCGAAAGAGATATCACCGCCGCTAGGCTGGAAACGGCCAATGGAACGTACTGGCTAGTGTCGGCATATCTGGGCCATGACCACCTCGGCCCTCTCCCCGGTGAAACACTGAAGAGACTAATCGCGGATGCAGAACGGCAGAAGATATGCCTCATTATTGGGAGCGATGCGAACTCCCATCATACAGTATGGGGTAGTACTGATATCAATGACAGAGGTGAGTCTCTCTTTGATTTTATCTTAAGTACTAACCTTATAGTAAGTAATGTAGGCAATGAACCTACCTTCATCACTAAAAACCGGCAAGAAGTATTAGATATTACTCTTGTCTCAGATACTATTCATCATAAGATCTTGAATTGGAAAGTGTCGGATGAACACTCGTTCTCTGATCACAGATACATTCAATTCAGTCTTACTGATGAACCTCCTTGCCGAGTAGTATTTCGAAACCCTCGAAAAACCGACTGGCTTAAATATAGGATTACACTTCAAGGGCTATTAAAACCCGATCTTTTAAATCCTCCTTCTAATACTAATGAGCTTGACTGCAAGGTCAATGATCTCACAGTAGCCCTTAACAAATCCATGGCTACTTCCTGTCCGCTTACTCAGGTAAGGGGAAAAAAGAAACCACATTGGTGGGATTCTGGGCTTGAACCGCTCAGGAAAGATTGTCGCAAGAGCTTCAATCGAGCTAAAAGCACTCGTGAAGTGTCAGATTGGGAATCCTATAAGGTAACCCTCAAATTATATAAAAAAGCGTTGAGAAAGTCAAAGAGATCCTCCTGGAGAATTTTCTGTGGAAAAATAGAGGAAACTTCGGAGGCATCTAGGTTAAGGAAAATTCTCTCTACTAATCCAGTAATGCCAAGCTGCTTAAAAAATGCTGATGGCTCATGGACAAATTCCTGCGAAGAATCGCTTAACTTGCTATTGGATACTCACTTCCCTGGTAGCTCCCAAAACATTAATAGCTGCGACCGTAATAGGTTTTATATGAATCCAAGCTATCCACAAGGTCTGATTACAAGGGAAAAAGTGCAATGGGCGCTCAACAGCTTCCAGCCTTACAAGTCTGCGGGACCAGATGACATAATACCAGCCGAACTCCAGATGAATAAAGATTTAATTATGCCAATTCTGGAGTCTATCTTTACTGGCTGCTTAGCACTCATCTACATCCCCTTGTCTTGGAGAGAGGTTAAGGTTGTGTTCATACCCAAAGCTGGAAAGTGCTCCCAAGTAAACCCAAAGGATCTCAGACCTATTAGTCTATCATCATTCCTTCTAAAAACATTTGAACGATTGATTGATATCCACTTCCACATACGATCAAGCATTGACATGCGACTTTTGTCTACGAGTCAACATGCTTACTGCAAAGGGAAATCTGTAGAAACGGCCTTACATAGTTTAGTAAGAACCATTGAATATTCCCTCCATCATAAAGAGTACACCATGGTTGCTTTCTTAGATATAGAAGGTGCTTTTAACAATGTCGACACATCTGCAATCGCATCTGCACTGACATCTCTGAAGGTAGATGGTTCGCTTGGTGAATTGATTAACCAAATGCTGACTAGCAGGGTCATCAACTCAAAACTAGGCGGCTTTTCTACTAGAAGGTCTGTCAGTAGAGGCACGCCACAAGGCGGGGTCCTATCTCCTCTTCTCTGGAACTTGGTGGTAAATGAGCTGCTAACATGCCTGGAAGCGGAGGGCTTCAGAGTGATTGCCTATGCGGACGATGTTGCAATTGCCGTATCAGGAAAGCATCCTAATACCTTAAAAGAACTCTTACAAAATGCTTTGAATAGGCTAACCAATTGGGCGGACCGGTGTGGTCTCGGTGTCAACCCTCATAAAACAGAACTTGTTCTATTCTCCAGGAAATATAAAATTCCTCATGTAGATCCTCCTTCTATAAAAGGTATTCCATTAACTTTTACTGATCAAGCCAAATATTTGGGTCTTATTTTAGATAAAAAATTAAGCTGGAAACCTAATATACAAGAAAGAGTTAAAAAGGCCACAGTGGCACTCTTCTCATGCAAAAAAGCCGTTGGGAATAAATGGGGCCTTCAACCTCGCATTACTCATTGGCTATATACGTCGGTGATTAGACCGATTCTCACTTATGGTGTTGCAGTATGGTGGACTGCTCTAGATAAAGCGGTAAACTGCGACAAACTTAGCAAAATACAACGCTCGGCTTGTTTATGTATAAGTGGTGCGCTTCGTACGACACCCTCTGCCGCTCTAGACGTTCTGCTATATCTGACGCCCCTCGATATTTTTAGCAAACAGGTGGCTGCAAATACGGCCATTCGCCTACAAGCTTCCTCACAATGGACCAACAATAGCATTGGCCATTCCACCATTCTGAATTCATTCAGATTACCTAGTCACATTGACTACACCATCCCAAAACCACAATTCGGTTCAAACTTTCAAGTCACCATTCCTTCTAGAACCCTCTGGGAGGATATGGCGTTCTTGGATGATGAATCGGTCTATATCTACACAGACGGATCGAAAACTGATGAGGGGGTGGGTGGCGGTGTGTACTCAGAAAGACTAAAATTAAGTCTCTCATTCCGTCTTCCTAATCATTGTAGCGTGTTCCAGGCGGAACTTATGGCGATTAAAGAAGCCTTATCTTGGCTGAAAGAAAACGTGATATCAACTACAGATATCCGCATCTTCTCGGATAGTCAAGCTGCTATCAAATCCCTGGAATCAGTCTCGACTAACTCTATAACAGCCCTTGATTGCCGTTCATCTCTGCTGGAGATGGCGCAGCAGTTTAACATTCACCTATGTTGGGTGCCGGGGCATAGGGACATCCCAGGTAATTGTAAGGCCGATGAACTCGCTAAAAGTGGAACAACTCTACCTCTTCTACCTACCAAGGCAGATATAGGTATACCCATCGCTACTTGTAAACTTTTGCTGAGGCAAGATGCATTAGAGAGAACAAACCTTAGGTGGAACGATATCACCACTTGTTTGGCAACAAAACAAATCTGGCCAATAATGGATTTAAAGCGATCTAAGTGTTTGATATCTCTAAGCAGATTGCACATCAGCTCCATGATTGGTGTTATAACCGGACACTGCCTCATAGGCAAGCACGCAACGCGTCTTGCGGTATTCGCTAACGATTTTTGCAGAAGCTGTATGGATGAGGAAGAGTTAGAATCGATCCCTCACCTTCTATGCACGTGCCCTGCTCTATCTCATAGACGAAGACTTCACCTTGGTGAGTTCTACTTCAATGATCCTAGTGATCTGATAAACTTAGACATTGGCAGTCTATTACGCTTCATAAGAAGCTCCAAATGGTTCACCGAGTAAGGAAAAGGGTTTCCTAGATTCATGTGGTATCACAATGGACCAACTCATGGTCTAAGTGTGTCAGTCTCCACGACTGGCAGCCACTTCAACCTAACCTAACCTAACCTAACCCCTTCTTAAGTTTTGACTACCTACCACTTCGTATAATTTTCCTTGGAGTTTTTATATACAAATTACGCTAAAATATGCAATATGCCTCCAAAAAATACATCTGCATTAAGTAAAAGAAACTTAAGAGAAAATAATCAGGGAGAAGTAGGTTTGCCTGCAGAGCAGAATCCCGATAACCAAAGCCAGGCCGCGGCCGTAGTCGAAAATCTGGATGGAAACCAAAATTTACCTACCCCTCAAGTTAATAACCCTTCTGTGTCTGGACTTCAGCAGGCTACAGAAAAAACTTTTTCCCTTGATGAAAGTCTCAAGCGGTACATCGAAACCATCGTTACGGCTTCAATAGGGCTTAGTAGGGCCGAAGACCTTAAAATCCGTAAGGCCGAATATGAAGCGGAAAGATCTAGTTTAAGGCGAGAAATAGTGAGGACAATTCAGGAAGAGATTAGAGCAACTTCCACGACTCCACTAAGAGTACAAGGTGAGCTCAATAACATGCAGCCACCATTAGAAGAAAGTACTAGGCATACAAGCCCCATCAATGCAAATATTCATGCACACCAAGCTCATGGTAATCCTCCGGAGCTAATTGATCCTACACATCCAAGTTCGAACGTTCAAAATTTTTTGAGCCAACTTAATGCACTAAATCTAAACGCCTCGAATTCTAATGATCGAATTTCCTTACCATCTTTCTCCCTTCGTTCAGTTGAGTTCCAAAAATGGGGACTCAAGTTTGACAACAAGAAAATGACGATCGATGACTTCCTGTTTCGGCTAAAACGACTAAAAACTTGCTACAAGGCTACCTGGGAGGATATATTCCTTCATTTTCATCTTTTTGTAGCTGGCCAGGTGGAAAGTTGGTTTTGGAATTTCTCAAAGTCAAACCCAGGAGCCACTTGGACCAATTTAGAATTTGCTCTCATCGAGCAATATCGAAGTCTCGAAACCGATTCGGAACTCCTGCGAAAAATGTTTGATCGTAGACAAGGTCCCACTGAATGTTTCGACGACTTTTATCAGGATATTCTTGTGATGAACGCTCGTATACATATACCTAAGACTTCTAGAGAACTGATTGATTTAATCAAACAGAACGTGAAACGGAGAACCGGGGAACTTCTTATAACGTTCAACACACATAGTTTACCAGAGATGGTGTATGTGTGTCGAACGATAGAAAAACACGCTCTCCAAAATCAAAACGTTAGTTCTAGAGCGATTCCTTATGCAAATTTAAGAGCCAGAGTAAATGAACTAGAATTCCCAACTGAAGATCTTCACGATTTAGATGCCTTAGCATTCTCATCAGCCCAGAGAAATCAACATCAGATTGTATATACCTGTTGGAACTGCAAAGTCAAAGGCCACTCGTATAAATAATGTCCCAGTGCGCAGAGGAATCTTTTCTGCTTCAGATGTGGTGCTGAAAATACCACGTCTCCTAAATGCCCTAAGTGTTCGGGAAACAGGAACTGGGGCAATACAACCGGGGAGTTTTGCCCTCCACAAACGAATTCGGAACCCAAAGCGCTATAAACAAAATTTTTACAAATACACCAGGCACTGAATATATACCCGATCGTACGAAACCAGAAAAAACATTTTTACCTGCCTGTACCGATTCAAATTTTGAATCAAAATCACCAGATAGTGACCATCTAACCATTTTAAAAAGGCCTTTAAAAAACCCATCCGCTAACGACCTTGACGTGCCCTCGAAATGTCTCCAAAAACCAAAATCTCTTCACGAGAGATTGAATAACTATTATGAAGTACGGCTCGTATCTTCAAAGAAACCCCAAAACCTATCTTAAAGCTAAGAGAAAGATTTAAAAAGAAACGCGAAATCCATAAAGCTATTTGTGCAACTAATCTTTGCAGCACCGATGACCCAAGACCTTATGCTAGTGTGTACATATTTGGTAGAAAAATGCTAGGTCTCTTGGATAGCGGCGCTAGCATAAGCTGTTTGGGGTCAGAATGTCTGAAACTAGTCAAGGAGGCAGGTGTTCCTTATAAACACTTTCAGTCAAAAGTGAAAACTGCGAATGGAGACCCGCAATCTATTGTAGGGGAATTCTCTACAAAAGTATCTTATAAAGGTGTAACTAAGGATGTAACCTTTTTCTTAGTGCCATTGTTAGACCAACCCTTATATTTGGGGGTTAACTTTTGGAGAACTTTCGAGATCGCACCCCACATAATTTCAGAGGTTTCAATAAAAGAACCAGTTTATGATTCAAATGCTCACGAGCTACCGGCAGATCAGTCAAATGAACTTCAAAGTGTTATAAGTTTGTTTCCATCCGCCGCTAAATTAGGCCTCGGAAAAACCAAACTGGAGGAACATACAATAGATACAGGGGATGCGGAGCCCATTAAGCAACGTTATTACCCGGTTTCTCCAGCGGTACAAACCATGATGTGTGATGAACTGGATAGGATGCTCTCTTTGGGGGTCATCGAAGAAAGCGAAAGTGCGTGGAGCTCTCCTATTGTCCTGGTACAGAAGCCCGGGAAAAATCGCCTGTGCCTGGACTCTAGGAAAGTGAACAAAGCTACGAAGAACGATGCCTATCCACTACATCATGTTGATGGGCTGCTGAGTCGTCAGTCAGAGACACACTTCATCTCAAGTGTGGATCTGAATGACGCCTTTTGGCAGATTCCGCTGGAGAGGACCTCACGGGAAAAACGGCGTTTAGGTACTGTGCCCGGTAGGCCTCTCTATCAATTCACTGTCATGCCCTTTGGCCTCTGCAATGCCGCCCAACGGTTATGCAGACTTATGGACAAAGTGATTCCACATGAATTGAGACAGAACATCTTCGTTTATTTGGATGATCTATTGGTGGTTTCGGCGACATTTGATGAACATATACAAATACTATCCAAACACGCAACGCTTCTTAAAAACGCAGGACTTACCATTATACCAAGTCCAAATTTTGCTTTAAAGAGCTGAAATTTCTAGGGTACATTGTGGGTGGTGGGTGCATTAAGACAGATCCAGATAAGGTATCTGCAATCAAATATTTCCCTGTGCCAAAGACAGCCCGCCAGGTGAGAAGATTTTTGGGTCTTTCTGGATGGTACAGACGGTTTGTGAGCAATTACTCATCCCTGGCCACTCCGTTGACAGACACCCTTAAGAAAAGTAAGACGTTTACTTTCACCCCTGAAGCTCTAAAGGCTTTTGAAGAGCTTAAACTTGCCTTGACCTCAGCGCCGATTGTAATAAACCCTGATTTTAAAAAACCGTTTAAAATACTCTGTGACGCCTCGACTTCCGGCATCGGGAGCGTCTTGTGCCAGGAAGATGAAAATGGGGTAGAGAGGCCCATATATTATTACTTTCATAAACTCACATCAGCCCAACGCAAATACAGCATAACGGAGTTGGAGTGCTTAGCTGCGGTGCTTGGCGTGGAGAAGTTTCGGAGCTATGTTGAAGGACAGGAGTTCACGGTTGTGACGGACCATGTGAGCTTGAGGTGGCTCATGAGTCAGAAAGACTTAAACGGCCGATTAGCACGTTGGAGTTTGAGACTCCAGCGATTCTCATTTGAGCATAGGAAGGGAACGCAGAACGTAGTCCCAGACGCACTCTCACGAGTCTATGCGGTAGACGAAATTGCGTCTGTGAAAAACGATGTAGCTAACTCTTCCGATGTTCTTCAGATCGATCTTACTGATCCGGCTTTTAAGTCAGATGAGTATGTAGGATTGATTAAAACAATTGAGGAAAATCAAAGTCAGCTTCCTGACCTTCGGGTATCAGACTGTTTTGCATACAAGAAGGTCAAACCATGCACAGGGTATCCGAGAGAAGATGACTGTGTCCGGAAACTCTGGATCCCCTCTTCGCTAACAGATCGTTTGGTTCGTTTGGCTCATGATCCACCTCGTGCTTCGCATGGTGGGATCGCAAAAACGTTGTATCGTTTGCGTGAACGTTTCTACTGGCCTAATATGGCGGCTCAGGTTAAGACGTTCATAGCCAACTGAAATGTGTGTAAGTCCTCTAAGGCTCCAAACTCTGTCCTAAGACCACCTATGGGACAGGCATTCATCGTAGATAGGCCATTCCAACACGTTTATGTTGATTTTTTGGGACCCTACCCACGTTCAAAAAAAGGCATCACTTTTATGATAGTGTGCTTGGATCAGCTCACTAAATTTGTGCTTGTGAAAGCCTTACGTAAGGCAACAGGTGAAGTAGCAACTCAGTTTCTAGAGGAGGAACTCTTCGCGATGTTTGGAACACCAGAATCTCTTTTGTCTGATAACGGCAAGCAATTTGTCGGCAAGGAGTTTTCTAGGTTTTTGAATACCTATGGTACTAGGCATATAAAGACAGCGTCATACTCGCCTCAGGCGAATGCTAGTGAGCGAGTCAATCGCTCTATCCTGGCAGCGATTCGTTCTTACGTTGAGTCGGACCAATCTAATTGGGACAGGAACCTTATTTCTATAGTAAGCGCGCTACGAACAACAATTCATTCAGCAATTGGCATGTCGCCACATGAAGCGCTTTTCGGACAAAGTAAGATCGAACATGGGTCCGACTACCAATTGTTGAATTTGATGCGTTACCAAAATCGGTAAAAATGAATATGATTCACAATAGGATCAAAGAGTCATTAGCTCAGGCCCACAAAACTTACGAAAAAACCTACAACCTTAGGAGCAAAAATCAACTGTATCAGGTAGGACAAAATGTCTTTAAACGTAACTTCATTCTAAGTGACGCTTCAAAAAGTCCTAACGCGAAGTTATGCCCTAAGTTTGTCCCAGCAAGGATAAAAACCGTTGTAGGTAATAACTTGTACGAGCTCGAAGACTCTCAGGGAAATATACTGGGTATAGCTCATGCAAAGGATATCCGCCAATAGAATGAGAACTCTTCTCAGGCGTGGGTCGACTTTCAAGAAAAAATTATAGCGCCTCTTTCATTTCATTTTCTTGCGGATCGTGTCCTCGAAATTGAAAAGTTGTGTATGGGCTTTCCTTTGATGTGCTATCTCCCCTAGGTCTGTTTTTTTATATAGGGTAGTGAATGCTGTCCCTCAGTATATCACCAATCGTTTCGATAAACACTGCCTAAAATTATCGTTTCAATTTCATGAATCCAAACTCTGACATACTGTGAACGATTCGGCAATCAGCGGACATAACCTTGCAAAATGCTTTCGCGCTTCTTTTCTCTCTGACCATTCAACTCGATAGGATCTCGATCCCCGAAATAAAATTTCTAAGTGATAAAATTATAACACACTTTTCCGAAAATATTTATTACTCGAAATAAGTGCCACGTGCATAAGTTTTTTTTAATTAAAGTCGCTTCAGGTAAATTTGGGAGATATTTTATGATTTTCTGAGAAATCAATCTTATCTCTCTAGCCAGGTTGCTTCAACCAACGCGATTGGGGATTGTAAAAGCCTAGATAGTGGCCCCTGGGAGCCCTGAAACCCAGGTACAGTCATTCCAGAACCTATCTATCTGAACAATTCAGAAAAAAAAACACTCGAGCGAATAGGATCAACCCACCTACCTCTTATATATTGGTTATTGCTAAGGTTGAAATCAGAGCATATCCAGGTAACTCAAGGGCGAACTCCATTATCCAAGCCGCTCTAATTAACTCTTGGTTTCAGAAAAAAATTATCGAAGCATAGCACGTAAGACTGTGCTCCCGGTATAGTCAGGGTATATCACCGAAGCATCGTCACGACGGAACACGTGAAGCTCATCGAAATTCTTCAAATTCCATGTGGCCGACGAGACACCATACACGTGACCTAGTCTGGAAATCACAACAAAATTGATTTATCAAAATCATCCAACATCTAAAGCAAATCCGTGTCCACGTGATCCAGCGAATAAATCGGTGGCTTTGGGCTTTTCGGTCACACTGAATTAACATGGACGCGTTTTGAAGATCAAAAGCCTAATCTTTGATCTGGCTTCGTCTGTTTTTGGTGAACTTCATCTAACCGTTACTGCTCCTAGCGAAATAATCCCAACGAAGTATTAGGAGGGCAAGCGTGATTGATCACAGCCAACCAGTGCTCTCGAGGGCACTTTCGTTAATGATCTTCACAAGGCATCGAAACATCTACACTACATCCTCAATAGTCTAATTAATAAAAAAGAATCTCTTCCTAATCTTAAATTATACTCTTTTATGTAACGACCGCACTCAAGAGCTAAGTATTCCATTCTCCATATTTATATACTCGTTCAATTAGACAAGTTTACCTTTTTTTTCCCACTAATCAATAGCAAAGATCACAAAAAGAGACCAGAGTGAAAGAACTCAAGAGCTCCAGGTCCAGCCAAGGAGGTTGTGCGCACCACTTCGTTGGAGGAGAGTAAGCGGTAAGTCAAACATTTTTCCAAATTATACTTGTTAAGTAAATAAGAAGAGAAAGCAAAAAACAAAAAAAAGTAAAGCTAACCTTATCTATTGAACGAGGGCTTTAATAGCTAAAGAGCTAATTGATACCATTTTTTAAAACTTTTTTTTTTAGTTCATTTTCATTTGCTATTCGAATGACCTATTATGTACTTATTTTAGGCTAACGAAACACTTTGAGTGAAGTCGAGTTTTCATTTATTTGTTTTATATTAATTAACTGGGAGAAGAGATTCTCATTAAGAGCGGTTTAAAGAGCTCCGCTTTAAGATTTTGAAATAACATTTACGGACTATGTGAAAGTAATACACATTCTCTTTTTTTATATATTTATTATTTTATTTTGATTTCTTAATCTATTTCGTTATCTGCACTCAGTTTGTTTTACAAAGGCACCCATGAGTTACTAAAAATCTGATGGATAAACAGAATAAACGCCTTTAAGGTCAAATTTTAACTTGAGATCCTGGATGTTTTTATTTTTCCCTTTTTGAACAAAGTCAACATGTTATTAGAGTAGGTTTTTGATTTAGTGCTTAGGGAAGATAGAGGAAGGAAGATGACACGCGATCGCGGCAAAATAGGTGGGAAGTAAGGTTCTATTTCCGTATGGATTAGGGGTTATCGCGTTTAATTAGAGTGGAGCGGTAACCACGGGGTTCCTACACAGAGTAGTGGACCAAGGGAGGGTGACACTTGGGAACCAACAACACCTCCGGTTTCCCAAATTATGTTTGTTTGTGAACTTAATTCGTTTTGTTTATTTATTTCCAATTGGGGGATTTTTAATGTTGATTCTTGACGCGAGATAGGCATGAGTTAAAGATGTACACGGCAGTCCAGTGGCGAGTGTAAGATCCCACCCCACCGACGAGCTAGTTTATGGCTTATGCAAGCATGCCTACACCAGCACTCGGCCGATTGGACAACCCTCTTCGCATACGTTGTTCTGCCTAAGTATCCTGTGGCGTAGGGTGAGCAACGAAGGGCAGACCATCGCCAAAGAGCGAAGGGGGAACACCTTATCCGTTACACAGGTGGCGCCCAAAGTAGGGTCAAGAATCGTACTAACATTTAGAGCGTTTCATAAAACCCGAAACGAGTTTTTTTTTTGTGACTCAAAAGACATTGCGTAATTGTTAAAGCAATATCCATATACTTTTCGTAATCATGGTTGAAAGTTAGAATTATGAAATGTCCAATTGAGTATAGTTTATGATAAACATAACTTTTTGCTGCGTTTTATAGTATAACTTCGGTACAAAACTATGACCTCCTTGTTTTCAGTGTCCTGTAATTCATGTAGATTATACAAATTTTTCAGTAAATGCGTTGATTTCGAAGGGTCATAGTCATTTGATTTAACATTTGTTTGGAGGAGTTCGTTGGACGACCGGGGGATATCGGTTCTGAGAAACCACATTTCCGACTGCAGCGCCCGAGTTCTGTTCCAGCAAACTTTGATTTTGAGTAGGCTCAGATTAAGACTATCCCACTAGTTATACGTAAACAATTCATTTATCATATATTTAGTAGCTTGAGAGAGTTCAAAATGGTTAACGTACTTTAATTAGCGACTCATAGTTTCAGGTTATAAAAACCATTTCTTTGATTGCACTCATAAGATTAGTCAATGTAAACCTCTCAAAGCCGAAAACATACACATTCACAAACTTATATATTTCCTTTTTGCCGTGTCGTTCGATTCAATCACGAAAACCTTCTCGACTCTTCCTTAGCACAATATGAGCGTATGAGATATTCGTTTTTTTTGCACCGTAAAATTTTTTTTTTGAACTGTAGGTAGATACATTGCAAAAACAATCTATCCCTATTATTTTTCTGTAAAGTTTTTTTTTCGTTAACAACCTTTATATTAAGAAAGTTTTCATTTTTCAAGAGAACAAATTATTGGATTTTTTTTTTAATCACAAATTAAGCTATTAAGTTTTAGAAGTTTAATCAATCAACCCCTTCTTAAGTTTTGACTACCTACCACTTCGTATAATTTTCCTTGGAGTTTTTATATACAAATTACGCTAAAATATGCAATATGCCTCCAAAAAATACATCTGCATTAAGTAAAAGAAACTTAAGAGAAAATAATCAGGGAGAAGTAGGTTTGCCTGCAGAGCAGAATCCCGATAACCAAAGCCAGGCCGCGGCCGTAGTCGAAAATCTGGATGGAAACCAAAATTTACCTACCCCTCAAGTTAATAACCCTTCTGTGTCTGGACTTCAGCAGGCTACAGAAAAAACTTTTTCCCTTGATGAAAGTCTCAAGCGGTACATCGAAACCATCGTTACGGCTTCAATAGGGCTTAGTAGGGCCGAAGACCTTAAAATCCGTAAGGCCGAATATGAAGCGGAAAGATCTAGTTTAAGGCGAGATATAGTGAGGACAATTCAGGAAGAGATTAGAGCAACTTCCACGACTCCACTAAGAGTACAAGGTGAGCTCAATAACATGCAGCCACCATTAGAAGAAAGTACTAGGCATACAAGCCCCATCAATGCAAATATTCATGCACACCAAGCTCATGGTAATCCTCCGGAGCTAATTGATCCTACACATCCAAGTTCGAACGTTCAAAATTTTTTGAGCCAACTTAATGCACTAAATCTAAACGCCTCGAATTCTAATGATCGAATTTCCTTACCATCTTTCTCCCTTCGTTCAGTTGAGTTCCAAAAATGGGGACTCAAGTTTGACAACAAGAAAATGACGATCGATGACTTCCTGTTTCGGCTAAAACGACTAAAAACTTGCTACAAGGCTACCTGGGAGGATATATTCCTTCATTTTCATCTTTTTGTAGCTGGCCAGGTGGAAAGTTGGTTTTGGAATTTCTCAAAGTCAAACCCAGGAGCCACTTGGACCAATTTAGAATTTGCTCTCATCGAGCAATATCGAAGTCTCGAAACCGATTCGGAACTCCTGCGAAAAATGTTTGATCGTAGACAAGGTCCCACTGAATGTTTCGACGACTTTTATCAGGATATTCTTGTGATGAACGCTCGTATACATATACCTAAGACTTCTAGAGAACTGATTGATTTAATCAAACAGAACGTGAAACGTAGAACCGGGGAACTTCTTATAACGTTCAACACACATAGTTTACCAGAGATGGTGTATGTGTGTCGAGCGATAGAAAAACACGCTCTCCAAAATCAAAACGTTAGTTCTAGAGCGATTCCTTATGCAAATTTAAGAGCCAGAGTAAATGAACTAGAATTCCCAACTGAAGATCTTCACGATTTAGATGCCTTAGCATTCTCATCAGCCCAGAGAAATCAACATCAGATTGTATATACCTGTTGGAACTGCAAAGTCAAAGGCCACTCGTATAAATAATGTCCCAGTGCGCAGAGGAATCTTTTCTGCTTCAGATGTGGTGCTGAAAATACCACGTCTCCTAAATGCCCTAAGTGTTCGGGAAACAGGAACTGGGGCAATACAACCGGGGAGTTTTGCCCTCCGCAAACGAATTCGGAACCCAAAGCGCTATAAACAAAATTTTTACAAATACACCAGGCACTGAATATATACCCGATCGTACGAAACCAGAAAAAACATTTTTACCTGCCTGTACCGATTCAAATTTTGAATCAAAATCACCAGATAGTGACCATCTAACCATTTTAAAAAGGCCTTTAAAAAACCCATCCGCTAACGACCTTGACGTGCCCTCGAAATGTCTCCAAAAACCAAAATCTCTTCACGAGAGATTGAATAACTATTATGAAGTACGGCTCGTATCTTCAAAGAAACCCCAAAACCTATCTTAAAGCTAAGAGAAAGATTTAAAAAGAAACGCGAAATCCATAAAGCTATTTGTGCAACTAACCTTTGCAGCACCGATGACCCAAGACCTTATGCTAGTGTGTACATATTTGGTAGAAAAATGCTAGGTCTCTTGGATAGCGGCGCTAGCATAAGCTGTTTGGGGTCAGAATGTCTGAAACTAGTCAAGGAGGCAGGTGTTCCTTATAAACACTTTCAGTCAAAAGTGAAAACTGCGAATGGAGACCCGCAATCTATTGTAGGGGAATTCTCTACAAAAGTATCTTATAAAGGCGTAACTAAGGATGTAACCTTTTTCTTAGTGCCATTGTTAGACCAACCCTTATATTTGGGGGTTAACTTTTGGAGAACTTTCGAGATCACACCCCACATAATTTCAGAGGTTTCAATAAAAGAACCAGTTTATGATTCAAATGCTCACGAGCTACCGGCAGATCAGTCAAATGAACTTCAAAGTGTTATAAGTTTGTTTCCGTCTGCCGCTAAATTAGGCCTCGGAAAAACCAAACTGGAGGAACATACAATAAATACAGGGGATGCGGAGCCCATTAAGCAACGTTATTACCCGGTTTCTCCAGCGGTACAAACCATGATGTATGATGAACTGGATAGGATGCTCTCTTTGGGGGTCATCGAAGAAAGCGAAAGTGCGTGGAGCTCTCCTATTATCCTGGTACAGAAGCCCGGGAAAAATCGCCTGTGCCTGGACTCTAGGAAAGTGAACAAAGCTACGAAGAACGATGCCTATCCACTACATCATGTTGATGGGCTGCTGAGTCGTCAGTCAGAGACACACTTCATCTCAAGTGTGGATTTGAATGACGCTTTTTGGCAGATTCCGCTGGAGAGGACCTCACGGGAAAAAACGGCATTTAGGTACTGTGCCCGGTAGGCCTCTCTATCAATTCACTGTCATGCCCTTTGGCCTCTGCAATGCCGCCCAACGGTTATGCAGACTTATGGACAAAGTGATTCCACATGAATTGAGACAGAACATCTTCGTTTATTTGGATGATCTATTGGTGGTTTCGGCGACATTTGATGAACATATACAAATACTATCCAAACACGCAACGCTTCTTAAAAACGCAGGACTTACCATTATACCAAGTCCAAATTTTGCTTTAAAGAGCTGAAATTTCTAGGGTATATTGTGGGTGGTGGGTGCATTAAGACAGATCCAGATAAGGTATCTGCAATCAAATATTTCCCTGTGCCAAAGACAGCCCGCCAGGTGAGAAGATTTTTGGGTCTTTCTGGATGGTACAGACGGTTTGTGAGCAATTACTCATCCCTGGCCACTCCGTTGACAGACACCCTTAAGAAAAGTAAGACGTTTACTTTCACCCCTGAAGCTCTAAAGGCTTTTGAAGAGCTTAAACTTGCCTTGACCTCAGCGCCGATTGTAATAAACCCTGATTTTAAAAAACCGTTTAAAATACTCTGTGACGCCTCGACTTCCGGCATCGGGAGCGTCTTGTGCCAGGAAGATGAAAATGGGGTAGAGAGGCCCATATATTATTACTCTCATAAACTCACATCAGCCCAACGCAAATACAGCATAACGGAGTTGGAGTGCTTAGCTGCGGTGCTTGGCGTGGAGAAGTTTCAGAGCTATGTTGAAGGACAGGAGTTCACGGTTGTGACGGACCATGCGAGCTTGAGGTGGCTCATGAGTCAGAAAGACTTAAACGGCCGATTAGCACGTTGGAGTTTGAGACTCCAGCGATTCTCATTTGAGCATAGGAAGGGAACGCAGAACGTAGTCCCAGACGCACTCTCACGAGTCTATGCGGTAGACGAAATTGCGTCTGTGAAAAACGATGTAGCTAACTCTTCCGATGTTCTTCAGATCGATCTTACTGATCCGGCTTTTAAGTCAGATGAGTATGTAGGATTGATTAAAACAATTGAGGAAAATCAAAGTCAGCTTCCTGACCTTCGGGTATCAGACTGTTTTGCATACAAGAAGGTCAAACCATGCACAGGGTATCCGAGAGAAGATGACTGTGTCTGGAAACTCTGGATCCCCTCTTCGCTAACAGATCGTTTGGTTCGTTTGGCTCATGATCCACCTCGTGCTTCGCATGGTGGGATCGCAAAAACGTTGTATCGTTTGCGTGAACGTTTCTACTGGCCTAATATGGCGGCTCAGGTTAAGACGTTCATAGCCAACTGAAATGTGTGTAAGTCCTCTAAGGCTCCAAACTCTGTCCTAAGACCACCTATGGGACAGGCATTCATCGTAGATAGGCCATTCCAACACGTTTATGTTGATTTTTTGGGACCCTACCCACGTTCAAAAAAAGGCATCACTTTTATGATAGTGTGCTTGGATCAGCTCACTAAATTTGTGCTTGTGAAAGCCTTACGTAAGGCAACAGGTGAAGTAGCAACTCAGTTTCTAGAGGAGGAACTCTTCGCGATGTTTGGAACACCAGAATCTCTTTTGTCTGATAACGGCAAGCAATTTGTCGGCAAGGAGTTTTCTAGGTTTTTGAATACCTATGGTACTAGGCATATAAAGACAGCGTCATACTCGCCTCAGGCGAATGCTAGTGAGCGAGTCAATCGCTCTATCCTGGCAGCGATTCGTTCTTACGTTGGGTCGGACCAATCTAATTGGGACAGGAACCTTATTTCTATAGTAAGCGCGCTACGAACAACAATTCATTCAGCAATTGGCATGTCGCCACATGAAGCGCTTTTCGGACAAAGTAAGATCGAACATGGGTCCGACTACCAATTGTTGAAAAAATTGAAGAGTTTAAATAACTCTGAATTTGATGTGTTACCAAAATCGGTAAAAATAAATATGATTCACAATAGGATCAAAGAGTCATTAGCTCAGGCCCACAAAACTTACGAAAAAACCTACAACCTTAGGAGCAAAAATCAACTGTATCAGGTAGGACAAAATGTCTTTAAACGTAACTTCATTCTAAGTGACGCTTCCAAAAGTCCTAACGCGAAGTTATGCCCTAAGTTTGTCCCAGCAAGGATAAAACCGTTGTAGGTAATAACTTGTACGAGCTCGAAGACTCTCAGGGAAATATACTGGGTATAGCTCATGCAAAGGATATCCGCCAATAGAATGAGAACTCTTCTCAGGCGTGGGTCGACTTTCAAGAAAAATTATAGCGCCTCTTTCATTTCATTTTCTTGCGGATCGTGTCCTCGAAATTGAAAAGTTGTGTATGGGCTTTCCTTTGATGTGCTATCTCCCCTAGGTCTGTTTTTTTATTTTCGTAGGGTAGTGAATGCTGTCCCTCAGTATATCACCAATCGTTTCGATAAACACTGCCTAAAATTATCGTTTCAATTTCATGAATCCAAACTCTGACATACTGTGAACGATTCGGCAATCAGCGGACATAACCTTGCAAAATGCTTTCGCGCTTCTTTTCTCTCTTACCATTCAACTCGATAGGATCTCGATCCCCGAAATAAAATTTCTAAGTGATAAAATTATAACACACTTTTCCGAAAATATTTATTACTCGAAATAAGTGCCACGTGCATAAGTTTTTTTTAATTAAAGTCGCTTCAGGTAAATTTGGGAGATATTTTATGATTTTCTGAGAAATCAATCTTATCTCTCTAGCCAGGTTGCTTCAACCAACGCGATTGGGGATTGTAAAAGCCTAGATAGTGGCCCCTTGGAGCCCTGAAACCCAAGTACAGTCATTCCAGAACCTATCTATCTGAACAATTCAGAAAAAAAAAAACACTCGAGCGAATAGGATCAACCCACCTACCTCTTATATATTGGTTATTGCTAAGGTTGAAATCAGAGCATATCCAGGTAACTCAAGGGCGAACTCCATTATCCAAGCCGCTCTAATTAACTCTTGGTTTCAGAAAAAAATTATCGACGCATAGCACGTAAGACTGTGCTCCCGGTATAGTCAGGGTATATCACCGAAGCATCGTCACGACGGAACACGTGAAGCTCATCGAAATTCTTCAAATTCCATGTGGCCGACGAGACACCATACACGTGACCTAGTCTGGAAATCACAACAAAATTGATTTATCAAAATCATCCAACATCTAAATCAAATCCGTGTCCACGTGATCCAGCGAATAAATCGGTGGCTTTGGGCTTTTCGGTCACACTGAATTAACATAGACGCGTTTTGAAGATCAAAAGCCTAATCTTTGATCTGGCTTCGTCTGTTTTTGGTGAACTTCATCTAACCGTTACTGCTCCTAGCGAAATAATCCCAACGAAGTATTAGGAGGGCAAGCGTGGTTGATCACAGCCAACCAGTGCTCTCGAGGGCACTTTCGTTAATGATCTTCACAAGGCATCGAAACATCTACACTACATCCTCAATAGTCTAATTAATAATAAAGAATCTCTTCCTAATCTTAAATTATACTCTTTTATATAACGACCGCACTCAAGAGCTAAGTATTCCATTCTCCATATTTATATACTCGTTCAATTAGACAAGTTTACCCTTTTTTTCCCACTAATCAATAGCAAAGATCACAAAAAGAGACCAGAGTGAAAGAACTCAAGAACTCCAGGTCCAGCCAAGAAGGTAGTGCGCACCACTTCGTTGGAGGAGAGTAAGCGGTAAGTCAAACATTTTTCCAAATTATACTTGTTAAGTAAATAAGAAGAGAAATCAAAAAAAAAAAGGAAAGCTAACCTTATCTATTGAACGAGGGCTTTGATAGCTAAAGAGCTAATTGATACCATTTTTTAAAACTTTTTATTTTAGTTCATTTTCATTTGCTATTCGAATGACCTATTATGTACTTATTTTAGGCTAACGAAACACTTTGAGTGAAGTCGAGTTTTCATTTATTTGTTTTATATTAATTAACTGGGAGAAGAGATTCTCATTAAGAGCGGTTTAAAGAGCTCCGCTTTAAGATTTTGAAATAACATTTACGGACTATGTCAAAGTAATACACATTCTCTTTTTATATATATTTATTATTTTATTTTGATTTCTTAATCTATTTCGTTATCTGCACTCAGTTTGTTTTACAAATTTAAGGCACCCATGAATTACTGTTGATTCTTGACGCGAGATAGGTCTGAGTTAAAGATGTACACGGCAGTCCAGTGGCGAGTGTAAGATCCCACCCCACCGACGAGCTAGCTTATGGCTTATGCAAGCATGCCTACACCAGCACTCGGCCGATTGGACAACCCTCTTCGCATACGTTGTTCTGCCTAAGTATCCTGTGGCGTAGGGTGAGCAACGAAGGGCAGACCATCGCCAAAGAGCGAATGGGGAACACCTTATCCGTTACAAACTATCGTGAAAGAAAACTATCATGATAGAAAACTATCATGATAGAAAACTATCATGATAGAAAACTATCATGGTAGAAAACTATCGTGATAGAAGACTATCATGATAGAAAACTATCATGATAGAAAACTATTGTGATAGAAAACTATTATGATAAAAATCTATCACGATAGAAAACTATCATGATAGAAAACTATCATGATAGAAAACTATCGTGATAGAAAACTATCATGATAGAAAACTATCGTGATAGAAAACAATCATGATAGAAAACTATCATGATAGAAAACTATCGTGATAGAAATCTATCATGATAGAAAGCTATCGACAATCTTTGCAGATCTTCCCAAATCTACGCAATTGTATGCAGTTCTAAGCAAACCTACGCAAATAAACGCAATTCTACGCAGATCTACGCAAAAATACGCAGTTCTTTGCAGATCTACGCAAACATAAGCAATTCTACGCAAATCTACGTAACTATACGCATCTGAACGCATATCAACGCAAATATACGCCTACGCATGCCTACGCAAATATAAGGTTAAGAATAAAAACGTAAATAATTGAAAATTAATTATTTTTGTTTTTGTTTTTGTGGACTCTTGAATTGAAATTCAAATTTAAAAGTTTTGCGACCTTTAGTCCAAATGCGTTTCGCCCAGGTACAACAATTGGGCTCATCAGTTAGATGTTGTTGTACCCTTCTAAGACGCATAATTTTTAGTCGATGGTTACCGACACGTATAAAATAAACAGCACAAAAGCACTGTAAATTATATAATGTTCTAGTGGAATTTGGTTAAATTCAGACAACTAGAAAAATATGATGGTAAAGCCCGTGGTCTGGCTGGTATAAGGTTAAGAATAAAAACGTAAATAATTGAAAATTAATTATTTTTGTTTTTGTTTTTGTGGACTCTTGAATTGAAATTCAAATGCGAAACGCATTTGGACTAAAGGTCGCAAAACTTTTAAATTTGAATTTCAATTCAAGAGTCCACAAAAACAAAAACAAAAATAATTAATTTTCAATTATTTACGTTTTTATTCTTAACCTTATACCAGCCAGACCACGGGCTTTACCATCATATTTTTCTAGTTGTCTGAATTTAACCAAATTCCACTAGAACATTATATAATTTACAGTGCTTTTGTGCTGTTTATTTTATACGTGTCGGTAACCATCGACTAAAAATTATGCGTCTTAGAAGGGTACAACAACATCTAACTGATGAGCCCAATTGTTGTACCTGGGCGAAACGCATTTACGCAAATATACGCAATTCTACGCAGATCGATGCAAATATATGCAATCCTACAATTCTACGCAGTTCTACACAGATTTACGCAAATCTAGGAAATTGTACGCAGTCCTACGCATATATACGCAAATATACGCAATTCTACGCAGATCTACACAAATCAACGCAATTTACTCAGTTCTACGCATTTTAACGCAAATATACGCAATTCTACGTAGATCTTAGCAAATATACGCAAATCAACGCAGGCCTAGGCATACTCGCAAATATACTCAATTCTACGCAGATCTACGCAAATATACGCAACTCTACGCAGATCTACACAAATAAACGCAATTCTACGCAGTTCTACGCAAACATACGAAATTTTACGCAGGTTTACTTAAATATACGCAACTGTACGCAGCAGATACGCAATTGTACAAAGAACGCAGTTCCACGCTTATTCACGTAAATATACGCAATTCTACGCAGTTCTACGCAAACATACGCAATTCTACGCAGATCTACGCAAATGTATGGAACTGTACGCAGATACGCAAATGTACAAACTATACGCATTTTCACGCATATTCACGCAAATATACGCAGACCTAAGCAAATATACGCAGTTCTACGCAGATCTACGCAATAATACGCAAATCTACGCACCTTTACGCAAATATACAAAATTCTACTCCAATATACGCGATTGTACGCAGATCTACGTAAATATAAGCATGTGTACGCATATCTACGCAAATATACGCAATTCTTCGCAGAAAAAAAACTATCATGATAAAAAATTATCATGATAGAATACTATCGATACAGAAAACTATCATGAGTAAAAACTATCATGATAGAAAATTATTATGAGAGAAAACTATCATCTTAGAAGACTATTATGAAAGAAAAATATCATGATAGAAAACTATCATGATAGAAAACTATTGTGATAGAAAACTATCATGATAGAAAACTATCGTGATAGAAAATTATCATGATAGAAAACTATCATGATAGAAAACAATCATGATAGAAAACTATCATGATAGAATACTATCATGATAGAAAACTATCATGATAGAAAACTATCGTGATAGAAAACTATCATGATAGAAAACTATCGTGATAGAAAACTATCATGATAGAAATCTATCACGATAGAAAACTATCATGATAAAATGATAGAAAACTATCATGATAGAAAACTATCGTGATAGAAAACTATCGTGACAGAAAACTATCATGATAGAAAACTATCGAGATAGAAAACTATCATGATAGAAAACTATCATGATAGAAAACTTTCATGATAGAAAACTATCATGATAGAAAACTATCATGATAGAAAACTATCATGATAGAAAACTATCATGATAGAAAACTCTCGTGATAGAAAACTATCATGATAGAAAACTATCTTGATAAAAAACAATCATGATAGAAAACTATCATGATAGAAAACTATCATGATAGAAAACTATCATGATAGAAAATTATCATTTTATAAAACTATCATAATAGAAAACTATCATGATAGAAAACTATCATGATGGAAAACTATCGTGATAGAAAACAATCATGATAGAAAACTATCATGATAGAAAACTATTGTGATAGAAAACTATCATGATAAAAATCTATCACGATAGAAAAATATCATGATAGAAAACTATCATGATAGAAAACTATCTTGATAGAAAACTATCATGATAGAAAACTATCGTGATAGAAAACTACCATGATAGAAAATTATCATTATAGAAAACTATCGTGATAGAAAGCTATCGTGATAGCAAAGTATCATGATAGAAAGCTATCAACAATCTTCGCAGATCTTCCCAAATTTACGCAATTGTATGCAGTTCTACGCAAACCCACGCAAATAAACGCAATTATACGCAGATCTACGCACAAATACGCAGTTCTTTGCAGATCTACAAAAACATACGCAATTCTACGCAGATCTACGTAACTATACGCATGTGTAAGCATATCTACGCAAATATAAGCCTACGCATACCTACGCAAATATACGCAATTCTACGTATATCTAAGCAAATATACGCAAATGAACGCAGGCCTAGGCATACTCACAAATATACTCAATTCAACTTAGATCAACGCAAATATACGCAACTCTATGCAGATCTACACAAATAAACGCAATTAAACGCAGTTCTACGCAGACATACGAAATTCTACGTAGATCTACTTAAATATACGCAACTGTACGCAGATACGCAAATGTACCAAGAACGCAGTTCCACGCTTATTCACGTAAATATACGCAACTCTACGCAGTTCTACGCAAACATACGCAATTCTATGGAGATCTACGCAAATGTACGCAACTGTACGCAGATACACAAATGTACCAACTGTACGCAGTTTCACGCATATTCACTTAAATATACGTAGATCTACGCAAATATACGCAGTTCTTCGCAGACCTACGCAATAATACGCAATTCTACCCAGATCTACGCAAATCTACGCAACTTTACGCAAATATACGAAATTCTAAGCAGATCTATTCCAATATACAAAATTGTACAAAGATCTACGCAAATATAAGCATCTGTACGCATATCTACGCAAATATATGCAATTTTACATGAAAGAAAACTATCATCATAGAAAACTATCATGAGAGAAAAATATCATGATAGAAAACTATCATGATAGAAAACTATCGTGATAGAAAACCATCATGATAGGAAACTATCGTGATAGAAAACTATCATGATAGAAAACTATCATGATAGAAAACTATCATGATAGAAAACTATCATGATAGAAAACTATCATGATAGAAAACTATCGTGATAGAAAACTATCATGATAGAAAACTATCGTGATAGACTACAATCATGATATAAATCTATCACGATAGAAAACTATCATGATAGAATGATAGAAAACTATCATGATAGAAAGCTATCGTGATAGAAAACTGTCATGATAGAAAACTATCATGACAGAAAACTATCGTGATAGAAAACTATCATGATAGAAAACTATCATGATAGAAAACTATCATGATAGCAAACTATCACGATAGAAAGCTTTCATGATATAAAACTCTCAGGATAGAAAACAATCGTGATAGAAAACTATTATGATAGAAAACTATCTTGATAAAAAACTATCATGATAGAAAACTATCATGCTAGAAAACTATCATGATAGAAATCTATCATTATATAAAACTATCATGATAGAAAACTATCATGATAGAAAACTATCATGATAGAAAACTATCATGATAGAAAACTATCGTGATAGAAAACTATCATGATAGAAAACTGTCATGATAGAAAACTATCATGATAGAAAACTATCATGATAAAAATCTACCACAATAAAAACTATCATGATAGAAAACTATCGTGATAGAAAACTATCATGATGGAAAACTATCATGGTTAGGTTGGAAGGGGTGATAATACGGCAAGCCGCACCATCTCACTCGGATCTCGTAGGATCTATTGCGCTCCCCGGGGTATAGGTGGTGAGTGAGGAGGGATAGGGAGGGAGTTAATAGGAAGTTTTAGGTGTTAGGGGCCTCCTTGAACCATCCTGAGTTCTGAATGAATTTCATGATGTTCTTTAGTGGCAAGACAGAGATGTCACCCAGTTCGTCGAAGAAATATTCTCCAAGGGCCTCTTTTCTGGTTCTAGCTAGGCTAGGGCATTCGCAAAGGAAGTGAGGGGAGCCCTCCTCTGCCTCTTCATGATGACACCCTCTACATAAGTCCGATGAGCTGATGCCCATTCTGTTCAAGTGGGTTCCCATTGAGTTGTGGCCCGTAAGGACACCAACCATGAGAGATAATTGAGGCCTGCTTAGCTTGAGTAAGTAATCAGTTTTTTTCTTTGAAATATTTGGCCATAGATTCCTAGAAACCCGACAAGTGTCGATGGATGACCATCTGACATTTGCAGCCTCTAAGAAACTCTGGTGTATTCTACTTTTTTCTTGCTCCAGTGGCATGAGCACAGAGGCTTCGATTTGGCTCGGATCAAGAGATGAACCGCTTTTGGCCAGTTCATCCGCCATTTCGTTCCCGTGAATATCCCTATGTCCTGGAACCCATCTTAGGGTTACTGTGTTCGTTGCATTGAGTACTCTTAGCTCGTTCCGGCAACGGTCGACCAGTTTGGACTTTGTGGTGATTGAGCTTTAATTGCCGCCTGGCTGTCTATGAAAATATCAATATTGTTGTTTACTAATTCACATGAGGCAAGATGTTTCGTCGCTTCGCAAACTGCCAGTACTTCCGCTTGGAATACACTGCAAAAGTTTGGAAGCCTCAACGATCTATTTATGGATGGATTATCTGAGTAGATGCCTGACCCAACCCCCTCCGAGGTTTTGGAACCGTCAGTAAAGACCGAAACATGATTTTCATTTATGACCCTGTTTTCATTCCAGAGTTCCCTGGTTGGAATATCTGTTATGGTTACTGGGTTGAAATCTATGTGCGGTGAAACGTAGTCTGTTTGAATGTCTATGTCTGTAAAATTCATTATAGTTCTGTGACCGTAGAGGCCCTTTTTCCAATTTTTACATTGGTGAAGTCTTAAAGCACTTTTGGCCGCCAACTCTTTCGTGAACAGATCGAGTGGGGCAAGTGAAAGGAAAGTTTCAAGGGCAGCCGTTGGTGTGGTCCTGATAGCACTGGTTGTACCAATACACGCTAGTCTTTGAATTTTAGTCATGGTTTTTAGATTGGTTTCCTTATCTAAGGCTGGCCACCAGACCATGCATGCGTACGTTAGAATTGGCCTTATAATGGCTGTGTACATCCAATGAATGGTTCTAGGGCTGGGACCCCATCTTTTACCAAAAATTCTGCTGCAAGTGTAGAAAGCTATTGAGGCTTTTCTTTCTCTTTCTTTAATATTGTCTTTCCAGTTTAGTTTACGATCGAGAACAACGCCAAGATATTTGGCAGTACCCGAAACCTGTAACGGTATTCCGTTAATGGTTGGCGGGTTTATGTTTGGAATATTACGTTTCCTTGTAAACAGCACCAGTTCTGTCTTCAGTGGGTTAACATTGAGGCCACAACTACTGGCCCAATTTTTGAGCTTGTCTAGGGACGTTTGTAGGAGCTCGCACAGAGTGGGAACAAATTTTCCAGAGGCCAATAACACAATGTCATCGGCATATGCAACTACCTTGATGCCGCCCAGATTTAGTTTAACTAAGATCTGGTTGACGACAAGGAGCCAAAGCAAAGGAGAAAGTACTCCACCCTGTGGAGTGCCCCTACTTGTCCTAACTCTTGTCTTGCTGTCACCCATTTCTGCATTAATGAGTCTCGTTTGAAGCATGAAGTCAATCCAGTTTATCTGTGATGGATCGATGCTGACGGAGTTTAGGGCTTGTCGAATTGCACCGTTATCAACATTATTGAAGGCCCCTTCTATGTCAAGGAATGCTGCTAAAGTGAATTCCTTGAAGTGTATCGACTTCTCAATCGTACCAACCACTTCATGAAGTGCTGTCTCAACAGATTTGCCCTTCAAGTACGCATGTTGGGCCTGTGAGAGCACACCACCATTCAGTTTTAGGCGAATATGAGTGTCAATTAATCTTTCTAAGGTCTTCAGGAGAAAGGAGGAAAGGCTGATAGGCCTGAAGTCCTTCGGTTCGGTATGGGTGGGCTTGCCAGCTTTCGGGATGAAGATGACATTGACTTCTCTCCATCCAGCGGGAATATAGGTGATGTTAAGACAGCCTATATAAATATCCACTAGAATTGGAACAATTGTATCTTTAGAGCTTTGGAGCATAATTGGAATGATTCCATCAGGCCCTGCAGATTTGTATGCCGAGAAGGAGTCAATGGCCCAAGCCACCTTCCTACTATCTACGATTTGTTTGCCTATGTCATAGATTTCACTTATGTTGGGCCCTCTGTCCACAGGAGATGTACTGATAGTACACCCTGGGAAGTGAGTGCTTATAAGTGACTCTAAAGTCTCAGAGCAGGAGTCTGTCCAGGTATTATCCGGTCTTTTTAGAAATCCCGGGGGAGAGGGTACCTTAGACATGACTTTCCTGAGCCTAGCAGCTTCATTTGTAGACTCAATGTCTGAACAAAATTTTTGCCAGGCTGCTCTTTTTGCATAGGTCGTTCGGTTTTTGTACAGATTTTTACTGACCTTAAAGATGTCCCAATCAGCAGGTTCATTGCTGAATTTTGCTCTATTGAAAAGCCTCCTTGAGTTTTTCCTAAGAATAGACAGCTCTTTGGACCACCATACGGGGTTGAGCCTGCCTTTACTTTTGGTAGTGGGCAGGAACTTTCGTAAGCATTATTTATGGCTAACGTTAGTTCGTTTACATGTTTGTCAATGTCAGAGCAGGTTGTCAATGGTAAATGTTCATAGTGACCCAAAGATGAGGCCAATCTAGTGTTGAAGGCATCCCAGTTTGTTTTCCTGGGGTTTCTATAGGGTTTTAAGTTTTCAATTTTGTGCTCTATTTGGAATGTTATCATTCTATGATCTGAGAATGAAACATTACTTGATACCTTCCAGTCACTGACCTTTATTGAGTCTGAGTTACTGGAAAGCGTCACGTCGAGCACTTCTCTTCTGTTTCTGGTAACAAAGGTTGGTTCGTTACCCTTATTTAAAATCAATAAATTTTCCTTAATAATAAATTCAAATAGTGACTCACCTCTTTTATTTGTGTCGGTGCTCCCCCATTGTAGATGATGAGCATTAGCGTCGCAACAAACCAGGAGGTCCCAACCGTTCTTACCTGTTGTTTTGACGAGATCATCAAGGGCTGCTGACGGCGGTGGCCCCGCTGAATCACCTGGCATGTAAATGGAGGCTAGGATCAGGGGCGGGGCCCCTTTTCTGTCGCACTTCACCGTCGTCATGTCTGCACTACTATGGGAAGATAAGAGGAAAAGATTTATAATTTTTTTCGCCACTATACATGTCCGATAGTTACCTTCTGTAGGCCCTTTATTAAAAAACAGGTTTACATCTTTGGAGCTGAGTCCGCAGATCCTGCCGCTGTTGATCCAGGGCTCCTGAATAAGGGCGATATCAATGTTATCTTTGGACACCAAAGAGGTTAAGGTGGCCGAGGCCAGCTTACTGTGTTGAATGTTTGCCTGTATCACCTTCATCATCATTTTTGTTTTTTGTTTTTTGTAGGCTGGCTACCGGGCGCACCTTAACCATATTGATGCCCACCATTTGCTTGAAACCCTTGGAGGGAAGCATTGCCATAGTCTCGTGATTTAACATCACTATGGCTTCCTGGCCCGTTTTGGAGGGCGCTTCTATCTCCAAGACCTTCCAGTCACCGCTGGGAAAACTGGAATTTTGACCTCGGAGGAGGTTTTCCAGGAGTTCCTTGGTGATGTGAGGGCCCGGCACATTTATGCGGACTTTTGGTCTAGTGGGGAGGTCCATTTTGGAGGCAACTTTCAGTGTTACCCCTTCGAGCAACCCAGTCATCTCCGAAACTTTCAACCTAAGCCATTTCAAGGTGGGTTCATCTTTGCAGGTTAGTATTTTGAACCCCTTCAATGTCGATAATGGCCCGAATTGCGGCACAAACCCGGTAGAGGCCAGGATCTCGGTGTTGATACATTCGAGAAACCTAACCTCCACCCGAGCCCACTGCTCGTTTGTGAGCACCAACTCGGAGCTTCCCTCATTTACAACGGCCACTTGGAGACTTTGGCTAACAATGTCTGCTAGCGTGTCTGCGCTGTGGGACGTTTTAAATTTTTTGTTGGATGACGTTTGAGGGGGCGTCGAATCATTGTGCCTCATCCTCTTATTTTGACTTGGGCCAGTTTTCTCGACCCTCAAGTGTTTTGGACCATTCAATGGCCTCACTTTGGGGTTGCCGCCAGACGATTTGGAGGAAGAGGCATTCTGAGCTCGGGGCTTGTCAACTTCTTTCTTATCGTTTGACTTAGAGACGACCGTACTCATGCCTTTGGTTTCTAACTTGGCAAGCAGTTTTTGGGCCCAGCCCAACCGCTTCCACTCCCTAAGGCTCAGTTTCTTAGGATCACCCTTTCCATACCTACGCACGGCCCTCTTGGCGTTTCCAATCCTTTTAAGGTCTGGATTAAGATCTCCTCCCTTGTTCTGCTTTTTTGGATTCGCCACTTTTCCTTTGGTCGGTTTTGGCCCATCGATTGACGGACATCGACTTTCGGATAAGGCCGCCATCACGGTCTTGGAAGACCCTGGGCCATCCGCGCAGACTTCGGTTGGATCACTTGCCCCAGACCCTTTGTAAGGAGTTGAAGTAGTCTTGGCTCCTGTCGCCAGGTGCTTCGCCACAGACTCGCCTTGAGAGGGTGCTTTCATCATTCCTGCCACAGGGTTCTCAGCCACAATGACATCTGCGTCTGAGCTGTCTGAACTGGCGAAGGATTGATAGTCGTCGTCGTTAAGGATACGGTTTTCCTCATCAGACGCCATCTCCTCTTCCCCAGTTCCAACAGCCCCGTCCTCAGAGTCAGTAAGTTCCATGAGGTATTCAGAAAATACCCCATCAATCTTACGGCCCCACTGCTGCAGGCTTTAGTTGTTGTAGCTGTTGATGATGATGTTGTTGTTGTTGTTGTAGTTGTCGTTGTCATTGTTGTTGTTATAGTTGGTGTCACTGGCGACTTAGCCGTAGCCAAGCCCTCGCCGGCAGCCGTGACTTCTGCCGGCACTGGAGTGTATATCCCCACTCGGTTTTTAGATACGTTTTTGTAACTTTCCATTTTTCCTATAATGGTTCAAAGTAGATTAACATCTCTGTTGGTTTTTCTTGGTTGTTCGATCCTGCAGCTGGATTGCTGGAGGAACGAACGTAAGCCCCCCCACCACATCAAGGTGAAAACCACGGGGGGGAGAAAACTATCATGATAGAAAACTATTATGATAGAAAACTATCATGATAGCAAACTATCATGGTATAAAACTATCATGATAGTAAACTATCGTGATAGAAAACTATCGTGATAGAAAACTATAATCATAGAAAACTATCATGAAAGAAAAATATCATGATAGAAAACTATCATGATAGCAAACTATCACGATAGAAAACTTTCATGATATAAAACTCTCAGGATAGAAAACAATCGTGATAGAAAACTATTATGATAGAAAACTATCTTGATAAAAAACCATCATGATAGAAAACTATCATGATAGAAAACTATCGTGATAGAAAACTATCATGATAGAAAACTGTCATGATAGAAAACTATCATGATAGAAAACTATCATGATAAAAATCTACCACAATAAAAAACTATCATGAAAGGAAACTATCGTGATAGAAAACTTTCATGATAGAAAACTATCATGATAGAAAACTATCATGATAGAAAACTATCGTGATAGAAATCTATCATGATAGAAAACTATCATGATAAAATGATAGAAAACTATCATGATAGAAAACTATCGTGATAGAAAACTATCATGACAGAAAACTATCATGATAGAAAACTATCATGATAGAAAACTATCATGATAGAAAACTATCATGATAGAAAACTATTATGATAGAAAACTATCATGATAGCAAACTATCATGGCATAAAACTATCATGATAGTAAACTATCGTGATAGAAAGCTATCTACGCAGATCTATGCAAATATATGCAATCCTACAATTTTACGCAGTTCTACGCAGATTTACGCAAATCTAGGAAATTGTACGCAGTCATACGCATATATACGCAAATATACGCAATTCTACGCAGATCTACACAAATCAACGCAATTTACGCAGTTCTACGCATTTTAACGCAAATATACGCAATTCTACGTAGATCTAAGCAAATATACGCAAATCAACACAGGCCTAGGCAAACTCGCAAATATACTCAATTCTACGCAGATATACGCAAATATACGCAATTCTACGCAGATATACACAAATAAACGCAATTCTACGCAGTTCTACGCAAACATACGCAATTATACGCAGATCTGCGCAAATGTACGCAACTCTACGCAGATCTACACAAATAAACGCAATTCTACGCAGTTCTACGCAAAAATACGAAGTTCTACGCAGATCTACTTAAACTACGCTTATTCACGTAAATATACGCAATTCTATGCAGATCTACACAAATCAACGCAATTTATGCAGTGCTACGCATTTTAATGCAAATATACGCAATTCTACGTAGATCTGAGCAAATATACGCAAATCCACGCATGCCTAGGCATACTCGCAAATATACTCAATTCTACGCAGATCCACGCAAATATACGCAACTCTAGGCAGATCTACACAAATAAACGCAATTATACGCAGTTCTACGCAAACATACGAAATTCTTCGCAGTTCTGCTTAAATATACGCAACTGTACGCAGATACGCAAATGTACCAAGAACGCAGTTCCATGCTTATTCACGTAAATGTACGCAATTCTTCGCAGTTCTTCGCAAACATACGAAATTCTACGCAGATCTACGCAAATGTACGCAACTGTACGCAGATACGCAAATGTACCAACTGTACGCAGTTTCACGCATATTCAAGCAAATATACGCAGGTCTACGCAAATATACGCAACTCTACGCAGATCTACACAAATAAACGCAATTCTACGCAGTTCTACGCAAATATACGAAATTCTAAGCAGATTTTTCCAATATACGCAATTGTACGCAGATCTACGCAAATATAAGCATCTGTACGCATATCTACGCGAATATACGCAATTCTACGCAGAAAGAAAACTATCATGAGAAAAAACTATCATGATAGAAAATTATCATGAAAGAAAACTATCATCATAGAAAACTATCATGAAAGAAAAATATCATGATAGAAAACTATCATGATAGAAAGCTATCGTGATAGAAAACTATCATGATAGGAAACTATCGTGATAGAAAACTATCATGATAGAAAACTATTATGATAGAAAACTATCATGATAGAAAACTATCGTGATAGAAAACTATCATGATAGAAAACTATCGTGATAGAAAACTAACATGATAGAAATCTATCACGATAGAAAACTATCATGATAGAATGATAGAAAACTATGATGACAGAAAACTATCGTGATAGAAAACTATCATGATAGAAAACTTACTTACTTACTTAAGGTGGCGCTACAGTCCGGGGTGGACCAGGGCCTCAACCAAAAAGCTTCTTCCAGCCGGCTCGGTTTCTAGCTAGCTGTCTCCAGTTTCGCACGCCAAGTTGGTTGAAGTCCTCTTCCACTTGCGTGCGCCACCTTTTGCGCTGTCCACCTCTACTGCGTTGTCCCACGGGGTTGGATTCAAAGACTTTCCGGGCCGGAGCATTGGTGTCCATTCGCTCTAGGTGACCCAGCCATCTTAGTCGTTGGCTTTTCACTTTTTCGGCTAGGTCGGTGTCGCTGTACAGCCCATACAGTTCGTGGTTGTACCTTCTTCTCCATTCCCCATCTATGCAGGCGGGACCAAAAATCACCCGGAGAATTTTTCTCTCAAAACAGCCTAACGCGAGTTACATATGATATAGCTTCTACAAATATACCATCAACACATTTGGGTCAACAATCTACAACTGAACCAAATGCAAGAAATACAACATCAGCACATTTGGGTCAACAACCTACAAATGAACCAAATGCAAGAACTACAACATCAACACATTTCAGTAAACCTATAAATGCAATGTCAACAACAAACCAATATAAAACCAAAGACATTGAGACGCAGAGGTGCCCAACAATACGAATACTACCCTGATGGTTGCAGCGACGCTTGGACGGCGGACTGTCTTGGTGGTTTTTTAATTTAAATTTTATTTGTAATAATTTTATATTAAATAAAGCGTAAGAGGCCTGTGGCCCAATTTAAGTATAAAAAAAATATTTTTTTTTTTTTATTTTGTTGGCGGCTACATAAAATATTAGTGGCGCAGTCGGTTGTCCTCTGTGATAAAATATTAGAGGATAGTGAAACGATACGAAAAATAAAAATCTCAGTGTTTTGTTTTAGAAAGAAACTCTTCAATAAAAAGCAAAAACCACGGATTAGCAAAGTGAAAAGTGTGATTATAATAAAGTGACTTTAAGGATCTAATAATCGCATTAAACAAAAACCACGGATTATCGAAGTGAAAACGGTGATTATAATAAAGTGACTTTTAAGAATCTAATAATCACATCCAAAAACAAAATCGAAAATGGCACAGCCAACAATGGAACAATGTTTGTTAACATTAACTGAAATTCTAAACAATCAGAATACAGTGCAAAACATATGAGTTACGATAGAAAAACGGTTAAAATACATAGAAACTTTTACGGGAAAACAAGGTACATTACCTTCGTTTATCGCAACGGTAGACCAAATCTTAGAAGAATTTGGAGCGGTAAATCATAACGAAGTGTTTGCTGTAGTATACAACGAAAAAATTGGAGGAATTGCGAAAAACTTTTTGGCGATTGAAGCACCAGAATCGTGGGAGTAGTGCAAGCAAAAACTTAAAATACATTTCCGGCCGACAAAAGACGAAGCAACCATATTGAAAAACATCAATAGTATAAAGGTATATAGTATAAGTCAATTACTAGATAAAGTCCAAAATATTATTAACTACACAACAGAATGTGCAACGTTCAATCAAAATGGTTTAGAAATAGCTAACTGTCTAAATAGTGCATTAATTCTTAAAATAAAAGATGTAACAGCAGGAGCATTAGCTGCAGAAATTCACAATGAATACAATTTATCAAGAATTAGACAAATTTTGTTTAAATATATAGGTCAAGACGAATACAATTTACGATTAGAAAAAACACATACCTTTGAACCTAGAAATCATTATCAAAACACAGCTTCTCAAAATTTTCAAAATAACAGACACAATTACACTAATCAACATTTTAACAAAAACAACAATTACACTAACCAAAATCCTTTTAGAAACAATAATTACACTAATCAAAACCCTTTCAATAGAAACAATAACTATACGAATCAAAATCAAGTTAATAGAAACAATAACGCTTATCAAAATCAACCTAATGGGAATAGCCCGACAGGACAAATAAGAAATAATAATGCATCAGGCCAAGCTAGAAATAATTATTATAATAGCAGCCCCCAAAACTTTCAAAACTCAGGTCAACATAGATCAAGACAGAATAGAATAGAACCACTGATCTCTATAATACACTGGATAGTGTATTCCTTATAATGTATAACAGTTTTTTTGCTTCCATTTGAAGATGACAATTAGGTGGTCGGCTTCATAATTTGACGTCTGAATTACACAAAAAAAAAGTATTTTCCAGATAGGGATGTGCGATATTGAAACAACATCGATTTCAACATCGAAGACCAAACATCGATGTCAGTTAATATCGAACCGAAAACTGTAACGTTGCTATAAAATTTTTGAAACTAGCATATAATGTTTCAGTATGTTTATGCTCATCCACATACTTCACCCTTGTCAACTTTCGGTGAGAAAATTCCAAACCCGAATTTTCAATGTTTTCCTATAAATTTTTAATATTTAAGCTATCTGGATCTTCTCACCTACTGTCAACCTCTTTGAGAAAACAGAGCTTCCATCGAACTACTCAACCTACCAAAAATAACTTAGACCGACATTCCAGTCAGTAGAGCATCATAAAAGATCTCCATAAAAAAAGATTGTTATTGATTATTTCATCAAGAAGCCTACTCTCCCCTCAAAAATTTTCCCCTCACGACTTTCCCCACCTTTAGGACCTATGCTTACAGACTCATAGGCCCGTCCAGGCAGGAGTCGAGAGAGGTGTCCACTCGCGTAAGTGACCGAAGGCCTGCTGGTCGCCTTGCATCATATCTACTTTACTTTAATTTTCCAAAAATTTCACACTTTCTTTTTTTTTACTTTTTGTTTACTTTACTTAGAATTCAAAACTATTTGTTTTTATCTAGTTAATTTTTCAATAACTTTCAAACTGTCATCGGCAATCAAAGTTTATGTTGTTTCATTTTATTTTGTTTTATCAAAAACAATAATTTAATTTATGTACACGTACTTTTGTTTTTGTTTGCTGTTAGACTTCGAGTGCATATGATCATTATGTATGTACCTATACATATGTATCGTTACATATATATGCCTACGGTAGGTATACGCTTAAAACTCTTTAATTTCTTCTTATAGGTAAGTATTATTGTTTTCATTTAAATATTCTTTTTCTTTTTCAATTTTTGTTACTTTTCTTTTCAGCAATTTTCTTTTCAGCAATTTTCTTTTCTAGTTTTTGCCTTTCACTTTTCTCAATTGAATTTTCCTTTTAGCCTAATAATCTTTTGTTCGTTAACTTTACAGATCTTAATTTTTTTTCAGCTTGAATATTAAATTATTGTTCTAAATTTTCTTTTTTTTTGTTCTTTAAGCACAGATTTTTCCTTTTATAAACTTTCTTTTCAAAATTTTGGACATTTTCTTTAATTTCTCTTTACTTTTCAGGATTAGATTAGCACTCAGAATTATTTTCTTTTTTTTTTTAACACTTTCACCTTTCTTTGTTTGAATTTTAATTTCCTTTTCTTTTTGTTATTTTCAGCCACGAGTTATGTACTTTAAATTTTCTTGGACTTACGCCTTCCGCGCCTGTGTGTCTGGTAGCTAGAGGGGCCACCAGAAGGGTTTCCTCTTCTTCTTGGCAAGTCGCCAGAAAAGCTCAATCGAAGACTCGGAGTTTTCTTGCTACGTGAAAAGAAAAATCTTTTGTTAGTCCCTACGTATATTTCCTTTTTTTACGGATGCTTACCTATGAATTCTTGAAGAAGATTTTTATTCCTTATCTGGACTCGTGACTATGGATTGCTCTTTTCAGGCGTTAGCCGAGAGGACTGTATTCAATCAAAGAAGAGTGACTGAGAAATTATCCAAGTCTTTACTATTATTGTGGCAAGAATATTAATTCCTGTTTCTTGTGTCTTGACCAAAATCCAAAAGACCAGCTTTAGGATTTATTCCGATTGGATAGAAAGGAACCCGGTCGAAGAAAGTCCAAGAACACAAAGGAAATCTAACGGTGAATTTTTGTATCCTTGGGAGATACGTACGTTTAATCGCCTTTTCCGGGCAAGGATTAACGTTTCAAATCGTGCGTGAAGGGACCGAAGACAAAATTAGCTATACCTAAGGTGACAGTTTTATAATTTATGCTTTACATTCAAGGTCTCTCTTCTTACCTACGTATTCCCGAAGAAGATTTCACATAATTTTCTGGACCCGTGCATCCGAATTGGTCGTTTTTACAGACCTTAGCCGGGGGAATTGTGACCAGCCAAAGCTGCCCAACTGAGGGATGGATTGCTTTTGTTGAACTAAATGGGTAGTTCCTTTTACTGGAGTCCTGACCAAAAGATTTCCTTTTAGGTTAATCGGTTTGGGTAAAAAGAAGCTAGTCACAGCAAATCGCTTGGTGGAAATTAAATCTAGGAGAACAGATCGCTGTTAGGTAAACCTTTCGTTTTTTTTTTCAAGATTTGACATTACCTATCGCTGAATTTGAGGATCCTTTCGACACTGATTTCCGTCGCCTCCTCCTGAGCAAGGATTGGCGATTTACGTCGTTCGTGCGCCTGTCTGGCCAGAAAGTTTCCAACGATAAAAAGGACTGTAGCAAAATAAGAAACAGGGAAACAATTTTGATTTTTTTGTTGAAACACATGGTACCTCAAGGTCTACCATCTTACCAAACAAAAACTAAATAGATTTCGGTGCCTGATGGACTCCTTTGGCTATATGATCGGGGATTGATTTTCCCAATCACGGAGCCGAAACAAAATTGTCGCCCACGAAAAACTTATGGTTGTTTGTGTGTTTGTTCCTCGGTGGGTAGGTTCTTTTTTTCTTTGATTTTTTTTTTCTTTTCTTAGGTATATGCAACCACGGAGTTTAAAAGGCGAAACTACTCTCCACGGCGACTCAAATCTAAAAGACTTTATATGGCGACGAACGACACCATGAGGACGCCCGATCACTTTTCTTTTTGTTAAATGGTACGGATGGAAATGGAGTAAAGCGGATATGGAGTTTGGTACGGGACGGCTCGAAACAAATTGCCCCCATTTTCTGAACGCACCACCCACTTTAAAGTTTCATCTTTGAACACAATGGTTAAAGGCCAATGCACAAGAAGTATGTGAGGTAGACTTCGTCGTCCAGTCATCGAGAGTTGCCTTTTTGTTTTACCTGATTATGTGTTTTGGTAATTTATTTTATGTATATTCGCGAGTTACATTGCTCGTGTAAAGTTAAATGGTGCAAGTTTACGAAATAAATTATTAAACTCATTTTGAGAATAATTCTGGCTTTTCTTTCCCCATTAGTTGGAAATAAATTTTTAATTTTCGTTTGGACTTGGTAGGATGGATCTTTTTTGTTTAGAGATTATATGAGATTTTACGAAAGGGTTTGGGTTAGGACTATTTCCTACACAACATATTCTTTTTGTCACAGGTTTCCTGTGCTAAAAAGGATATGAGAAGAAATATTGGTTAATAAAAGTTTTTTTTTTTTGTGTTTTTGTTTATTTTTGTTTCCAGTATGGAAGAGTCTCATGTACAGCTGAGAGAGCCGGGCAATTACCCTGAGATTCCTAAAGTCGTTTTCGGCTATCATTTTCTAAGATCTTTCGAATGTGCGACCGTTTTGTGACCTTTGGCGTCTACAACTTCATACAAATTATTTCCCACTATTTTGCAGACAGTAACTTTTATAAATTTTGGGCATAATTTAGCGTTAAGATGTTTGGCCGCATCGCTTAAGATGAAATTACGTTTGAATAGAACGTCACCCACATGAAATGCTACCATCCTGCTTCTTAAATTATATGTTCGTTCGTACGATTCGTGAGCCCTTTCCAAAGCTGACTTTAGATATGAATGTAGCACATTCATCCGAGCAGTTTTTGGCAACCAGTCTATTTCTGAATGATTCAACCCTGTTAACCCACGTAATAACTTATAGTCTGCGCCATGCTCAATCATACGATGCCCGAATAAAGCTTCGTAGGGAGATATACCGATCGCAGAATGGATTGTAGAACGTAGTGCACTTCCTATAGAAGGTAAATATATGTCCCAGTTGGTCTGTTTAGGATCTATGTATGCCCGGACTGCGGCAAGAATTGAGCGGTTCACCCGCTCGCTCGCATTTGCCTGTGGGGAGTAAGCTGCGGTTCTATAATGTGTTATGCCGAAAGTTTTTACCATCTTAGCAAATTCATGTCCGATAAATTGGCTGCCGTTATCTGACAGGATGCTCTCGGGGACCCCAAAAATGAGAAAGATATCTTCTTCTAGGAACTTTATTACTGTTTGCGAGTTTGCTTTTCGAAGGGGTTTAATCAAGACGAATTTCGTCAATTGATCTAGGGCGATTACGATCTGGGTGTTTCCGCTTTTTGATCGCGGGTACGGACCCAGGAAGTCAACATAAAGATGTTGGAAAGGTCTTTCTACGGAGAAGGATTTTCCCATTTCCGCTCTAAGGGTACTGTTGGGAGCTTTTGTCGTCTTACAAACTTCGCAGTTTTCAAGAAATGTCTTTACATGAGACGCCATATTCGGCCAAAAAAATTGCTGTCTAAGCTTGAATAGCGTTTTAGTCATGCCACCGTGGGAAGCTCTGGGTGGACAATGAGCCAACGAGATCAAACGGTTTGTCAGCGCAGCTGGAATCCATAATTTCCAGACTAAATCGTCTTGGAGTGGATTCCCTGTGCAATGTCTGACCTTCTTGTATACGAAACCGTCCGAAACTTGAAGGTCAGGAAGCTGGTCTTTATTTTGTCCGATGTGCTCAATAATTTGAAGATATTCCTCCGATTTGAAACTCGGATCTTCCAAATCAACATGTAAAACATCGGTAGGGTTCTCTGACATCGACTCCGGTGGACATACCGTTGAATGTATTGCCTCTACCTCATATACTCGAGATAGAGCATCTGGCACTACATTCAAGGTACCCTTCCGGTGTTCGATCCCAAAATCGAACCCTTGTAGTTTCAGACTCCAGCGCGCCAATCTCCCCGTTGGATCTCGCAGACTCATCAGCCACTTCAGGCTCGAGTGGTCTGTCACAACCGTGAATCTATACCCTTCCACGTAGGGTCGAAATTTTTGAATGCCTCTTACGGCTGCCAAGCATTCTCGTTCGGTAACCGAATAGTTTCGTTGAGCCGAATTCAACTTTTGCGAAAAATAGTATATGGGTCGCTCCGCACCATTATCGTCTTTTTGGCACAATACGCACCCAATACCAGATGCTGACGCATCACATAAAATTATAAACTCTTTGGAAAAGTCGGGGTTAACAAGAATAAGATCGGATGTTAGGGCTGATTTGATCGCTTCAAACGCAATTTCCGCATCTTTTCCAAATTCAAACTTTTTCCCTTTCTTTAAAACGTCTGTCATAGGAGCCGCGAGGGTCGAAAAATTACCTATAAATCTACGGTACCAACCTGCCATACCGAGAAATCTTCGAACTTGCTTGGTCGTCTTCGGTACAGGGAAATCCAGTATTGCAGCAACTTTTGCCGGATCTGGCTTTAAGCATCCCTGTCCTACTACGTAACCCAGGTACTGGAGTTCCTTGAAGCAGAACTTTGACTTCTCGACGTTTATCGTCAAGCCTGCTTCAAGTAACCTTTTCCCTATAACCTCTAAGATCCAAATATGCTCTTCGAAATTCCTCGATATGACAAGTAGGTCGTCTAAATAGACAAAGACCTGGTCTCGTAGTTCAGAAGGCACTACCAAATTCATCAAATAAGTCAGACTTTGGGCCGCGTTGGAAAGACCAAAAGGCATCACCTTGAATTGATACAGGGGCCTACCGGGCACCGTAAAAGCCGTCTTCTCCCGTGAAATTTGCTCCAGCGGTATCTGCCAGTACGCATCTTTCAGATCCACACTTGAGATAAAGTGTGTCTCTGAAAGTCGTGCTAACAGTCCCTCTATATGAGCAATTGGGCTCGCATTCTTCTTCGTTACTTGGTTCACCTTCCGAAAGTCCAAGCACAGGCGGTTCTTTCCAGGTTTTCGTACTAACACGACTGGAGAACTCCATGCGCTGGAACTTTCTTCGATGACCCCCAAAGCAAGCATGCGATCCAATTCCTCGTACACCAGGGCTTGTATCGCTGGAGAAATGGGATAATGACGTTGCTTTATGGGCGGCGCATCTCCCGTATCAATAAAGTGTGTTACCAAATGTGTCTTCCCTAAGCCTTTGGTCGCAAAAGACGGGAATTGTTGGATCGTTTGACGAAGTAACCCACGCTCCTGATCGTTCAGATCACATTCGATAGCGCTATCTATTTTGCTGACTATTTCATTATTTGGTGTTATTTCGGAAATGATGTGTAGAGCTAGTTGGAAAATTCTCCAGAAATCCACCCCCAGATACAACTGTTGAGTTAGAGATGGTACGACAAACAAATCCATGACGTTGGCTTTACCTCGATAATGGATTTGCGTCGTTACCATCCCAACAATAGATTGTTTCTGGCCATCAGCGGTCGAGATAGAGGAAGAGAATTTTTTGAACTGTATCCGGTTTTCATTTAGGAATTCAAGTGCGCCAGCGCCGAGACAACTGATGCTTGCACCTGAATCCAGCAAACCGAGAATTTTCTTGCCACAGACTTCAACTGACATATAAGGACGGGGATCGTCAGCTGAACAGTTTAGAATTGTGGCCGCTACCGATTTGTACTGTGCTTTTTTTCTCTTCATCCGCTCTCGTAACTTTCTTACTTTTTCTGAGGTTGATGGAAAAGTAACTATTCTTTTACGGGCTTCATAATACTCTTTCAGTCTTTGGTGGATTGATTTTCTTGGAGGATAAGACTTCAACTCCTTCTTTCTCTCATCAGGATTGTTCAGAATTTCTTCCCTGCAGTTCAATTCTTCCTGAGTATGTTGCAGCAGGGTAATTTTAACTAAGCTAGGTTCTACTTTTCCGGGTTTTCTGTCCTCGAGCACCTCCCCCCGGTCGACGGATTGCTCGATGACCGGTTTCCCGAACAACGATCACAGTTGGGTGTTATGACATTATCACGACCACATCTAAAGCAAAACAAGTTGCGTTTTGGATTGTCGCATTCCCTAAACGTGTGTCCTTCTGCTTTACAATTCCAACATTTAAGTATATTGGCTTCCCTTTGGTAGGCCTCAACTTTCGCGGGAATTGTAAAGTCAGATTCTTCGGGCACCTCATCTAATTCGCTAACTTGACGACGTGGTGGTTGTGTGGGGTTATTAAACGAATATTTGGTTCGGGGTGTTTCATTACCGTTTAGAAACTTTTCAATGGTACGACAAACATAGACCATTTCTGGTAAACTGTGCGTACTGAAAGTCACCAGCAACTCACCCGTCCTTCGACGAACATTCTGCTTAATGAGTTCTATGATTTCCTTCACTGGTTTCGGTGTTCGCAATTTCGAATTGAATTTGATGAGGTCATCATAAAAATCATCGAAACTCTCATTCGGCAGCTGTTTTCGATCAGACATTTTCCGAGACAGTTCACTATCTGTCTCCAGACTTCTGTATTGCTCTATAAGAGCTAAGCGCAAAGTTGACCAGGTAGCGCGTGGATTGTTCTTTAAGAACATCCAATACCATGTCTCAACACGGCCACTGACAAAATGGTGAAAGTTCTGGACCACTTCAACCCAGGTTACATTGTAACTGTCCTTCACTCTTTCCAGCCGGAACAAAAAATCATCGATGGACATGTTCTTATGATCGAATTTTATTCCCCATTTGTGATAATGGGGGAATCGTAGTATTGAAGTGGATGGAGACGGAGCTGGTGCTGGTGGATTTGTCTGGTTCGAAGTCAAAGGAGACACATTTAAGTTCAAATTGCTCAATTGAGCCAAAAAGTTATCGACATTAGAAGCACGGGCCATTTCGATCGGGTGGACCGCCTGCTCATCGGTTGGGTTAGCGTTCGAGGTAGGGTTGGTTACATTGTGATGTTGCCGATGATCAGAGGGTTGTTCTACGGGAGTGTTATAGAAATCTCGATTTGTTTGGGTGTTTGGAGGTGGAGCTGGAGTGATATTAGTGAGGGTTTCCCTCACGATGGCTCTCACCTGCCCTAATAACTCTGCGTGGCTTCGCTCTAACTCTGTGCGTATGAATTGCTGGTCTTCGGTACGCTTCAGACCAACCGTTGCAGTAACAACTTCCTGAATGTAGGTCTCGAAGTGCTCTGCATCTTTAGATATATTACCCTCCCTTATACTAGAACTTGTTCTAGGGTTAATGCTATGTTGGTCTTTTGACGCATTCTGACCACCGGTGGTATTATTGGCTGACCCAGAGGCTAAAGGCTCACCTTCAACTTGGGACTGATCATCCATATTATCATAAATAAATTTTTTTATGACAGGCTTACAGATCAGTATTTTCCGAATGCAAATAAAACTATTTCATTCCTTCCCGACGTTTCGTTGGTTTTTTCCAACTTTTTCAAGGGTTCTTTATTAGCTGAAACAAATTACATTACACAATTGTTTTTTTCTTTTTTGAACAATTTTGGCTTACTTTTTACATTGATGGTAACAATTTATGTTTAAATATTTTATACGTTGAACATTAATATAAACAACGAACAAAAATAAATAAATAAATAAATAAATATGAACGTTAAACACTACAATAAAACAGACAAGAACTTAAATGCTAATATCACAGAAGTTTCTTTATTGCCACACTGTAGTTTGCCTTAATGTTGTCTTTGTCTTCTTTCGTATTCATTGCCTTCGTCAGTCTTTCTTGTATTCTTAAACTTTCTATCGTATACCTCGTATTTTCCCTCTTTTCCTTGTCTAATATTTGGACGTTAGCAAAATCAGCTGTGTGTTTGGTATCTTCTATGTGCTGCGACAAGCCTGTTGTTGTTTTGTTCTTTCTTATGTCTGCTTTGTGTTCAGCTATTCTCACTCCGAGAGCCCTTTTCGTCGTTCCTATATACACAAGATCACAGTTGTCATTTGCATTACCTAAACATCCAATTTGGTAGACCACGTTGTGTTGTTGTTCTTTTTCTACGGGTGTTTTCATGTTTGAGAAAAGCTTTCTCAATGTGCAGTTCGCCTTGTAGGCAAATGTCATCTTATTTTCGTCTTGTTTAATAACTTCTTGTAGGCTTTTGCAATGTGTCAGTTTAGGTATATATGGAATGCTGAAAAAAGCTCTGGAGTTGCCAGCTTCATTTTCTGTCGTTGATTTTTTACTGTCGTTTTTATTATTTCTTTGATTTATTTTGTTATTTAATATTTGATTTATTATGTAGTTGGGATAATTATTCATTTTTAGTATGTTTTTTATTTTTGCTATGTTTTTGTCGTGAAACTGTTTGTCGCTTATATCGATTACTTTGTTGGTGAAATTCGTTGCCGTGTTAATTTTTTGGCTCATGGGTTGTGTGGAGTGGAAATTCATCATTCTGCCAGATGATGTTTCTTTGGAATACCAATCAAGTACTATTTTGTTGTTTTGTCGGTGAAGTCTTGTGTCGAAATAAGGCAAGCTCTGGTTGCTCTCCATTTCGATCGTGAATTGTAGTTTTTTATGATAGTTGTTTAGTGTTTTTAATATTATATCAGTATCCCGTTTTTTTATGATTGCAAAAATATCGTCTACGTATTTTACAATTAATTTTATTTGTGTGTCTGTTTTCTTTAAATCGTCTAAAGCATTATCTAGTAAATTGTCCAGTACGATGTCAGCAATGGTAGGGGAAAGAGGGTTCCCCATGGGCATTCCAAACGTTTGGAGGTAGATTTTCTCTTCGAATTTAAAATAATTATTATCCTTCAAACAGAACTCTAATATTTTTAAGAAGTGTGGCTTTGGTATTTCTGTTGATACTTTGATGGTTTCCCATTGTTTCATAATATTTTTTATGGCCAAATATGTGGGAATGTTAGTGAATAGGGATATCGCATCAAATGAAACGAGTACCTCATCTTCTTCCAAAACAATTTCCTTTAATTTTTCTTGTAATTGGTATGAATTTTTAATATTACAGTTGGGTGAGATGATGGTTTTCAAAATTTCACCAATATGTTTGGAGAGTTGGTAGCATGGGACATTACATGAGGATGAGATGGGCCTTAAAGGAAGACCAGGTTTGTGAATTTTGGGTAGGCCATACAACCGTGGTGCTAAAGCTGCTGAACAGTAAAGTTTTGTCTTGAGTTTGACATCAATGCATTTTTGTTTAAATAAGTCGTTCACGATAGTGTTGTTCTTTTTTTGTAGGTCAGTTGTTGGGTCTGTTCTTGTCGTCTTATATGTATTTCTGTCATCTAATATTGTGTTCATTTTGCTCGTGTAGTCCGATTTGTACATAATAACTGTTTTATTTCCTTTATCCGCATTTGTTACAACTATTTCATTTCTGTGTTCTTTTATTACTTTTTGTGTTATTTCAAAAATTTTTAGAATAAATTTTTCTTTCGTGGTATTTGAAATTTTTCTCTGAAACGTCGTTATATTGTTTGCAATTTTTAATCTGGCAACATCTTTGTCTTTTTCTTCTTGAATTCTTTGTATACATTGTTCTACGTCAGCTATAACACGTAGGGGTGAGAAGTTGTTTTTTGCTATTGGTATTGCAAATTTTTTCCCTAATGAAAGCAACCATTTGCTTTCCACTGGGAATTCAATGTTTGTCTTGTTGACAAACCAACTCTCGTTGAAAGTGAATCCTATCTCTTTTATATGCGCGTCCTTAAGTTTGTCAAGCTTCTTTGAGTGTGTCAGTTTTGTTTGTGATGCAATGTAGTTGTACATATGTTTTTGTTTAAGAACGAATACGTTGTATTCTTCGTCATTAAGTGTGGTTTTCATTTTTTTGTCTGCATGAAAAATGTTGTTTGTGATAGTTTTTATATTTATATGTGTTTGTTTAATTTCTAATTTTAGTATTTTATCCAAGAATATGTTGTTTATTTTTTCGAACTTGGTTTTCACTGTGTCTGATGTAAAAAATTCTATTGTTTTTGAAGTGATATTGGATAAATGCTTGGGTATCATTCCGTAATCTTTGCATGAAAGAAGGTACTGTAACCTTTCTTTTTGTTTTGCTAAGCTCTTTTTTTGTCTGCAGTAGTGTTTAAGTGTGATTGTAATTTCGGCGTTGTATTTGTATTTAATATGTTCAAAGAAATTTTTCATTGTAATGGAATTTATATACAAAACCTTTATGATGGTAACGGCAGGCCCTCCGCTTGATTAATATTTTGTTGAAATTGGTGATCTGGTGTTTAAATTATAATAAATAAATTTTTTTATGACAGGCTTACAGATCAGTATTTTCCGAATGCAAATAAAACTATTTCATTCCTTCCCGACGTTTCGTTGGTTTTTTCCAACTTTTTCAAGGGTTCTTTATTAGCTGAAACAAATTACATTACACAATTGTTTTTTTCTTTTTTGAACAATTTTGGCTTACTTTTTACATTGATGGTAACAATTTATGTTTAAATATTTTATACGTTGAACATTAATATAAACAACGAACAAAAATAAATAAATAAATAAATAAATATGAACGTTAAACACTACAATAAAACAGACAAGAACTTAAATGCTAATATCACAGAAGTTTCTTTATTGCCACACTGTAGTTTGCCTTAATGTTGTCTTTGTCTTCTTTCGTATTCATTGCCTTCGTCAGTCTTTCTTGTATTCTTAAACTTTCTATCGTATACCTCGTATTTTCCCTCTTTTCCTTGTCTAATATTTGGACGTTAGCAAAATCAGCTGTGTGTTTGGTATCTTCTATGTGCTGCGACAAGCCTGTTGTTGTTTTGTTCTTTCTTATGTCTGCTTTGTGTTCAGCTATTCTCACTCCGAGAGCCCTTTTCGTCGTTCCTATATACACAAGATCACAGTTGTCATTTGCATTACCTAAACATCCAATTTGGTAGACCACGTTGTGTTGTTGTTCTTTTTCTACGGGTGTTTTCATGTTTGAGAAAAGCTTTCTCAATGTGCAGTTCGCCTTGTAGGCAAATGTCATCTTATTTTCGTCTTGTTTAATAACTTCTTGTAGGCTTTTGCTTTTTCTTTGAACATATTAAATACAAATACAACGCCGAAATTACAATCACACTTAAACACTACTGCAGACAAAAAAAGAGCTTAGCAAAACAAAAAGAAAGGTTACAGTACCTTCTTTCATGCAAAGATTACGGAATGATACCCAAGCATTTATCCAATATCACTTCAAAAACAATAGAATTTTTTACATCAGACACAGTGAAAACCAAGTTCGAAAAAATAAACAACATATTCTTGGATAAAATACTAAAATTAGAAATTAAACAAACACATATAAATATAAAAACTATCACAAACAACATTTTTCATGCAGACAAAAAAATGAAAACCACACTTAATGACGAAGAATACAACGTATTCGTTCTTAAACAAAAACATATGTACAACTACATTGCATCACAAACAAAACTGACACACTCAAAGAAGCTTGACAAACTTAAGGACGCGCATATAAAAGAGATAGGATTCACTTTCAACGAGAGTTGGTTTGTCAACAAGACAAACATTGAATTCCCAGTGGAAAGCAAATGGTTGCTTTCATTAGGGAAAAAATTTGCAATACCAATAGCAAAAAACAACTTCTCACCCCTACGTGTTATAGCTGACGTAGAACAATGTATACAAAGAATTCAAGAAGAAAAAGACAAAGATGTTGCCAGATTAAAAATTGCAAACAATATAACGACGTTTCAGAGAAAAATTTCAAATACCACGAAAGAAAAATGTATTCTAAAAATTTTTGAAATAACACAAAAAGTAATAAAAGAACACAGAAATGAAATAGTTGTAACAAATGCGGATAAAGGAAATAAAACAGTTATTATGTACAAATCGGACTACACGAGCAAAATGAACACAATATTAGATGACAGAAATACATATAAGACGACAAGAACAGACCCAACAACTGACCTACAAAAAAAGAACAACACTATCGTGAACGACTTATTTAAACAAAAATGCATTGATGTCAAACTCAAGACAAAACTTTACTGTTCAGCAGCTTTAGCACCACGGTTGTATGGCCTACCCAAAATTCACAAACCTGGTCTTCCTTTAAGGCCCATCTCATCCTCATGTAATGTCCCATGCTACCAACTCTCCAAACATATTGGTGAAATTTTGAAAACCATCATCTCACCCAACTATAATATTAAAAATTCATACCAATTACAAGAAAAATTAAAGGAAATTGTTTTGGAAGAAGATGAGGTACTCGTTTCATTTGATGCGATATCCCTATTCACTAACATTCCCACATATTTGGCCATAAAAAATATTATGAAACAATGGGAAACCATCAAAGTATCAACAGAAATACCAAAGCCACACTTCTTAAAAATATTAGAGTTCTGTTTGAAGGATAATAATTATTTTAAATTCGAAGAGAAAATCTACCTCCAAACGTTTGGAATGCCCATGGGGAACCCTCTTTCCCCTACCATTGCTGACATCGTACTGGACAATTTACTAGATAATGCTTTAGACGATTTAAAGAAAACAGACACACAAATAAAATTAATTGTAAAATACGTAGACGATATTTTTGCAATCATAAAAAAACGGGATACTGATATAATATTAAAAACACTAAACAACTATCATAAAAAACTACAATTCACGATCGAAATGGAGAGCAACCAGAGCTTGCCTTATTTGGACACAAGACTTCACCGACAAAACAACAAAATAGTACTTGATTGGTATTCCAAAGAAACATCATCTGGCAGAATGATGAATTTCCACTCCACACAACCCATGAGCCAAAAAATTAACACGGCAACGAATTTCACCAACAAAGTAATCGATATAAGCGACAAACAGTTTCACGACAAAAACATAGCAAAAATAAAAAACATACTAAAAATGAATAATTATCCCAACTACATAATAAATCAAATATTAAATAACAAAATAAATCAAAGAAATAATAAAAACGACAGTAAAAAATCAACGACAGAAAATGAAGCTGGCAACTCCAGAGCTTTTTTCAGCATTCCATATATACCTAAACTGACACATTGCAAAAGCCTACAAGAAGTTATTAAACAAGACGAAAATAAGATGACATTTGCCTACAAGGCGAACTGCACATTGAGAAAGCTTTTCTCAAACATGAAAACACCCGTAGAAAAAGAACAACAACACAACGTGGTCTACCAAATTGGATGTTTAGGTAATGCAAATGACAACTGTGATCTTGTGTATGTAGGAACGACGAAAAGGGCTCTCGGAGTGAGAATAGCTGAACACAAAGCAGACATAAGAAAGAACAAAACAACAACAGGCTTGTCGCAGCACATAGAAGATACCAAACACACAGCTGATTTTGCTAACGTCCAAATATTAGACAAGGAAAAGAGGGAAAATACGAGGTATACGATAGAAAGTTTAAGAATACAAGAAAGACTGACGAAGGCAATGAATACGAAAGAAGACAAAGACAACATTAAGGCAAACTACAGTGTGGCAATAAAGAAACTTCTGTGATATTAGCATTTAAGTTCTTGTCTGTTTTATTGTAGTGTTTAACGTTCATATTTATTTATTTATTTATTTATTTTTGTTCGTTGTTTATATTAATGTTCAACGTATAAAATATTTAAACATAAATTGTTACCATCAATGTAAAAAGTAAGCCAAAATTGTTCAAAAAAGAAAAAAACAATTGTGTAATGTAATTTGTTTCAGCTAATAAAGAACCCTTGAAAAAGTTGGAAAAAACCAACGAAACGTCGGGAAGGAATGAAATAGTTTTATTTGCATTCGGAAAATACTGATCTGTAAGCCTGTCATAAAAAAATTTATTTATTATAATTTAAACACCAGATCACCAATTTCAACAAAACATCCATATTATCTTCAGGGGGTGGCATTCGGGACTTACTACCTCGTTGCTTACTCCGGGAACTATGACTTCTCGTAAGACTAGAAGACTTTCCGCGTCCTCTTCCACCCATTGGAATATGACTTTATCTCTATTGTTCTAATATATTAAAAAGCTTAAAGTGCAGATCTCCACAAATAAAATATCTTCACCTACTCTTGATTCCAAAATAACTTTTTCTCGTTATTCGAAGTTTATTTATTAACTATGTACGTAACTTGACTTTTTATTTTTCAAAAACAAAAATATTTGTATCTTCAACTTTCAAACTATCTTCTAACTGATATTCAAAAACAAAACAAAAATCTAAAATGTATCCTTTTTCCTCAACAACAAAATATTATTTTGCCGAATAGAAACTAAATTCTAAAATCAAATCTTATTACTTTTAATCGAATCACTAATAAAAAAAACGAAATTATCTTTCAACTTATCTCATATATAACGGTTCTGGGAAGTGAATATGGGGAGTGAGGGAGAAAGTCTCCCAAAAAAAAAAACTATTGTCCCCAAAAAAAATTTTTGGGTCAATAAAAAAAACTTGAAATAATTGCGTTCAAACTCTAAATATAGCGTCTCCAAAAAAAAAACTTCATCCAAAACTAAAACTTATTTCCTCTTACCGAAACACTGTCGAAAGTCAGAACGATGGCCTTAGCTTACCGGATAACGATAAGAGTTTTTTTTCATTGTTGTCTTGAATGATTGTACCTTGAAAAATTTTACGCGATTCCTGAGAAATTCAATTTGGTTAACTATTGAAATAATTCTCTCTTCAGATGATCAGGTTTCAAGCTCCAGCAGCAGTCATAGATCAGAATATCTTTCCTTAATCTACCGGACTGAAGATTTTATCCTTACCAACAGAAGAAAAATACTCCAACAAATTACCTTCCAAAAAAAAACTTACTTTTTTCTGCTCAGTGCTAACAGATGCTTAAGATAAACAAAAAAAACTCTAAGTACGGACACTGAGAGATGCAAGTTGATTTGGGCAATAAGCATAACGGTATACCATGTTGCAACAGGCAAGAGTCTGAAATAATATACCAACCCTTCGGACAACCTTGGTAACGCGGTATGAGACGGTGTCATTCACCAGAGGAAGCAACACTTCAAACCAAATTTCTCAATGCAAAAGAAAAATTTTCCAAAAAAAAAATGAAAAATTAAAATAAATTTTCAAATGTTAGTTGGGCAAAAAGAAAAGAAAAATCGGTCACTAAATTCGGGCCCCACGTTGGGCGCCATCTGTAACGTTGCTATAAAATTTTTGAAACTAGCATATAATGTTTCAGTATGTTTATGCTCATCCACATACTTCACCCTTGTCAACTTTCGGTGAGAAAATTCCAAACCCGAATTTTCAATGTTTTCCTATAAATTTTTAATATTTAAGCTATCTGGATCTTCTCACCTACTGTCAACCTCTTTGAGAAAACAGAGCTTCCATCGAACTACTCAACCTACCAAAAATAACTTAGACCGACATTCCAGTCAGTAGAGCATCATAAAAGATCTCCATAAAAAAAGATTGTTATTGATTATTTCATCAAGAAGCCTACTCTCCCCTCAAAAATTTTCCCCTCACGACTTTCCCCACCTTTAGGACCTATGCTTACAGACTCATAGGCCCGTCCAGGCAGGAGTCGAGAGAGGTGTCCACTCGCGTAAGTGACCGAAGGCCTGCTGGTCGCCTTGCATCATATCTACTTTACTTTAATTTTCCAAAAATTTCACACTTTCTTTTTTTTTACTTTTTGTTTACTTTACTTAGAATTCAAAACTATTTGTTTTTATCTAGTTAATTTTTCAATAACTTTCAAACTGTCATCGGCAATCAAAGTTTATGTTGTTTCATTTTATTTTGTTTTATCAAAAACAATAATTTAATTTATGTACACGTACTTTTGTTTTTGTTTGCTGTTAGACTTCGAGTGCATATGATCATTATGTATGTACCTATACATATGTATCGTTACATATATATGCCTACGGTAGGTATACGCTTAAAACTCTTTAATTTCTTCTTATAGGTAAGTATTATTGTTTTCATTTAAATATTCTTTTTCTTTTTCAATTTTTGTTACTTTTCTTTTCAGCAATTTTCTTTTCAGCAATTTTCTTTTCTAGTTTTTGCCTTTCACTTTTCTCAATTGAATTTTTCTTTTAGCCTAATAATCTTTTGTTCGTTAACTTTACAGATCTTAATTTTTTTTCAGCTTGAATATTAAATTATTGTTCTAAATTTTCTTTTTTTTTGTTCTTTAAGCACAGATTTTTCCTTTTATAAACTTTCTTTTCAAAATTTCGGACATTTTCTTTAATTTCTCTTTACTTTTCAGGATTAGATTAGCACTCAGAATTATTTTCTTTTTTTTTTTAACACTTTCACCTTTCTTTGTTTGAATTTTAATTTCCTTTTCTTTTTGTTATTTTCAGCCACGAGTTATGTACTTTAAATTTTCTTGGACTTACGCCTTCCGCGCCTGTGTGTCTGGTAGCTAGAGGGGCCACCAGAAGGGTTTCCTCTTCTTCTTGGCAAGTCGCCAGAAAAGCTCAATCGAAGACTCGGAGTTTTCTTGCTACGTGAAAAGAAAAATCTTTTGTTAGTCCCTACGTATATTTCCTTTTTTTACGGATGCTTACCTATGAATTCTTGAAGAAGATTTTTATTCCTTATCTGGACTCGTGACTATGGATTGCTCTTTTCAGGCGTTAGCCGAGAGGACTGTATTCAATCAAAGAAGAGTGACTGAGAAATTATCCAAGTCTTTACTATTATTGTGGCAAGAATATTAATTCCTGTTTCTTGTGTCTTGACCAAAATCCAAAAGACCAGCTTTAGGATTTATTCCGATTGGATAGAAAGGAACCCGGTCGAAGAAAGTCCAAGAACACAAAGGAAATCTAACGGTGAATTTTTGTATCCTTGGGAGATACGTACGTTTAATCGCCTTTTCCGGGCAAGGATTAACGTTTCAAATCGTGCGTGAAGGGACCGAAGACAAAATTAGCTATACCTAAGGTGACAGTTTTATAATTTATGCTTTACATTCAAGGTCTCCCTTCTTACCTACGTATTCCCGAAGAAGATTTCACATAATTTTCTGGACCCGTGCATCCGAATTGGTCGTTTTTACAGACCTTAGCCGGGGGAATTGTGACCAGCCAAAGCTGCCCAACTGAGGGATGGATTGCTTTTGTTGAACTAAATGGGTAGTTCCTTTTACTGGAGTCCTGACCAAAAGATTTCCTTTTAGGTTAATCGGTTTGGGTAAAAAGAAGCTAGTCACAGCAAATCGCTTGGTGGAAATTAAATCTAGGAGAACAGATCGCTGTTAGGTAAACCTTTCGTTTTTTTTTTTCAAGATTTTACATTACCTATCGCTGAATTTGAGGATCCTTTCGACACTGATTTCCGTCGCCTCCTCCTGAGCAAGGATTGGCGATTTACGTCGTTCGTGCGCCTGTCTGGCCAGAAAGTTTCCAACGATAAAAAGGACTGTAGCAAAATAAGAAACAGGGAAACAATTTTGATTTTTTTGTTGAAACACATGGTACCTCAAGGTCTACCATCTTACCAAACAAAAACTAAATAGATTTCGGTGCCTGATGGACTCCTTTGGCTATATGATCGGGGATTGATTTTCCCAATCACGGAGCCGAAACAAAATTGTCGCCCACGAAAAACTTATGGTTGTTTGTGTGTTTGTTCCTCGGTGGGTAGGTTCTTTTTTTCTTTGATTTTTTTTTTCTTTTCTTAGGTATATGCAACCACGGAGTTTAAAAGGCGAAACTACTCTCCACGGCGACTCAAATCTAAAAGACTTTATATGGCGACGAACGACACCATGAGGACGCCCGATCACTTTTCTTTTTGTTAAATGGTACGGATGGAAATGGAGTAAAGCGGATATGGAGTTTGGTACGGGACGGCTCGAAACAAATTGCCCCCATTTTCTGAACGCACCACCCACTTTAAAGTTTCATCTTTGAACACAATGGTTAAAGGCCAATGCACAAGAAGTATGTGAGGTAGACTTCGTCGTCCAGTCATCGAGAGTTGCCTTTTTGTTTTACCTGATTATGTGTTTTGGTAATTTATTTTATGTATATTCGCGAGTTACATTGCTCGTGTAAAGTTAAATGGTGCAAGTTTACGAAATAAATTATTAAACTCATTTTGAGAATAATTCTGGCTTTTCTTTCCCCATTAGTTGGAAATAAATTTTTAATTTTCGTTTGGACTTGGTAGGATGGATCTTTTTTGTTTAGAGATTATATGAGATTTTACGAAAGGGTTTGGGTTAGGACTATTTCCTACAAAACATCGTTGCTACTTAACATCGATGTTTTTTTCAGGTGTTTTTGTTTAAGTTTTTTGTTTGCCCAAAGCAAAAATGCATCATGCTATGCTCTAATATATTTTTGCTTTCAAAATTTCTGGTGCCGGCTATTTTTTCTTAAGTTTTTTAAAATCGATTTAAGTTTTTATACAAATGAAAAATATGAAGTCATAAGCAAGGTATTTCAACTTTAAACTCGATATTGCAAAATAATGATGCCCAGAAGCTTGTGTGCTAAAACCGCGTGTAAGCGGTATCTTTCTAGGCATCAATGATTTTAATGGATGAAATGTGAAAATCGATGTTAAAATATGTATTTTGCACTAATGAATATCAAAAAATTTATTAAAATCAATATTGCAAGGCAATTCATGTTGTTTAGCTGTTTTGTTTGTCCTTTTTGAAATCCGATATTTCCAAATCTTGTTTCACACGAACGTGTGCGCAAGAACTTGCATGGTGTAAGCTACGTGTTGCTGACCATCGATAATTTAAATTCGTGAAAATCGATATTAAATATGTATTTCGCAGTAATATTTCAAGGAATTTTGTGTAAACTGTTTTCTGTGGCTTTTTGGAATATATCGATATTGCAAGACACGAAGTTGTGTGCAAAGACTTGCATTGGTGTAAATTGGGTCTTTCTGAACATCTATTATTTCAATGCGTGGAAATCGATGCTAAAATTTGTATTTTGCAAAATATATCGTCCACAGATTTTATAGAAGCAATACTGCAAGTATTTCATGTGTACATTGTTATCTAACGATATTTAATGCAAGATATTTTTACTTACAAAAGTGTGTACAAATACTTGTATGGTTTAAAATGCGTCTTGCTGAGCATCGAAGATATTAATGCTTGAAGATCGATGTAAAAATATTTCTTTTGCGCAAATAAGCACAAAACAAATTTTATGGAAACAAAATTGATGCACTTCATGTGTAAACTTATATATCTGTGCCTTTTTGCACATCGGAAGTTTCGTTGTGGTTCTGAATTTTTCAATTTGGTTTGAAAGATCCTTTGATAATTTCCTTTTTCAAAAAATTCCAAATGTTACAGATTACTTAAAAACTATGAAAGTCACTCCATCTAGATTTTACTAGCAGAATCAATCATTTTCGTACTAACTTTTTGTTTGTTTTTTAAGCCGATGTTTTGGATGTTAATATCGATGTTGCAAAACATTGAAATCTTTATTATCGATTTTCTAATATCGATTAAAATCGCTCATCCCTATTTCCAGATGTGTATCTGAAGAAAGGGAAACAGACCATGATATGAAAATATAAGCTTTTGTGGAAGTTTGTTTTATTATTTATTATCTTTAAGTTATTCACTGTGTGCATTTGGTTTATTTTTTTTTAGTATAATTATCTACATAGTGGAATGAGATAAATCATTGAATAATTATGATGAGGAGGATGCGATTGCATATTCTGCGTTTTTTTTTAAATGATTTTACCTCCTTGTCACACTCTTTACGTTTGTTACTCCGTTTCATTTACTAATTAGGAATGAATTTTAATTATGAACACAACAAATGTTAGCAAACAGATCTCGGGGGGTGAAACGAACGGAGATTTGATGTCTGTTTAGTGGATTATCTTTGTATTACATGTTATACAGTTATACTGGTATACAAAAAAGTGGTCAGCTTCATAATATAACAATTCTTCAAATGGAAGCAATATTTTTGTATCGATACACTATCCAGTGTATTATAGAGATCAGTGAATAGAACCTATGGAAGTAGACTCTTTAAGTAATAGAGAAGAGACTAACCAAATAGAAAATCACGAGTTTTTTATCAACTAGCCTCGGATACACGAAAAATTTGTATACAGTTAACTTTTGAAAAAACAGATTATATAGCATTGATTGATACAGGATCAACCATAAGCCTTCTTAACTCAACTAGAGTCCCCTCAAATCTTTACGAATACATAAACGATATACCAATTCAAATAAACACTATTCATGGTACTGTTAACGAAACGGCACAAGTAAAAACAAAATGTCCAATTCAATTTGATCAACCTTGCAATGCAAGAATCAAATGGACGAAAGTAGCATTCAATAAACCTTACGATTTCTTTATAGGAATGGATTGGATAAGGAACGATGCAAAAATTATAGATTTAAAAAATAAAGAAATTATTTTAATGAATGATAGGCATCTTCCATTCTTAACCATATTACTTGAAGAAGTTAATGTGTTGGAAATAAGCGAAGTTTGCAACATTCAAACAAATCACCTCAATGAATTAGAAAAAGAATCGATAGAAAAACTTTTAAATAGATATAAAAAATTGATTTTCAAAGAAGGAGATCAATTAACAAACACAAGTACAGTAGTTCATGAAATAAAAACCACTACAAACCAACAAATTAACTCTAAATTATATAGGTACCCCCCAAAGCACGAAGATGAAGTACGTAAGCAAATGGAAGAAATGGAGAAAGAAGGAATCATTAGAAAGAGTAATAGTCGTTATAGTTCACCAATAATAGTTATTCCGAAAAAACTTGACAGCTCAGGAATACAAAAATACAGGATAGTAGTAGATTATAGGAAATTAAACCAAGTAACCATAGATGATAAATACCCAATTCCTAATATCAATAGCATATTAGATAAATTAGGGAAATCTCAGTATTTCAGCACTTTAGATCTGGCGAAAGGTTATCATCAAATCTTAGTAGCTGAACAGGACATCGAAAAAACTGCTTTTGTGACTCCATCAGGTCTATATGAATACGTCAGGATGCCATTCGGTTTAAAGAATGCACCTGCAACGTTTCAGAGACTGATGAATGATGTATTACGTGATTATATAAATAGAATATGCATAGTCTATTTGGATGATATACTAATATTCTCCACAACCTTAGAAGAACATATGCAGTCACTAGAAAAAATATTTAGAAAATTACAAGATCATAACCTTAAAATACAAGCAGATAAATGTAGCTTCATGAAACGAGATACTGAATTTCTTGGTCACATCTTGACTAAGGAAAGGATTAAACCAAATCCAAACAAAGTAAAAGAAATTGATAATTTAAAGATACCAAAAACGGAGAAACAACTTAAAGGTTTCTTAGGGATGACAGGCTATTATAGAAAGTTCGTCAGGGATTATGCTAAGATTGCGTATCCGATGATAAGGTATTTAAAGAAAGGCGAAACAATTAATATTAAAGACCCTCAATATATTTCAGCATTTGAAAACCTTAAAGATTAAATAATTTCACATCCAATTTTAAAATATCCTGAATATGACAAACCATTTGTAGTTACAACAGACGCAAGCAATTATGCAATTGGCGCTGTTCTTTCTCAAAATGGGCACCCGATATGCTTCGTATCCAGAACTCTTAATAAACACGAACAAAAATATAGTGTAACTGATAAAGAGTTCCTTGCAATTGTTTATTCAGTTAATTATTTTCGACCATATTTATATGGAAATCATTTTAAAATTGTAACTGATCACATTCCAATAAAGTATTTAAATAGCAAATACAAAGGAAAGGAATTCTCTCAGAGAAATCAAAGATGGCTTTTGAAACTTCAAGAATATAATTTTGAAATCGAATATTTGCAAGGGAAAGAGAACAAAGTTGCGGATTTCCTAAGTAGGTTAGAGAATACACCTAAGATTAATGAGGATAATGATTCAGAATCTAATATGGAGCTTACAGAAACAATTCACTCAGTCGAGGAACAACATTTAGATCATATAGGAATAAAAGAAGAAATTGTTAACAAGTATAAAACGCAATTAATCCTAACCAGACCTGTAAACTTTCAAGTACAAGTACCAGTCAAGTACCAAGTACCTTGTACTTGTACTCGTACTTGAAAAAACCAAGTACAATGTACTTGGTACTTGAAAAACACCAAGTACAAGTACTTATTCAAGTACTTTGTTTCAAGTACATGTACTTGGTACTGTAATACTGCCAAGTACATTTTCAAGTACTTTTCAAGTACAAGTCCATTTCAAGTACCTACTTTTCAAGTACAAGTCCTTATCAAGTACTCTTCAAGTACAAGTCCAATTCAAGTACTTTTCAAGTACCAGTCCATTTCAAGTACTTTTCAAGTACAAATACATCCCCTATTTCATAGAAATAAAGAGCACGTCCATTTCCATTACGACCTTGAAATTTGACGGGATGGTAGGGCTTTTAATGAATGCAAAGGAAAAATATTTAAATTTGAGATTTTGGATTGAGGAGGCGTGGCATCCACCCACATTATCAGAATTGTTATTAATTATTGAATGGAGCACTTGCGATAATTTAAGGACGATGAAATTCGGTATAACGGTAGTAAATTAAAATTTAAAACTTGATATTTTCCGTTCATGGGCGTGGCAGCCACCCACTTTCTAAGAATCTATGGATCATATCGAGATTTAATCAGGGAATGATAAAATATATTTGAATAAACATGAGGGCTTTTGTGCATTGAAAAATTGAACATTTATATTCTAAGGATGTGGCATCCACCCATCAGCGTACGGAAATGCTCACTCATGAGCTGCTCATGTGTGAGCAAAACAAAATGATCAATTATGATAGGATCTTGTTCCTGAGTAATTAGCTGTAAGCATTTTTATTTTTGCTTGAATTTTGAAAAGTTTCGAAACCCATGGAACTTCGTTGTTCCTTGAGCGATTGCAATTAAATTGGGGAGAGTAACGAAATCCCGCAGCACAGAATCCCGCGGCACAAAATCCCGCCGATTACAAATACACAAAAATCCCCAATACTATTCGGCGGGATTTTTAATACTTTTTTAAACATTACTTTGGAAGAATATTGTTGGTGATTTGCAATTAAGTATTATTTTTGGAACTTAATATATTTTTGAGAGAACAGAATTTTACGGGGGATTTCGTTACTCTCCCGATTTGGTTTTCAATTTTGGCGGGAGATTTCGTTAGTCTCACGATTGTAATTGGTTTTAAATAGGTGTTTTCGGTTTGGATGACGGGGTGACGTGTGGTTTAAATCTGTACAGATGTGAGTCTGGATCTGGACAGAGGTGGGTCTGGATTCTGGACAGAGGTGGGATTTTTTTTTTTTTTTTTGAAAAAATTATATTAAAATATTAACTTTTTCGACATTTTTTTTGAAAAATTTTGAAAAAAAACAACCTTTTTTCTAAACTTTTTTTTTGAAGGAAAAATGACGTTCATAGAAATTTTGTTTGAAAATGTCAATCAAAAATTAAACTTTTCTCAACTTTTTGTTTTCTTCTTTTAATTTTTCTTCGAAATATGAATATCTATACGAAAAATCGACTTTTATCTTTAAACGCGATTTGCGGCTGAACTAAGCGTCCTAGAGGCATCAAAGTCCTATCCGTCCAAGCGACTTTAAATGCAAAAGAAACTTTTCATAACCCAACCTCGCACCCATCCCAATTCCTATAGTGAGCCCAGACAGGGGGGTTGCATGGAGGCAGCATGCCCCCCCCCATACATACCTCACTGTTTATTCACGTTCATTCACCACCCAAGCCCCGCGGGGCCAAGATCTTCCACCAGGCATCCAATTTTTTTTAAAGAAGCAAGTCAACATCAACTTAAATGGATAACTACGCAGTACTCTTTAAACTTCAAGTAATTTCGTCGAAAAATCAATAACAAAATACCCGTTTCACAAAATCCCGCATCACAAAATCCCGTATCACGAAATTCCGCAGCACGAAATCCCGCCGCACAAAATCCCGCCGTGTCTACTACAATGCGACGGCACTTAAAATTTTTCATTATTTTTCTTTCCATAGGAATTAGTGCCTTGATTGAATGAGAATCAACAGGAACGAAGTTTCCTACTATTTCTCTCATTTCTCAGTACGCAAGCGACTGCACTTAATTTTAAATTTAGTATCGTCTGTTTTGGTGCCTTGAAGGAATGAGAATCAACAAGAACGAAGCATTACCTATAAGTCGTCACGAAAAAGTATTTAAGGAGGTGTGATTCCGAATTAAATTTCAGTTCTTATTAGAAATCGGTGGAGGTTAGTCCTCCAGCTCGAGGTGGGAGATAAAAACAAAAAAAATTGTAAAGGGATAAAAACTGATTTTTTCATTTTGGGTCGACTAATGATGGTCTGTCTGGATCTGGACGGACGACTATAGTATGGATTTGGACGGACGACTATGGTATGGATCTGGACGGACGGCTATGGTCTGGATCTGGGCGAATGACGACGCTGATGTCGCTTCCGTTGATGTCGCCTCCGACGACGAATGACGGGGTTTGGTCGGACGGAGATGGGTCTGGGACTAGGACAATTATTGCTCTGGAGATGGGTCTGGAACTGGGACAAAGACATTTATAGAAAAAAACAACTTAAAAAATAAAATACTAGAAAATTTCATAAAAGAAAAATAACTTATTTTTGTAAAAAATGCCTCTTTTATAAATTTTTCAAAAAAAAGTTTTTTTTTTAAATTAAAAGAAAAAAATTTTAAGTTTTGAAAAAAACTTTTTTTACGAACTTTTTTTTGTTATAATGGATAAATTGAAAGATTTATTCTTATTCTCATACAAATTTTATTTTATTGCTAACGTTTTCGAGAACATACATTCTCATCTTCAGGCTAGTTACTAAAATATTTTTAATTTTACAAACATATAAATCAAAAAATAATATGATTAAATAAATAATTGTATTAATACACATAGATTTAGAGTAATTTTATCAAACATTATGAATAATTGAAAACGTTAGCAATAAAATAAAATTTGTATGAGAATAAGAATAAATCTTTCAATTTATCCATTATAATTTGAACTCGTACATTAGTTCCATCAATAAATATTTAACAAAATATTTACGAATTTATAACTTTTTTTGATTTTTTAGAATTGGCACTTCTTAGATCACGAATATGCATTTTATAAGTCGCTAGGACGCTCAGTATAGCCGCAAATCAAGTTTTAAGGTGTCAACTTTGATGCCTCTAGGACGCTTAGTTTAGCCGCAAATCGCGTTTAAAGATTTAAGTTTATTTATCGTATAATTGAGCGCCAATTTCAAGTTTTCTTGAGCAAAAGTACCTTGGGTGGCGAATAAACGCGAATAAACAGTGAGATATGTATGGGGATGCATGCTGCCCCCCTGCAACCCCCCTGTCTGGGCTCACTATAGAAATTGGGATGGGTGCGAGGTTGGGTTATGAAAAGTTTCTTTTGCATTTAAAGTCGCTTGGACGGATAGTTTAGCCGCAAATCAAGTTTAAAGATGTAAACTTCGAAGCCTCTAGGACGCTTAGTTTAGCCGCAAATCGCGTTTAAAGATAAAAGTTGATTTTTCGTTCAATGCTATGCATTAATTGAGTTCTCTTGAGCAAGAGTACCTTGAATGACAAATAAACGCGATTAAACAGCGAGGTGTGTATGGGGGGCATGCTTCCCCCCTGCAACCTCCCTGCTTGGGCTCACTATAGAATTTGGGGTGGGTGCGAGGTTGGGTGTATGTAAAGTTTCTTTTGCATTTAAAAAAAATAATATTATTCATACATAATTCGAAGAAAAATTAACAAAAGAAAAAAAATTGTTTAAGTTTAGCCGAAAAAACTGAAAATATTTTTTTTTAAATTTTTGGAAAAAACCTTTTTACCAATTTTATTTTGATTTTTGGGAACGGGCACATTCCAAAATCACGAATATGCATTTTATAAGTCGCTAGTACGCTTAGTTTATCCGCAAATCAAGTTTAAAGGTGTCAACTTTGATGCCTCTAGGACGCTTAGTTTAGCCGCAAATCGCGTTTAAAGATATAAGTCGAATTTTCGTATAATGCAATGCATCAATTGAGCGCCAATGTCAAGTTTTCTTGAGCAACATTAATGCTAAGAGTACACGGCATGTAAAATGGCGCATGCACAAGTGGCACTGACGTCACCAAAAACTGCTACATATGTGCCGCATGCAGGGAACATGCGGAAGTGACTCCATGCGCGACAAAATGCTGAGTACACGACATTTATAATCTGTCCCAAAAGCCGCATGTTTGCATGCGGCAACATTGGCTACATGTACTGTCACCGCATGCACATGCGAAGGAAAAATATGCCGAGTACACGCCATGTGACAAATTGCTTGCATGTTACAAGCACATGAGCAAAACCTGACATGTGCATGTCACATTCGAGTACACGAAATGCGAAAAAGCCGCATATTGACGCATACGCTTGAAATATTCTGTTTTCCTGCATTGGACTTTTGGACTTTTGTATATCATCTTCTATTGAAAGGAGGTTTCAGGGCAATTGGGTGACATTTGGATCTAAATACACATTTTTCGTCAAAATATTAAGCCTTATTATGAGTTTCACGTGAACAACATTCCACCCGAAAAAATTGAAATTTCGATTTTCGCCTATTGTGGGTTTCACCCGAAAAATATTCCCGTCATCACCATCCCCCCTCTGCCCTCTCCGAATCGTCAAACAATACTCAAAATGTTCTTTATTCATAATTCACTGCATGGTGCACACAACATGAATGAATTAATAAAAATTAAAAAAAAATCGATTGAAACAGTAAATAATATATACAAATACAAAATACAGGCTCCGTCTTATTCCAGAATTCGTTCTACATGCAAAAACATGCGACAGCAGAAACTCGCGCTGGCGCATGTTTGGGACATGCCGCATATGTATGCGGCAATTGTAAAAATGTCGCATGTATTCACAATCTGCATGTGCCGAGCGAGTACACGACATGCGAAAATTCCACATGTTAACATGCAGCATTGTTGTCGCATGTGCATGTCCATTACATGCGGCTGTCACAAACATGCCGATTACACGGCATACGGCAATTGGGACGCATATCTGACGTAATAATGACGTCACTGCGCATGCACATGTGGCATTTTACATGCCGTGTACTCTTAGCATAACTATTATTCATATTTCGAAGAAAAATTAAAAACCAAAAAAAAATTGAGAAAAGTTTAATTTTTCATTGAAATTTTCTTCAAAAAATCTTGTTTTTTATATTTAAAAAAAAAAAATGTCCAAAGAATTTATATTTCTATATAATTTTTTTTCAAAAAAAAAAATCCCATCTGTGTCCAGACCCACCTTTGTCCAGATCCGGACCCACCTCTGTCTTCTCTTAGACTACCGTTCCCCATCACCCAAACCGAAAAAAATATTCCCACGTGTGTCCAGAATCCAGACCCACCTATGTCCAGCCAGAACAATCAACGAATTGTACTTGAAAAGTACTTAAAATGGACTTGTACTTGAAAAGTACTTGAAGTGGACTTGTACTTGAAAAGTACTTGAAATGGACTTGTACTTGAAAAGTACTTGAAAATGTACTTGGCAGTATTACAGTACCAAGTATATGTACTTGGAACAAAGTACTTGGAAAAGTACTTGTACTTGGTGCTTTTCAAGTACCAAGTACATTGTACTTGTTTTTTTCAAGTACAAGTACAAGTACAAGGTACTGGGTACTTACAAAGTACTTAAGTACAAATGTACTTAAGTACTTTACAACTCTGATCCTAACTTACAGTAAAATAACAAACGAAATAGAAATATTGCATGAACGAAGAATTATATATCTTAATCCTCTTGAAGGAGTTGATAAAATAAAAGATGTTCTAATTAGGGTAACTAAGAAAGGAACAACAGGTATATATTCTGAGGTAGAAGATCATGACTATAATAAAGTTCAACAAGTAATAATTCAATTATTCTCCATGAACGACAAAATAAAATTCATAAAATGTACTAATAGGGCAGCCGAGATCAAAACCGAGGAGGAGATTCATAAACAGATTTCTCTGTACCACACAAAAGAATCTATGCATAGTGGAATAAACGAAACATACTACACACTGAAAGATAATTTTTTTTTCCCCAAACTTCAGGAACAAATACAATTAGTAATTAACAATTGCAAGAAGTGTCAGGAAATAAAATACGATAGGAATCCCATTAAACCAAAGTATAACTTAACAGAAACCCCGAAACATAAAAATGAAATAATACATTTAGATATATTTCATATTGAGAAAAAAGCATTCCTAACTATAATTGACAAACTTACGAAATTTGCAGTAGGGTATGTAATAACTGATAGAAATTGGAGAAGTAAAAAAGCAATTATAATAGAACATTTCTCGAAATTCGGTAAACCAAAAAAATAATATCAGATAACGAATTTAAATCAGAACATATTCTAGATTTTCTTAATAGAAGTGAGGTCGAAATACATTTCACGAAACCCAATAGCCACACAGGGAACGCAGACATTGAAAGATTGCATTCAACTATTTTGGAAAAAATAACAGGCATTGAAGAAAAAGATTTATCAATAGAAATGAAATTGCAATTAGTTCTAGATAATTATAACAACAGATATCATTCCACAATAAAAACCACACCTAAGATAGCTAAAGAAGAAATCAATGAATTAATACTAAGAGAAAGAATCGAACAAATGAAGCTTAAAAAAATTAACAAACTTAATGAAAAGCGCGAAACTTACTCAGAAAAAAGAGAAGCAGGACCAATAAAAAAATTACAAAAATGTTCGACATAAAGAACAACCTAGATATAAAATTAAAAATCTTAATAACGTACACGTTAGCAATATTAAAAGACCTTTTAAATGTTCAGGTTATAATTTTCCTAATACTACTAATAACACAAACAACAAACGGGATACTTTAAACAACTCTAATCAATGAACAAACAGGTTTCTTAAAAATAAAAATTAAGGATTTAGAAATTACTAATCAAACAAATACTATTTTACATATTATAAACCCAGAAGAAATTCTTAACACAATCACACTCATACAAACTAACATTAAATACTTACAGATCGAAAACAAAAAAAATGATATTTAAAGAAATAGAAACACTTATAGCTAAAATTAAGTCAATTACACCTAAAGAACAAAGAAGATCTAGAAGAGGTTTAATAAACGTGGTAGGAAACATAGAAAAATGGCTCTTTGGAACCATGGATAATAAAGATAGGGAACAAATCTGGAATTATTTAAATATAGCAGAAGAAAATAGTCATAATGCAATTGAGGCAGTAAATGAACAAATTAAAATCAACAACCATTTCAATGAATCGATAGAAACATTAAAAACAATAATTTTAAACGATAGAAAAAACATACTTAATACTTATAATAAAATAGAAAATTCTATTTCAAAAATTGTACAACAACAATTATTTTTAGATCAAATAACCAAATTAAATAACAAAATAAATCAAATTCAAGATAACGTTGTATCAGCGAAATATAATATAATACACCCCAGTATATTAACATTAGAAGAACTAAATGAATATGAAATAGATTTGCATAAACTTAAATTAATTAAAATGGGTATACTTACGGTGACCATCCGTTCATTATAATAATGAACTGTTCTGTATTTGAAGATGTTGTTCATTATTAATTATTTTGCACACGAAAACATATAAATGTTCTGTATTTTATTAGTTGTTCATTATTTGTTCTGTATTTCTTTAATTTTGTTCAAAAACAATAACGCACACATGGGAACGTAAAAATTAATAAGTAATAAAAGTCTAGTACAAATTTATTTTTTCTTGCCGCCCTCTATCGCTTTTGGCATCGTCTGTCATGTTCAAGTCAAAAACTATTCATTTCATGAACACATCAGCTGTCTGTGAACTGTGTGTTGTCTGCGTCTACGCTGAAGAATTTAGCTTTGTAAGTTTTATTCGAAACTATTTACAAAACAGCAATTCAATATTGAAAATTATTTTAGCTTACCCTGATGCTACTCAGGAGGAAGTGTGCATTTAAGAAAGATTTGAAAAACCAGTACAAATTCTTGACCTAAGTTTTTAAGTTTTTTTTATTTCTAAGTTTGTATGTAAAGCCTAATACGATGCTGATGCGAAACGAAATTTTTAGTTGTTCTCCAACAAGACAACAAAATGCTTACGAAAACGAAGTGGAAAATATTCATTGACAGTTGCACAAATTCAAAAAATTAGAACAAATGCAAATGCAAAAAAAAATACTATCAGCCATGGTCTGGGTAATTAATTGTGTGCGAAAAAAGAGTGTAGACTTCTCCAAATAATCTGCTACAACTATCAATTTCGCTCATCGAACAATGTACTGCAGAACGAAAAGTAGAATTAAATTTATAGTTTACTAGATGACCCGGTGAACTTCGTTTCACCATAAATTAATTTAAAAAATGTGAGTGCAACTCCTCATTTCATAGACGAAGCCCATTGTATCGTCTTAAAAAATGCAGTTGTTGGTAAACTCCGAACCCAATTTTGAACAAAATTCACTCTCGATGGCCGCAATTCCAAAGATTTTTTTTTCTTGTTCTTATATTAGGTATAGTCGTGGTCACCTTACTTTGTAAAAGAATATTTTTTTAAATAGGCTTATGACAAACTTCTGAGTCTTAGGTAGATATATCTTGTCAGTTAAAGCTACAATAAGCGAACACTCATCGTCCCCTGCTTCCTTTTTTGCCCGGTTATCATATCGGTCCGGCTAATTTGGCATAAATGTAGTAGAACATTTACAATGCCGAAACGCGATGGAGAAATAGGAATAATATACTCTCAACTAACGTTAACTTATTTACCCGAGAAATCCCCTACTAAGCTCTACATAACAGTGATCTGTCCGGTTATTAGAGATTCTCGTCGTTTAATAAAGATTTTCCATGTAGGAACTGTTCTGAAAATAGATCCAATACTTTTTCCATTGTGTACATTTGTTATGAAGTTTTCTATTTGAAATGAGCAAAAATAGGTGCCCTTGTCCGTTTAAAAGGAGTGTTCGTTTATAGGAACGCAATTTGTATAAGAAATTCGAGGAAAAAGTTGGTTCCCAAGAATAGGTGTCCGTTTAAGGGAATTTTCCGCTGATCGGAGCTATCCGCAAGTAGAGCTTTCAGTTTATTTATGCCTTGTTGAAATTTCGTAGACCGATAATTTTTTTTTGTTTAACATCATATCACCCTTAAAATAGCTAGAGTTTTAAAAATACCCATTTCTAAAAGCCCTTAATTAACTTCAGCATTTTAAGCACAAAAATTAATTTTTACAATCGGACCGGAAGTTTCTGAGACTTAAAAAAGCAAACCCGAAGGTCACTTGAAACTGTTGAAACAGATAAGGCTATTGGTGTAAATAAGATGACTTATGGCCCTTTCGATTGGGGTCAGAATGACAGATCTTCTTCCTCTTCTAGGTCGTGGATAAAATTTCCTACGGAATTTCTCCCATCTTCTAAAATTGCAAATGCCAACAACTGTCCACTATTCCTTGCAGATTCGATTCAAATTTGGTCGATCAAAATGGTAGCCCAGTGGCCATGGAATATTCATTTTTGATGCCAATAAATTCCGATAGAAACTGCGAGCATAATTCAGGTTCTTAGTTTTTGACTATCGGAAAAATTCCGTGGGAAATTTTATCCACGATAGCCCCCATTATATGAATATAGACCTTCATCCCTTGGTTCTGACCATTTAGAATAATCCCAACACCAAATTTACTGCGATTGCTCCAACTGACAGTGAAAAACCTTTATCCGCGCTTAGAGCCCAAGAACGTTTTTTAAATATCCATCAAGTTTAGAGCCCAGAAGGTTTTTTAAATATCCATCAAGCAAAACTTAATTTACCTCTGGATCCCAAAAGTACATTGTTCATGCACCTGAGAACATAGTTTAAATGTTCTCATGAAGTAGACCTTTATAATCCGTGGTGGTCGTGAAGAACCAGGTAAGTCGAGATACCTGAAGTGAATTATTGTAAATAACATTTTGCGAAATTTTATTTAGTTTTACCCTTATGTAATATTTTCCGAATGCATCTGAAAATACATTATGAACACTTTTTTCCACATTAGCATGGTTTTGTGTATGATATTCAACATAAACCCCGACCTTATAAACTTTTTAAGAGTTTGAGTTATCTGGTTCTTCATGACCGCCACGGATATTTAGTACCTCTTAGCTACCAAAAGTCATATCATGTTCATGGTCTTCAACTATGAATGTAGTTCAATGGACTATACCATTTTTGCCTTTTTTTAGAAATTTTGCAAAATGCACAAAATCCCCCTAAAAACATCTTGGATAGTAAAAATACCCCGTATCAACAGTTTATTTGCATTTTACCAAACCGATCCCAAGGCATTTTCTTATGGGTTAAGTATAACTTTGGCCACACTTTAAATTCTCGTTTTTAAAATCCGGTCCTCGATTAACGGAATTCCGGATAAGGGAGACTCGACTGTAATATTAATTTTCAAATTTTATTTTGTCAAACAAAAATTTCATAATAATTGATTGATTGATGTTTTCAAACTCAAATTGATTTATTTATTTTTTTTATGTAAAACAGGCACTCAAATTGCATTTTTGCATGTTACTGGCAAACCGCAAAACCGATTTAGACCAAACTTCATTTAAACACCCACCGGTTCATACCAAACACTTTTTGAAAAGAATCATCCAAATCGGTTCAGCCGTTTTTGAGCTTTTGCAGGACTACGCACAACGATTGATTTTTATATATAAGAAGAAGATGATTTCGTTGTCATTTTTGTATGGGATTTTTCGTTTCGCATCAGCAGCGTACTAAACTTAAAACAAAGACTGAATTGATTAGAGTTTATTCTATTTTAAGTTGAGCCATTTTTCCTCAGAGAATATATATTTATTATTAAATGGAGTAAATGATTGAAGATTGAGTTGAATTTAGTTTATTTTTTCTTTTGTTCATTATTCAGCTTTCTAAAATATGGTCACCGTAGGTATACTAGAATACAAAAACAAATTTCTTATAATTGCCATCAAGATTCCTAGAAACTATGTGACAGTAGAACAAAAGTTAATTTTACCTCTACCCAATGATAAACATTTTGAAATTGATTACGAAAACGAATATATTATAGAAATAAATAATAAAACATTTATATACCAAAATGATGCAACTTTACAGCAATTAAAACCAAGCAAGCATTGTATTCTAACAAAAAATTGTAAATTGAGATATAACAATAAAACCCAAATTCAAATAATAGATGAAGAAACTTTAACTGTAAAAAATGCATACAAAGAAGAATTGAAACATAATTGTGATGAAAGAAAAATTGTACTAAATAATAATTATCTTATTAATTTTTTAATTGTCAAATATATTTGTTAAAAGAAATTTTTTATAATAACCAAACAATAATTCAAGAAAAATATTTTTACCCCGAAAATAATTTTAATACTTCTTTTCAAAAAAACAATCACTTTTGATGATATTGTTTTAAATAATTTTGAAAATATTAAAGAAATTAAAGAGTTGAAATTTCATAAAAATATATCATATGTAATAAACGTCAGCATGATTATAATGATTATTTGTACAACAGTAAGCATAATCTATTTTTGTAATAAAATATATAGTAAAGCATACAATGTAAAACAAGTAAATTATAGAATTCAGGAGAATTCTTACTCAAACCGAGGAGGAGTTACATATGATATAGCTTCTACAAATATACCATCAACACATTTGGGTCAACAATCTACAACTGAACCAAATGCAAGAAATACAACATCAGCACATTTGGGTCAACAACCTACAAATGAACCAAATGCAAGAACTACAACATCAACACATTTCAGTAAACCTATAAATGCAATGTCAACAACAAACCAATATAAAACCAAAGATATTGAGACGCAGAGGTGCCCAATAATACGAATACTACCCTGATGGTTGCAGCGACGCTTGGACGGCGGACTGTCTTGGTGGTTTTTTAATTTAAATTTTATTTGTAATAATTTTATATTAAATAAAGCGTAAGAGGCCTGTGGCCCAATTTAAGTATAAAAAAATATTTAGTTTTTTTTTATTTTGTTGGCGGCTACATAAAATATTAGTCGCGTTCTCATCCACCGTTAGCGGTGTCGATGCCTCTGCACCATACATCAGGAACGGGATGATAAGCGTCTTATACAGGGACAGTTTAGTTGCTCGAGAGAGGGCTTTGCTTCTCAATTGCCTTCTTAGCCCAAAGAAACAGCGATTGGCAAGAGTAATTCTTCGTTTGATCTCAGCACTGGTATCGTTCGCTGAGTTAATAGCGGATCCTAGGTAGACAAAGTCTCTGACCACCTCAAAATTATAGCTGTCTATAGTGACGTTCTGTCCGAGACGTCGGTGTTGGGTGTCCTTTCTTGTTGACAGCATATATTTTGTTTTGCTTTCATTCACCGTTAGACCCATCTTCTTGGCTTCCTTCTCAATGCTCACAAAAGCACCACTGACATCACGCTTTGTTCGTCCGACTATGTCAATGTCGTCAGCGTATGCGAGTAATTGGACGGACTTTTTTTTTTGTGCCTCTAGTGTTGACGTGAGAGTTTTGCACTATTCTTTCAAGAACGATGTTGAAGAAGTCGCATGATAGCGCGTGGCCTTGCCTTAAACCTTTTTTGACATCAAAGGTGTCGGTGAGGTCTTTGCGACCTTGATGGAGCAGCGTGCATTCTCCATCGTCATCCTGCACAAACGGACGAGTTTGGCAGGGATGCCAAAACTAGACATTGCTCTATATAGCTTGTCTCTATAGATGCTGTCATACGCGGCCTTGAAATCGATAAAAAGGTGGTGGGTATCGATTTGAAACTCCTGGGTTTTCTCCAAGATCTGCCGTAGTGCGAATATTTGGTCGATGGTGGACTTCCCTGGCCTAAAGCCACACCGATATGGACCTATCAGGTTATTGACGAATGGCTTCAGGCGTTCACAAAGTACGGCAGAGGAAATCTTGTAGGCGATATTAAGAAGACTGATGCCTCTGTAGTTGGTGCAGTCCAGAGGATCGCCTTTCTTGAGGATCGGGCAAACAATGCTGAGGTTCCATTCATCGGGAATGCTTTCCTCCAACCATATTTTACAGATGAGCTGGTGCATACTCCTAACCAATTCATCGCCAACCACTTTGAATAGCTCAGCCGCAAGGCCATCCCAACTTACATTTCAGTTTCTATTAGCTTAGAAATATCGATATGCTGCAAGTGTGGATATGTATAAAGCTTCTATAAAACTTTCATAAAAAATAAATTTCTAATAGAAGTCATGATTTCAATAACTGCTTCTTTAAAGTAGTTTGAAAGCTTGATATAGAAAATTAAACGAGACTAGTGTCTTTGTTTCGGATAGACCTCTGTTAATAACATTAACAAAGAAACATGAAGCTGTCACTGTATAAAGATTATATAGAGTAATTTAATTGAAGCTCCTGTCACTTTGTCTTTAAAAGGTTTCGGTTACAATTTGCTGGAAGCCTTATCGAATACTTCGCAGAGACTTCTCAGACTTTATTAACGAACCATAATAGAAAATGTCAGTCTATGCTAAAGAGACTCAAATCTGTCAAAGTCATTTTAATGAAGTCATTGATAAATTTTCGTTTATTGAATAAATTGTTTGTGAAATTTTTTTGCGTGAATATGTCTACTTCGTGGAAAAAATTAAAAAGTCGGGAAATTATTATAGATCCCTCGCGGTGAGACGTTCCTTAATACTCCAGAGAGCTCGTAACTTAGATCTTCAAAAGAATGCAAATGAAAGACAACGACGTGACGGCAAGAAAGTTCAAATTTAATAAATCTTTCATCGATAAATCAAATATCTCCAGAGCCAGAAGATTTAAGTGTGTTTCATTGTTTGCTTGTTTATATTTTTAAACATAAATATTCATACTCTACTTAGATATGAACCCCACTACCAGCATTAGAGGCGAAACTTTTATGAGGGATAACACACACGAGTTCAATGATTAATGTTTTCAAGGAAGCGATGACGAAGATGAAATTTTGAAAAATCTAAAGCTTAGACTTAACCTCAGGCAATGGGCGATTGAATTTAAAATCAGCCACTCAGCTCTTTAGATTTTAATTTCAATAATAAACAAGCGATTTGAAACAAAAAAATCTTGTACATCTTGTTTCTTCGTGTGAACGGGTTACAAATTTGTTATTAACATGGTGGCTCCACTGGGCATGAGCCATGGTCGGACTATGAACATGTTTAAAAAAAAAAATAATGAAGTCTTAAAAATCCATGTCCGTGCAGTGACATTTTCATACAAATCAGTGTGCTGATTGGATTGTGGTTTGGATGTTGGACATCGTTCATGTCTAGTGGAGCCAGCATGTAAGACTGCAAAATACTGATTAAGTTTTTGCATCATCCATTTTATATCTAAGATGGCTGAGTGGGTAGAGTGATACACTCTTACGCAGGAGTTCCGTGTTCGATTCCTAGAGGGGTAAGACAAATCTTTGTGTTTTATAATTATTTCCAATTCATTAATTAACAAATAATTGAAAACAAATAATAGTTTCAGGTTTAACAAACATTAAATGCGGTAAAAATCACTCAAAAGAAATTGAAAGTAAAAAGAATTATATTATAAGACTTTCTATTACACTTGCGTGTTTACTTTTATTGAAACATTTCTGAAGCCATCTGTCAAAACCATAATTTCACTAAGATTTCGAATAGCGCTCATTAAAACTTCTTATAGATCGTATAGAATTTGAAGCTTTTAAAAGATCTGCATACGGGGCCTCCAAGAAGATTTTCCGAAATCATTTTCGAAGTTCTACAATATTCTCCTTTTTATGCTTAACGAAATTTTACAAATGTCTTAAGGAAATCAGAAAGCCTATTCAGTTAGGCCGAACCGAAGCTGAAATGTTAGTTGGGATCAGCTCCAGCAGCTTTATTGGACTTAAGTTTAGATATGGCTATCCTCACTTCGTCAAGATCGGGTGGACGGAATTGTTGGCCTACGTCGTCCAAGTTGAATGGTGCAATTTGCATGCTAGCGGAATTCGGTTCGTCATCGCCATTATACAATTTGCAGAAATGATTTTTCCATATTCTCAGCACCGACTGCGATTCCACCACGATATTCCCCTGATCGTCCCTGCAGGCTTCGGTTCGGGCCTTGTAACCTTGGGAGGTTCTTTTTACTTTTTGGTAAAACTTCCGAACTTCATTCCTGCAGTGGCATCCCTCTAATTCCTCGATCGCGCGCTTCTCATGCTCTTTCTTCTTCCTTCTAAGAAGCTTGTGCTCCTCTCTCCTCTTCTGCTCATAGAGCTCGCGAGCAGCTCTGGTCCTTCTATGCAGCGCCGCTTTGTATGCCTGTTGTTTGGCTACATGTACTTGCCGACATTCTTCGTCGAACCAGGGGTTTCGCTGTGGTAGTCGTGCAAAGCCCACCACGTCAGAGGCGGCATCTCTGATGGCTTCCTGGCAGTTTTTCCACTGGTTCTCGATGTTTGCAGTTGGTGGCAAAGGTATAGTTAAGAGGGCGCGAGAGACTCGATCGGAGAAGGACCTGGTGATTTCTTGCGACTGCAGCCGTCCGACGTCGAACTTCCTCACAGTATTTCCCTGTTTTGGCTTTGGTCTGGATATCCGTAGCATTACCTTGGCTACAACGAGGTAGTAGTCCGAGTCAACGTTGGCTCCTCGGAACGTTCGGACATCCTTGATACTGGAGGAGTGCCTTGCGTTGTTCGCAATGTGGTCAATTTGGTTGGCGGTTGATTGACCAGGAATTCGCCATGTCCCCTTATGTATATCGAGATGCGGGAACTGCGTACTAGCTACCACAACGTTTCGCCCCGCAGCAAAGTCGATTAGCCTGAGTCCGTTATCGGAGGTGGTGTCGTGCAGGCTGTATCTTCCGATTGTGCCACCAAAGACGTCTTCTCTTCCTAGCTTGGCATTAAAATCACCCAAGACAATTTTAATGTTAAAGCTAGGGCATTGCTCATATGTCTTGTCCAGGAGCTCGTAGAACTCGTCCTTGGTGTCGTCATCTTTCTCCTCTGTGGGGGCATGCGCGCATATCAGGCTGATGTTGGCGAACTTAGCCTTGATGCGAATCGTCGTGAGGCGTTCGTTCACATAATTGAAACTCAAGACTTCTTGCCTAAGTCTGCCTTTAACAACAAATCCACATCCAAAAAGACGATTCCCTTGTGGTCGGTAACAGTCACCGTAGTAGATATCGCAGTCTTTCAGTTTTCTTTTGCCCGGTCCATCCCATCGCACTTCTTGGATGGCGGTGATGTCTGCTTTGTAGCAGTCTAGGGCCTATAAGTGTTCGGCTGCACGTGGTCTATAGAGAGATAGAACATTCCACGTGCAGATCCGAAGTTCGTTGTCCTTATTTCGTTTGCTAGGTTCGTCAAAGGTAAATCCGTCCGTATCTGAGGCTTGTTGTTGCTTCGCAACTAAATAACTTTACGTGGCCGGGAAGTCACCCCGACGGCACGACCCCCAACCTGGAGTACCAGACCCTATATATATAACTCCAAGGGCGGGGAGCCGGATTAACCGCTCCTTATAGGCCTGAGCTCCGAATATGTCGTAGTAGCCCGTATAAGGTGTTCACTAAGTAGTTCAGCCTAACTGGAACTGTAGAAGGCCTGGATGAAGGAGAAGTGCCTAAGTGGGAACACTCCTCCCCCCTCTCTCGTTTGCTGCCCCCTAAACCGTCCACAGGGATTGGAACCCCATCTTCAGTTAAAGGTACTAGGCACCCGATGTTCACCGCGGGGGGGTGAGAGTAGGAGTTGATAGACAGAGGTTCGCTTTGAAAAAAATTTTGTGGACGCTTGTGTCCTCTTGAATGCACCGAGTCTACCCTTTGAACATAATAGAAAACTATCGTGATAGAAAACTATCATGATAGAAAACTATCATGATAGAAAACTATCGTGATAGAAAACTATCATGATAGAAATCTATCACGATAGAAAACTATCATAATAGAATGATAGAAAACTTTCATGATAGAGAACTATCGTGATAGAAAACTATCATGATAGAAAACTATCATGATAGAAAAATATTGTGATAGAAACCGATCATGATAAAAATCTATCACGATAGAAAACTATCATGATAGAAAACTATCATGATAGAAAACTATCATGATAGAAAACTATCATGACAGAAAACTGCCATGATAAAAAACTATCATGAAAGAAAACTATCGGGATAGAAAGCTATCGTGATAGCAAAGTATCATGATAGAAAGCAATCAACAATCTATCATAACAACTATCTTGACAAAAAACTATTATGATAGAAAACTATCATGATAGAAAACTATCATGATAGAAAACTATCATGATAGAAAACTATCATGAAAGAAAACTATCATGATAGAAAACTATCATGATAGAAAACTATCATGAAAGAAAACTATCATGATAGAAAACTATCACGATAGAAAACTATCATGATAGAAAACTATCGTGATAGAAAATTATCATGATAGAAAACTGTCATGATAGAAAACTATTGTGATAGAAAAATATCATTATATAAAACTATCATGAAAGAAAACTATCATGATAGAAAGCTATCGTGATATAAAACTATCATGATAGAAAACTATCATGATAGAAAGTTATCGTGATAGAAAACTATCGTGATAGAAAACTATCATGATAGAAAACTATCATGATAGAAAACTATCATGATAGAAAACTATCGTGATAGAAAACTATCATGATAGAAAACTATCATGATAGAAAACTATAATGATAGAAAACTATCGTGATAGAAAACTATCATGATAGAAAACTATCGTGATAGAAAACTGTCATGATAGAAAACTATCATGATAGAAAACTATCGGGATAGAAAGCTATAGTGATAGCAAAGTATCATGATAGAAAGCAATCAACAATCTATCATAACAACTACCTTCATAAAAAACAATTATGAAAAAACCATCATGATAGAAAACTATCATGATAGAAAACTATCATGATAGAAAACTATCATGATAGAAAACTATCGTGATAGAAAACTATCATGATAGAAAACTATCATGATAGAAAACTATCATGATAGAAAACTATCGTGATAGAAAACTATCATGATAGAAAACTATCGGGATAGAAAACTGTCATGACAGAAAACTATCATGATAGAAAACTATCGGGATAGAAAGCTATCGTGATAACAAAGTATCATGATAGAAAGCAATCAACAATCTATCATAACAACTATCTTCATAAAAAACTATTATGATAGAAAACTATCATGATAGAAAACTATCATGATAGAAAACTATCATGATAGAAAACTATCATGAAAGAAAACTATCACGATAGAAAACTATCATGATAGAAAACTATCATGAAAGAAAACTATCGTGATAGAAAACTATCGTGATAGAAAACTATCATGATAGAAAACTATTGTGATAGAAAAATATCATTATAAGAATCTATCACGATAGAAAACTATCATGAAAGAAAGCTATCATGATAGAAAACTATCGTGATAGAAAACTATCATTATATAAAACTATCATGATAGAAAACTATCATGATAGAAAGCTATCGTGATAGAAAACTATCATGATAGAAAACTATCGTGATAGAAAACTATCATGATAGAAAACTATCATGATAGAAAACTATCGTGATGGAAAGCTATCGTGATAGCAAAGTATCATGATAGAAGGCTATCAACAATCTTCGCAGATCTTCCCAAATCTACGCAATTGTTTGCAGTTCTACGCAAACCTACGCAAATAAACGAAATTCTACGCAGATCAACACAAAAATACGCATTCTTTGCAGATCTACGCAAACATACGCAATTCTACGCAGATCTACGTAACTATACGCATCTGTACGCATATCTACGCAAATATACGCCTACGCATACCTACGCAAATAAACACAATTCTACGCAGATCTATGCAAATATATGCAATCCTACAATTCTATGCAGTTCTACGCAGATTTACGCAAATCTAGGAAATTGTACGCAGTCCTACGCATATATACGCAAATATACGCAATTCTACGCAGATCTATACAAATCAACGCAATTTACGCAGTTCAACGCATTTTTACGCAAATATACGCAATTCTACGTAGATCTAAACAAAAAATATACGCAAATGAACGCAGGACTAGGCATACTCACAAATATACTCAATACTACGCAGATCTACGCAAATATACGCAACTCTTCGCAGATCTACACAAATAAACGCAATTCTACGCAGTTCTACGCAAACATACGAAATTCTACGCAGATCTACTTAAATATACGCACCTGTACGCAGATACGCAAATATACCAAGAACTCAGTTCCACGCTTATTCACTTAAATATTCGCAATTCTACGCAGTTCTACGCAAACATACGCAATTATACGCAGATCTGCGCAAATGTACGCAACTCTACGCAGATCTACATAAATAAACGCAATTCTACGCAGTTCTACGCAAAAATACGAAGTTCTACGCAGATCTACTTAAACTACGGTTATTCACGTAAATATACGCAAATCTATGCAGATCTACACAAATCAACGCAATTTATGCAGTGCTACGCATTTTAACGCAAATATACGCAATTCTACGTAGATCTAAGCAAATATACGCAAATCAACGCAGGCCTAGGCATACTCGCAAATATACTTAATTCTACGCAGATCCACGCAAATATACGCAACTCTACGCAGATCTACACAAAAAAACGCAATTCTACGCAGTTCTACGCAAACATACGAAATTCTACGCAGGTCTACTTAAATATACGCACCTGTACGCAGATACGCAAATATACCAAGAACTCAGTTCCATGCTTATTCACTTAAATATTCGCAATTCTACGCAGTTCTACGCAAACATACGCAATTCTACGCAGATCTACGCAAATGTACCAACTGTACGCAGTTTCACGCATATTCACGCAAATATACGCAAATATACGCAGTTCTACGCAGATCTACGCAATATTACACAATTCTACGCAGATCTACGCAAATATACGCAAATTTAAGCAAATATACGAAATTCTAAGCAGATCTACTCCAATATACGCAATTGTACGCAGATCTACGCAAATGTACGCATGTGTACGCATATCTACGCAAATATACGCAATTCTACGCAGAAAGAAAACTATCATGATAAAAAACTATCATGATAGAAAACAATTGTGATAGAAAAATATCAATATAAGAATCTATCACGATAGAAAACTATCATGATAGAAAGCTATCATGATAGAAAACTATCGTGATAGAAAACTATCATTATATAAAACTATCATGATAGAAAACTATCATGATAGAAAGCTATCATGATAGAAAACTATCATGATAGAAAGCTATCGTGATAGAAAACTATCATGATAGAAAACTATCATGATAGAAAACTATCGTGATAGAAAGCTATCGTGATAGCAAAGTATCATGAAAGAAAGCTATCAACAATATTCACAGATCTTCCTAAATCTACGCAATTGTTTTCAGTTCTACGCAAACCTACGCAAATAAACGCAATTCTACGCAGATCAACGCAAAAATACGCATTCTTTGCACATCTACGCAAACATACGCAATTCTACGCAGATCTACGTAAATGTACGCATCTGTACGCATATCTACGCAAATATACGCCTACGCATACCTACGCAACTAAACACAATTCTACGCAGATCTATGCAAATATATGCAATCCTACAATTCTATGCAGTTCTACGCAGATTTACGCAAATCTAGGAAATTGTACGCAGTCCTACGCATATATACTCAAATATACGCAATTCTACGCAGATCTATACAAATCAACGCAATTTACGCAGTTCAACGCATTTTTACGCTAATATACGCAATTCTTCGTAGATCTAAACAAAAAATATACGCAAATCAACGCTCGCCTAGGCATACTCGCAAATATACTCAATTCTACGCAGATCTACGCAAATATACGCAACTCTAGGCAGATCTATACAAATAAACGCAATTCTATGCAGATCTACTTAAACTACGCTTATTTACGTAAATATACGCAATTCTACGCAGTTCTACGCAAACATACGCAATTATACGCAGATCTGCGCAAATGTACGCAACTCTACGCAGATCTACACAAATAAACGCAATTCTACGCAGTTCTACGCAAAAATACGAAGTTCTACGCAGATCTACTTAAACTACGCTTATTCACGTAAATATACGCAATTCTATGCAGATCTACACAAATCAACGCAATTTATGCAGTGCTACGCATTTTAACGCAAATATACGCAATTCTACGTAGATCTAAGCAAATATACGCAAATCAACGCAGGCCTAGGCATACTCGCAAATATACTCAATTCTACGCAGATCCACGCAAATATACGCAACTCTACGCAGATCTACACAAATAAACGCAATTCTACGCAAACATACGAAATTCTACGCAGATCTACTTAAATATACGCAACTGTACGCAGATACGCAAATGTACCAAGAACGCAGTTCCACGCTTATTTACGTAAATATTCGCAATTCTACGCAGTTCTACGCAAACATACGCAATTCTACGCAGATCTACGCAAATGTACGCAACTGTACGCAGATACGCAAATGTACCAACTGTACGCAGTTTCACGCATATTCAAGCAAATATACGCAAATATACGCAGTTCTACGCAGATCTACGCAATAATACGCAATTCTACGCAGATCTACCCAAATCTACGCAAATTTAAGCAAATATACGAAATTCTAAGCAGATCTATTCCAATATACGCAATTGTACGCAGATCTACGCAAATATAAGCATGTGTACGCATATCTACGCAAATATACGCAATTCTACGCAGAAAGAAAACTATCATGATAAAAAACTATCATGATAGAAAACTATCGATACAGAAAACAATCATGATAGAAAACTTGCCACTTACCACAAAAAGCGATTTGTCCTTCTTGCATACTAAATTCGAGGAACTGCAGATGAAAAATATTGAGCTGTCGGAAAAGGTGGTAGATCTGTCTGCGAAATGTGATCGTCTTGAAAACGAGATTGTGCATATGTACAAGCGTAGTACGGACAAAAATCTCATATTCCGTGTTAACGATGGAAATAATGATGAAGAAAACAAAATAAAAAATATCTGCATGAGCATCACGAAAGATAATTCTATTATGGAAAGATCTGTCATGCATAAACTTAGAACAAATGAATCATCACGCACTTCTTCTTTCGCGGTGGAGTTCGCAGATTCAGGCAGAGCTGCTGCGGTTTTAAAATCTTGCAGGTTCCTACGGAACACAGGAATATTTGTGTCGCGTGACTATCATCCGGCAGTCAGAGTCAAACGCCAGCAACTTCTGAGACTCCGGAGGGAAATCAAGATGAGAGTACCCAAAGTTAAAGCTGTGCTTCGGGAAGACAAATTGCAGGTTGATGACATATTTATAACCTGGAACGGAACAACGGGATTTATCTGTGGTGAGGAAGATGCTTTGCAAATTTTAAAACAAAATTATGGAATCGAAGGGATTGATATGAAAGTCACACACGCATGGCAGAGGGCGGATAAAAACAATGACAACCGAAACCAAACTGTCAATGTCATTTCCAGTCAAATGTCAAATGGAATGGTGGAATTCAGCGCTCAGGCGACAGCAATAGAAGTGGCCGCATCCAGCTCGAATATTTCGAGACAAAATTACAGTGATTTGAATTAGGTATTAGCCGTCTGTCCTGAAAGTAACTTATATAACAATAGAAATATTTACAAAATTTTATCTTACAACATTTGTGGATTAAGAAATAAGTTAGATATAAATAATAGTTTTTTGAGTCTTTATGATGTTATAATATTGATAGAAACGCATATTATAGAAAAAGAAATTCCTAATTTTATAAATTTATTCGATGGTTTTAAAACAGAGTGGGTTCCAGCAGTAAAAACAAGGACTAGAGGTCGTGCAAGTGGAGGAATGGTGTTGGCGTTTAAAAAAAAATCTCAAAATTGGAAACTGCAGTTTTAAAAATTTTTTTGAAGTATTAGTTTTAGAAATTGTTATTAACAATACGAAACAATTCATAGTTCCTATTTACTTAAATTGTTCTCACTGGATTGAGGATTCCACCAAACTGCTCGATTTTTTACTAAATTTTAACTATGAAAATATAATGTTGATTGGAGATTTTAATGCGAGAATAGGTCTAGAAGATACATTTAAACAATTTTCTGCGTCTACAAGAGCTGCAAAAGACAACGTCATCAACAGCAACGGAAGAGTACTTCTTGACTTATGTAATTCTTTTGGTTTTTGTGTGGCAAACGGGAAAAGCGAAGGTGATATCAATGGAGAGTTGACTTTTATCAGTGGGCAAGGAAGCTCAACGATTGATTACTGCCTCATCAAAGGAGACTGGTGCTCCTTGGTATCTGACTTCATGGTTGCGAGTATTCCTTTCTCTGACCATCTCCCAATTGTTGCAACAATTGGTATAGATAATTTCAGAGAATGCAGAACAGAGAATAGAAGCTCAATGCCAAAATTAAAATGGGCGATGGCAAGCTGTCACAATTATATTCAAGCACTTGATCGACTTCTTGCCCAACATTTAGTTGCCGGTTCCAATCTCTTAGATGCATCGGTACTCGACTTTATAGTACAACAAGCAGCTCCCGAAAAGCGTCATAGGATGGATCAAAATGGATTCACTCAAAAATGGTTCGATTATGAGTGTCTAAAAGCAAGGAAAAAAGCATTTGGTCTGCTGAGAACTTTTAAACAGCTTGGTACCGATTATTTTCGTGGTCAATATCGTGAAGCTCAAAAGAAATACAAAGATCTATGTCGTAAGAAAAAGGTAGAATATGATAACCATCAATCTGGAATATTAACAGAAATACAAAATAGCAAGGATTTTTGGAGACAAGTTCGCCTTATAAGCGGAAATACATTATCTAACAGAGTTGAACCAAAAGTAGAAGAATTTCGTGATTACTTCGAAAAGCTAATGAATCCGGAAATAAATTTGTTAAAATTTAGCTATGCACTCCCAAACATCTACATCCACAATATAGACTGTGACATTGAACTAGAAGAAGTTCTAGAAGCACTGACAGCAAGCAAAGACCATAAAGCGCCCGGCTCTAACCAAATTCCTATGGAGTTCTATAAATACAGAAATTTGAACTTCCAAACGCTTTTAACGAAGTCACTTAACCATATTTATACGACTGGGAAAATTCCAATGGAATACTTAAAATCGATTATCTTTCCTATTTATAAAAAAGGTGATAAAAATGAAGTTGGAAATCATAGAGGGATATCGTTTTTAAACTCAGGATTGAAAATTCTCACTAGCATCATCCAACAGAGACTTTTCTCTTGGTTAACAGAAAATTCAGTGTTGTCAGAATTTCAAGCGGGTTTTCGCAAGGGATACTCCACAGTGGATCACATTTATGTGCTGGCAAATGCTGCCGAGCCTTATATGGACCGAAATAAAAAAGTATATGCTTGTTTTGTAGACCTAAAAGCAGCGTTTGATTCAATTGAAGTTGGTTTGCTTCTCTACAAGCTTGCAAATAAAGGACTTTCACTCAAGCTGCTCAGATTTATTGAAGCAATGTATACTAAAAGAAGTGCAGTGGTATGGGACGGCGAGAGATTGTCTGATTACTTCAGCATAGAATTAGGCTTGAAACAAGGTTGTGCACTTAGCCCTACGCTGTTTTCACTCTACATCGATGATTTACTGAATACTTTACCTGGTGGGATTCACATCAATGAATGGACCCTTAAAGTGATAATGAACGCAGACGACATAGTATTGCTGGCAGAGTCCCCAGAAACACTGCAATTAATGATAAATCGACTTCGAGATTACTGTGATCTATGGAACCTGTCAGTAAACTTAGCAAAGTCAAAGATCATGATTTTCAAAAAAGGAGGTGGCATGCGGGCAAGGAATGAGTGTTGGCATTTTGGTGGAGAAATCATGGAGGTAGTGAAAGAATACATGTACCCTCCCAACTAACAATTTAACTTGTTTAAGTGTTAATACAAGCTATTTTCTGGCTTGTATAGAAACTTAAACAGACCTTATGCAAATCATTTTGGCTGACATTAAACAAGCTATTTGATTCCCTTAAAACCTGTCATCACAAGTGCTATACAATCAAATTGCTTCCGATCAACTGTGTAATAAGGCCTTTAAAAAGCAAAATATTGCTCTAATAAACAAGTTATTATACGGACGCAAATGGCTTGTATAATAAGACCTTTGAAAGGCCATATATAGACTTTGCATTAAGGCCTTATAAAAGCCACTCAATGCAGTTGTAGTGAAAAAAAATTTGTTTGCTTTCAATTATTTAATATTTATTAATTTTATTGTATCGGTTACTAACTTACATGACTTTTCCGAGGTTTGAACTCACATCCTTCCGATTACCGATCCAGCGCGCTACCTACTAGGCCATCTCCAATTCTGAAGAGTCATGTACAAATTTTAATGAGTTGATACACTTGACGCATACTTCACAGCCTGTACAATTTTACCATCAAGAAATGAGTAGTAAAGGTTATGTGTTGATTTTATAAAAAAAAACCTATTTCGTTTTTCTTTAATCTTGGTACGTACTTTTTTTTGTTTTAAGTGTGAATCAATTGATTCTTGAAGTATTTGAAAACATACATACAATGTACAATCCTTCCAGTCAATGTTTAAATCTTTAACATTTTTCATACATTCTTATGACAAGAACTTTGAAAATAAATGAGTAAATGATTTTAAAATATCACGCGTTATACTTCCATTTCTATTGAACCAAAGTTTTGACTATAAATTTTCTGACCGTTTGAAAGAAAAACTTAACCCTTACAATCGTTCATCTCGTCTTTATGTTTTGGGTAAACATTTATTTGTTTACATAAAATTAGCTTTAGAAACAACTTGAATTATAAAAGCAAGTACCTGCGATTCATTCATGCTTAAATTTAACATCTGTCACAAGCAAAACGAAATAGTTCGCGAAAGAAAGCAATAATTTGTTAAAGTTTACTACTAACATTTTATAAAAACTATATACTTCCTGACAGAGGGACACAGCTGTCACATCCAAAATGAAATAGCTCACGAAAGAAGGCAATCATTTGAATAAATGTGCTACACACATTTTATAAAAACCATATATTTCAAAAATACAAAACGAAATAGCTCATGAAAGAAGGCAATCATTTCTAAAAGTTTGTTATTACCATTTTATAAAAACTTAATATTTCCTTACAGAGGGCAACATCTGTCACAAGCAAAACAAAATAATTCAAGAAAAAAGACACATTTTAATAGGTTTTCTTTAAACATTTTATTATATCTTTCAAAATAAATTACATACAAATCAAAATAACTAAACAAACCATAGTAGTTGTTAATGATTTAATACCGAATTCCTTACAACGATATCATAACGATTTTTTGGTGGGAAGATATTTGCAAGAAAATCAATTTTTTTTTTAGGATTGTGCGTGTGCCATTTTACAGTAGATTTGAGGCAAAAAATAAACAAACTTATGTATACAAACAAACTCATAACAAATATTCAAATCTGCAATCATTTTTCTTGCGTAGTTCTGCTAGATTAAAAACAAATACATTTACGAGAAAAGTCTGCAAAGATAAACAAAAATAGTTGTGCAATTATTTAAGTTAAAAAAAACAACACGAACTCATACAAGCAACACATCATTCGAAGAACACTTTGGCGATCGCGCGCTTTATATCGTCAATCGACGTTCATTTAATATTTTGATAACTTCTTATTAATTATTCACTATTTTTGATAAATACGTCTTTTAATAATTATTTGTTTTTAATCTATTGATATAAATGACGAACACTTTCGAATATTTGTTAAGCCCGCTGCAGAATACTTTCAACTAAAGAGAAATGTCAAATCTTGGTGTTGGGCAAACCGTACACAAAATGTTTTTATTTACTTTCAGTAAAACAATTTGGACAGCCCTTAAACAGGCCTTTTCATACTAAAGCATACATGTCTTGTATACAACTTGCCAGTCTCAATTTAAAAGTCATTAAACAGGCTATTATCAAAAATTAATATTGGAAAACGGTTGGCTTGAATAATAAAGGCTAATGTTAGTTCTATGCGAGCTATAGCTTACCAAATTTGAAAAATCGGACCTTATACAAATTAAATTGTTAGTTGGGTTGGATTTAATATCACTCCCACACTGAACTTAGGAAAATATCTTGGGAATAAACTGGTAAAGGCCAAAGCTGCAATTAGTATGACGTGGAAGAACTGCTTAAACAACAAATTTGTAAAGAATGCAATAAAACACAAGATTTTCGAGGCAACTTCAAAGTCAGTCCTATTCTACGGAGCGCAATACTGGGGCTACAAGAAACATGAAACTTGTGAAAACCTTTTAACGTTTTACCTTAAACGATTGTTCAAACTTCCTTTGTCCACACCCACATACATGCTACATCTGAACACAGGATTGCCCCCACTTTTCATACAAACACTGAAGCTGCATGCAGACTACATATGCAGAACAATAGAGATGGAAGAAGGTCGATTGCCTAAAAGAATCACACAGATGGCAATCTCTAAAGAAAAACTTTGGAATGAGCTAGCGATTCAGTGTGGGAAGACCTTTGAACTCGATGTTGGAAACGTCAAAGTGTGCAGAGAGAGGTTCTACAATATCATTTCGGCTGTAGATGAAGATATAATGCAAGGGTGTATGGAAAAAGCGAGACAATCGGTACATCAAGAAATTTACTCAGTCCTGAACTACCTTCTAGGAGAAAATTCTTATTTTAAAAACCATTTCAACACAGAAGTCATTTCAACTATTTTTCGAGCAAGAGGAGAACTGCTGCGGTTAAACTTCATCCCTCATAGAGAAGACCTTTCGATCATTTGTAACTTATGTAATGCGGGAGTTAGAGAAAATGTTATCCATTTCCTAGGCGAATGTGCGATATTTCGAGAAATAAGAAGAGTGTATTGGAGGGTCAACTACCTCACTAGATGCGAAGTGATTGATCTATTAAACGGAAAAGACTGGTTGAAATTCTTCGAATTTTGTAAGGAGCTTCTTAGTTATCGTAATAGAATAGTAAATGAACTGTTTTAATTTCTTTTAATATTCAACAAATTACCACTTTTCTTACTAAATTAAAATACAAATTTTGCTCACTCAGGCAGACGGCTTTAAGTCATTGCTAATGAATTGTATGATTGTTAACAAAAAAAAAAAATTATGTATTTAATAAAACTACAATTTTAAATTGAAAAAAAATGGAAAAAATATTAAATATCCTGAACTTGAAACTTGGCATATATTTTAGATCTCATTACTTTTGTTGGTTGACATTTTACGCACAGGTTTCTTGAACATATCAGAACTTGGCTCTTTTTTTACATTTATGTTTTTGTTGTGATATAAAACTATCAAGATAGGAAACTATCGTGATAGAAAACTATCATGATAGAAAACTATCATGATAGAAAACTATCATGATAAAAAACTATCATGATAGAAAACTATCGTGATAGAAAACTATCATGATAGAAAACTATCATGATAGAAAACTATCATGATAGAAAACTATCATGATAGAAAACTATCGTGATAGAAAACTGTCATGATAGAAAACTATCATGATAGAAAACTATCGGGATAGAAAGCTATCGTGATAGCAAAGTATCATGATAGAAAGCAATCAACAATCTATCATAACAACTATCTTCATAAAAAACTATTATGATAGAAAACTATCATGATAGAAAACTATCATGATATAAAACTATCATGATAGAAAACTATCATGAAAGAAAACTATCATGATAGAAAACTATCATGATAGAAAACTATCGTGATAGAAAACTATCATGATAGAAAACTATCATGATAGAAAACTATTGTGATAGAAAAATATCATTATAAGAATCTATCACGATAGAAAACTATCATGATAGAAAGCTATCATGATAGAAAACTATCGTGATAGAAAACTATCATTATATAACACTATCATGATAGAAAACTATCATGATAGAAAGCTATCGTGATAGAAAACTATCATGATAGAAAACTATCGTGATAGAAAACTATCATGATAGAAAACTATCATGATAGAAAACTATCGTGATAGAAAGCTATCGTGATAGCAAAGTATCATGATAGAAAGCTATCAACAATCTTCGCAGATCTTCCCAAATCTACGCAATTGTTTGCAGTTCTACGCAAACCTACGCAAATAAACGTAATTCTACGCAGATCAACGCAAATATACGCATTCTTTGCAGATCTACGCAAACATACGCAATTCTACGCAGATCTACGTAACTATACGCATCTGTACGCATATCTACGCAAATATACGCCTACGCATACCTACGCAAATAAACACAATTCTACGCAGATCTATGCAAATATATGCAATCCTACAATTCTATGCAGTTCTACGCAGATTTACGCAAATCTAGGAAATTGTACGCAGTCCTACGTATATATACGCAAATATACGCAATTCTACGCAGATCTATACAAATCAACGCAATTTACGCAGTTCAACGCATTTTTACGCAAATAAACGCAATTCTACGTAGATATAAACAAAAAATATACGCAAATCAATGCCGGCCTAGGCATACTCGCAAATATACTCAATTCTACGCAGATCCACGCAAATATACGCAACTCTACGCAGATCTATACAAATCAACGCAATTTACGCAGTTCAACGCATTTTTACGCAAATATACGCAATTCTACGTAGATCTAAACAAAAAATATACGCAAATAAACGCACGCCTAGGCATACTCGCAAATATACTCAATTCTACGCAGATCTACGCAAATATACGCAACTCTACGCAGATCTACACAAATAAACGCAATTCTACGCAGATATACTAAAACTACGCTTATTTACGTAAATATACGCAATTCTGCGCAGTTCTACGCAAACATACGCAATTATACGCAGATCTGCGCAAATGTACGCAACTCTACGCAGATCTACATAAATAAACGCAATTCTACGCAGTTCTACGCAAAAATACGAAGTTCTACGCAGATCTACTTAAACTACGCTTATTCACGTAAATATACGCAATTCTATGCATATCTACACAAATCAACGCAATTTATGCAGTGCTACGCATTTTAACGCAAATATACGCAATTCTACGTAGATCTAAGCAAATCAACGCAGGCCTAGGCATCCTCGCAAATATACTCAATTCTACGCAGATCCACGCAAATATACGCATTTCTACGCAGATCTACACAAATAAACGCAATTCTACGCAGTTCTACGCAAACATACGAAATTCTACGCAGATCTTTTTAAATATACGCAACTGTACGCAGATACGCAAATGTACCAAGAACGCAGTTCCACGCTTAATCACGTAAATATTCGCAATTCTACGCAGTTCTACGCAAACATACGCAATTCTACGCAGATCTACGCAAATTTACGCAGATACGCAAATGTACCAACTGTACGCAGTTTCACGCATATTCACGAAAATATACGCAGTTCTACGCAGAATTTCGTAATAATACGCAATTCTACGCAGATCTACGCAAATCTACGCAAATTTAAGCAAATATACGAAATTCTAAGCAGATCTATTCCAATTGTACGCAGATCTACTCAAATCAACGCAATTTATGCAGTGCTACGCATTTTAACGCAAATATACGCAATTCTACGTTGACTTAAGCAAATCAACGCAGGCCTAGGCATCCTCGCAAATATACTCAATTCTACGCAGATCCACGCAAATATACGCATTTCTACGCAGATCTACACAAATAAACGCAATTCTACGCAGTTCTACGCAAATATACGCAATTCTACGCAGAAAGGAAACTATCATGATAAAAAACTATCATGATAGAAAACTATCATGAAAGAAAACTATCATCATAGAAAACTATCATGAGACAAAACTATCATGATAGAAAATTATCATGAAAGAAAACTATCATCATAGAAAACTATCATGAAAAAAAGTATCATGATAGAAAACTATCATGATAGAAAACTATCGTGATAGAAAACTATCATGATAGGAAACTATCGTGATAGAAAATTATCATGATAGAAAACTATCATGATAGAAAACTATCGTGATAGAAAACTATCATGATAGAAAACTATCATGATAGAAAACTATCGTGATAGAAAACTATCATGATAGAAAACTATCATGATAGAAAACTATCATGATAGAAAACTATCGTGATAGAAAACTATCACGATAGCAAAGTATCGTGATAGAAAACTGTCATGATAGAAAACTATCATGATAGAAAACTATCGGGATAGAAAGCTATCGTGATAGCAAAGTATCATGATAGAAAGCAATCAACAATCTATCATAACAACTATCTTCATAAAAACTATTATGATAGAAAACTATCATGATAGAAAACTATCATGATAGAAAACTATCATGAAAGAAGACTATCATGATAGAAAACTATCATGATAGAAAACTATCATGATAGAAAACTATCGTGATAGAAAACTATCATGATAGAAAACTATCATGATAGAAAACTATTATGATAGAAAAATATCATTATAAGAATCTATCACGATAGAAAACTATCATGATAGAAAGCTATCATGATAGAAAACTATCGTGATAGAAAACTATCATTATATAAAACTATCATTATAGAAAACTATCATGATAGAAAGCTATCGTGATAGAAAACTATCATGATAGAAAACTATCATGATAGAAAACTATCGTGATAGAAAGCCATCGTGATAGCAAAGTATCATGATAGAAAACTATCAACAAACTTCGCAGATCTTCCCAAATCTACGCAATTGTTTGCATTCTACGCAAACCTACGCAAATAAAAGCAATTCTACGCAGATCAACGCAAAAATACGCATTCTTTGCAGATCTACGCAAACATACGCAATTCTACGCAGATCTACGTAACTATACGCATCTGTACGCATATCTACGCAAATATACGCCTACGCATACCTACGCAAATAAACACAATTCTACGCAGATTTACGCAAATCTAGGAAATTGTACGCAGTCCTACGTATATATACGCAAATATACGCAATTCTACGCAGATCTATACAAATCAACGCAATTTACGCAGTTCAACGCATTTTTACGCAAATATACGCAATTCTACGTAGATCTAAACAAAAAATATACGCAAATCAACGCAGGCCTAGGCATACTTGCAAATATACTCAATTCTACGCAGATCCACGCAAATATACGCAACTCTACGCAGATCTACACAAATAAACGCAATTCTACGCAGTTCTACGCAAACATACGAAATTCTTCGCAGATCTACTTAAATATACGTAACTGTACGCAGATACGCAAATGTACCAAGAACGCAGTTCCACGCTTATTCACGTAAATATTCGCAATTCTACGCAGTTCTACGCAAACATACGCAATTCTACGCAGATCTACGCAAATGTACGGAACTGTACGCAGATACGCAAATGTACCAACTGTACGCAGTGTTACGCATATTCACGCAAATATACGCAAATATACGCAGTTCTACGCAGATTTACGCAATAATACGCAATTCTACCCAGATCTACGCAAATCTACGCAAATTTAAGCAAATATACGAAATTCTAAGCAGATCTATTCCAATATACGCAATTGTACGCAGATCTACGCAAATATAAGCATGTGTACGCATATCTACGCAAATATACGCAATTCTACGCAGAAAGAAAACTATCATGATAAAAAACTATCATGATAGAAAACTATCGATACAGAAAACAATTATGATAGAAAACTATCATGAGACAAAACTATCATGATAGAAAATTATCATGAAAGAAAACTATCATCATAGAAAACTATCATGAAAAAAAAGTATCATGATAGTACTATCATGATAGAAAACTATCGTGATAGAAAACTATCATGATAAAAAACTATCGTGATAGAAAATTATCAGGATAGAAAACTATCATGATAGAAAACTATCGTGATAGAAAACTATCATGATAGGAAACTATTGTGATAGAAAACTATCATGATAGAAAACTATCATGATAGAAAACTATCATGATAGAAAACTATCGTGATAGAAAACTATCATGATAGAAAACTATCGTGATAGAAAACTATCATGATAGAAAACTATCATGATAGAAAACTATCGGGATAGAAAGCTATCGTGATAGCAAAGTATCATGATAGAAAACTATCGTGAGAGAAAACTATCATGATAGAAAACTATCATGATAGAAAACTATCATGAAAGGAAACTATCGTGATAGAAAACTATCATGATAGAAAACTATCGTGATAGGAAACTATCATGATAGGAAACTATCGTGATAGAAAACTATCATGATAGAAAACTATCATGATAGAAAACTATCATGATAGAAAACTATCATGATAGAAAACTATCGTGATAGAAAGCTATCATGATAGAAAACTATTGTGATAGAAAACTGTCATGATAGAAAACTATCGTGATAGAAAACTATCATGATAGAAAACTATCATGATAAAAAACTATCGTGATAGAAAACTATCATGATATAAAACTATCGTGATAGAAAACTGTCATGATAGAAAACTATCATGATAGAAAACTATCGGAATAGAAAGCTATCGTGATAGCAAAGTATCATGATAGAAAGCAATCAACAATCTATCATAACAACTATCTTCATAAAAAACTATTATGATAGAAAACTATCATGATAGAAAACTATCATGATAGAAAACTATCATGATAGAAAACTATCATGAAAGAAAACTATCATGATAGAAAGCTATCGTGATAGAAAACTATCATGATAGAAAACTATCATGATAGAAAACTATCGTGATAGAAAGCCATCGTGATAGCAAAGTATCATGATAGAAAACTATCAACAAACTTCGCAGATCTTCCCAAATCTACGCAATTGTTTGCATTCTACGCAAACCTACGCAAATAAAAGCAATTCTACGCAGATCAACGCAAAAATACGCATTCTTTGCAGATCTACGCAAACATACGCAATTCTACGCAGATCTACGTAACTATACGCATCTGTACGCATATCTACGCAAATATACGCCTACGCATACCTACGCAAATAAACACAATTCTACGCAGATTTACGCAAATCTAGGAAATTGTACGCAGTCCTACGTATATATACGCAAATATACGCAATTCTACGCAGATCTATACAAATCAACGCAATTTACGCAGTTCAACGCATTTTTACGCAAATATACGCAATTCTACGTAGATCTAAACAAAAAATATACGCAAATCAACGCAGGCCTAGGCATACTTGCAAATATACTCAATTCTACGCAGATCCACGCAAATATACGCAACTCTACGCAGATCTACACAAATAAACGCAATTCTACGCAGTTCTACGCAAACATACGAAATTCTTCGCAGATCTACTTAAATATACGTAACTGTACGCAGATACGCAAATGTACCAAGAACGCAGTTCCACGCTTATTCACGTAAATATTCGCAATTCTACGCAGTTCTACGCAAACATACGCAATTCTACGCAGATCTACGCAAATGTACGGAACTGTACGCAGATACGCAAATGTACCAACTGTACGCAGTGTTACGCATATTCACGCAAATATACGCAAATATACGCAGTTCTACGCAGATTTACGCAATAATACGCAATTCTACCCAGATCTACGCAAATCTACGCAAATTTAAGCAAATATACGAAATTCTAAGCAGATCTATTCCAATATACGCAATTGTACGCAGATCTACGCAAATATAAGCATGTGTACGCATATCTACGCAAATATACGCAATTCTACGCAGAAAGAAAACTATCATGATAAAAAACTATCATGATAGAAAACTATCGATACAGAAAACAATTATGATAGAAAACTATCATGAGACAAAACTATCATGATAGAAAATTATCATGAAAGAAAACTATCATCATAGAAAACTATCATGAAAAAAAAGTATCATGATAGTACTATCATGATAGAAAACTATCGTGATAGAAAACTATCATGATAAAAAACTATCGTGATAGAAAATTATCAGGATAGAAAACTATCATGATAGAAAACTATCGTGATAGAAAACTATCATGATAGGAAACTATTGTGATAGAAAACTATCATGATAGAAAACTATCATGATAGAAAACTATCATGATAGAAAACTATCGTGATAGAAAACTATCATGATAGAAAACTATCGTGATAGAAAACTATCATGATAGAAAACTATCATGATAGAAAACTATCGGGATAGAAAGCTATCGTGATAGCAAAGTATCATGATAGAAAACTATCGTGAGAGAAAACTATCATGATAGAAAACTATCATGATAGAAAACTATCATGAAAGGAAACTATCGTGATAGAAAACTATCATGATAGAAAACTATCGTGATAGGAAACTATCATGATAGGAAACTATCGTGATAGAAAACTATCATGATAGAAAACTATCATGATAGAAAACTATCATGATAGAAAACTATCATGATAGAAAACTATCGTGATAGAAAGCTATCATGATAGAAAACTATTGTGATAGAAAACTGTCATGATAGAAAACTATCGTGATAGAAAACTATCATGATAGAAAACTATCATGATAGAAAACTATCGTGATAGAAAACTATCATGATATAAAACTATCGTGATAGAAAACTGTCATGATAGAAAACTATCATGATAGAAAACTATCGGAATAGAAAGCTATCGTGATAGCAAAGTATCATGATAGAAAGCAATCAACAATCTATCATAACAACTATCTTCATAAAAAACTATTATGATAGAAAACTATCATGATAGAAAACTATCATGATAGAAAACTATCATGATAGAAAACTATCATGAAAGAAAACTATCATGATAGAAAACTATCATGATAGAAAACTATCATGAAAGAAAACTATCATGATAGAAAACTATTGTGATAGAAAAATATCATTATAAGAATCTATCACGATAGAAAACTATCATTATAAAAAGCTATCATGATAGAAAACTATCGTGATAGAAAACTATTATTATATTAAACTATCATGATAGAAAACTATTATGAAAGAAAGCTATCGTGATAGAAAAATATCATGATAGAAAACTATCGTGATAGAAAACTATCATGATAGAAAACTATCATGATAGAAAACTATCATGATAGAAAACTATCATGATAGAAAACTATCGTGATAGAAAGCTATCGTGATAGCAAAGTATCATGATAGAAAGCTATCAACAATCTTCGCAGATCTTCCCAAATTTACGCAATTGTTTGCAGTTCTACGCAAACCAACGCAAATAAACGCAATTCTACGCAGATCAACGCAAAAATACGCATTCTTTGCAGATCTACGCAAACATACGCAATTCTACGCAGATCTGCGTAACTATACGCATCTGTACGCATATCTACGCAAATATACGCCTACGCATACCTACGCAAATAAACACAATTCTACGCAGATCTATGCAAATATATGCAATCCTACAATTCTATGAAGTTCTACGCAGATTTACACAAATCTAGGAAATTGTACGCAGTCCTACGCAAATATACGCAAATATACGCAATTCTACGCAGATCTATACAAATCAACGCAATTTACGCAGTTCAACGCATTTTTACGCAAATATACGCAATTCTACGTAGATCTAAACAAAAAATATACGCAAATCAACGCAGGCCTAGGCATACTCGCAATTATACTCAATTCTACGCAGATCTACGCAAATATACGCAACTCTACGCAGATCTACACAAGTAAACGCAATTCTACGCAGATATACTAAAACTACGTTTATTTACGTAAATATACACAATTCTACGCAGTTCTTCGCAAACAAACGCAATTATACGCAGATCTGCGCAAATGTACGCAACTCTACGCAGATCTACACAAATAAACGCAATTCTACGCAGTTCTACGCAAAAATAGGAAGTTCTACGCAGATCTACTTAAACTACGCTTATTCACGTAAATATACGTAATTCTATGCAGATCTACACAAATCAACGCAATTTAAGCAGTGCTACGCATTTAAACGCAAATATACGCAATTCTACGTTGATCTAAGCAAATCAACGCAGGCCTAGGCATCCTCGCAAATATACACAATTCTAAGCAGATCCACGCAAATATACGCATTTCTACGCAGATCTACACAAATAAACGCAATTCTACGCAGTTCTACGCAAATATACGCAATTCTACGCAGAAAGGAAACTATCATGATAAAAAACTATCATGATAGAAAACTATCATGAAAGAAGACTATCATCATAGAAAACTATCATGAGACAAAACTATCATGATAGAAAATTATCATGAAAGAAAACTATCATCATAGAAAACTATCATGAAAAAAAGTATCTTGATAGAAAACTATCATGATAGAAAACTATCGTGATAGAAAACTATCATGATAGGAAACTATCGTGATAGAAAATTATCATGATAGAAAACTTTCATGATAGAAAACAATCGTGATAGAAAACTATCACGATAGGAAACTATCGTGATAGAAAACTATCATGATAGAAAACTATCATGATAGAAAACTATCATGATAGAAAACTATCATGATAGAAAACTATCATGATAGAAAACTATCGTGATAGAAAACTATCATGATAGAAAACTATCATGATAGAAAACTATCATGATAGAAAACTATCATGATAGAAAACTATCGGGATAGAAAGCTATCGTGATAGCAAAGTATCATGATAGAAAGCAATAAACAATCTATCATAACAACTATCTTCATAAAAACTATTATGATAGAAAACTATCTTGATAGAAAACTATCATAAAACTATCATGATATAAAACTATCATGAAAGAAAACTATCATGATAGAAAACTATCATGATAGAAAACTATCATGATAGAAAACTATCATGATAGAAAACTATTGTGATAGAAAAATATCATTATAAGAATCTATCACGATAGAAAACTATCATGATAGAAAGCTATCATGATAGAAAACTATCGTGATAGAAAACTATCATTATATAAAACTATCATGTTAGAAAACTATCATGATAGAAAGCTATCGTGATAGAAAACTATCATGATAGAAAACTATCGTGATAGAGAACTATCATGATAGAAAACTATCATGATAGAAAACTATCGTGATAGAAAGCTATCGTGATAGCAAAGTATCATGATAGAAAACTATCAACAATCTTCGCAGATCTTTCCAAATCTACGCAATTGTTTGCATTCTACGCAAACCTACGCAAATAAACGCAATTCTATGCAGATCAACGCAAAAATACGCATTCTTTGCAGATCTACGCAAACATACGCAATTCTACGCAGATCTACGTAACTATACGCATCTGTACGCATATCTACGCAAATATACGCCTACGCATACCTACGCAAATAAACACAATTCTACGCAGATCTATACAAATATATGCAATCCTACTATTCTATGCAGTTCTACGCAGATTTACGCAAATCTAGGAAATTGTACGCAGTCCTACGCATATATACGCAAATATACGCAATTCTACGCAGATCTATACTAATCAACGCAATTTACGCAGTTCAAGGCATTTTTACGCAAATATACGCAATTCTACGTAGATTTAAACAAAAAATATACGCAAATCAACGCACGCCTAGGCATACTCGCAAATATACTCAATTCTACGCAGATCTACGCAAATATACGCAACTCTACGCAGATCTACACAAATAAACGCAATTCTACGCAGATCTACTTAAACTACGCTTATTTACGTAAATATACGCAATTCTACGCAGTTCTACGCAAACATACGCAATTATACGCAGATCTGCGCAAATGTACGCAACTCTACGCAGATCTACACAAATAAACGCAATTCTACGCAGTTCTACGCAAAAATACGAAGATCTACGCAGATCTACTTAAACTACGCTTATTCACGTAAATATACGCAATTCTATGCAGATCTATTCAAATCAACGCAATTTATGCAGTGCTACGCATTTTAACGCAAATATACGCAATTCTACGTAGATCTAAGCAAATCAACGCAGGCCTAGGCATACGCGCAAATATACTCAATTCTACGCAGATCCACGCAAATATACGCAACTCTACGCAGATCTACACAAATAAACGCAATTCTACGCAGTTCTACGCAAACATACGAAATTCTACGCAGATCTACTTAAATATACGCAACTGTACGCAGATACGCAAATGTACCAAGAACGCAGTGCCACGCTTATTCACGTTAATATTCGCAATTCTACGCAGTTCTACGCAAACATACGCAATTCTACGCAGATCTACGTAAATGTACGCAACTGTACGCAGATACGCAAATGTACCAACTGTACGCTGTTTCACGCATATTCACGCAAATATAAGCAAATATACGCAGTTCTACGCAGATCTACGCAATAATACGCAATTCTACGCAGATCTACGCAAATCTTCGCAAATTTTAGCAAATATACGAAATTCTTAGCAGATCTATTCCAATATACGCAATTGTACGCAGATCTACGCAAATATAAGCATGTGTACGCATATCTACGCAAATATACGCAATTCTACAAAGAAAGAAAACTATCATGATAAAAAACTATCATGATAGAAAACTATCGATACAGAAAACAATCATGATAGAAAACTATCATGAGACAAAACTATCATGATAGATAATTATCATGAAAGAAAACTATCATCATAGAAAACTATCATGAAAAAAAAAGTATCATGATAGAAAATTTTCATGATAGAAAACTATCGTGATAGAAAACTATCATGACAGGAAACTATCGTGATAGAAAACTATCATGATAGAAAACTATCATGATAGAAAACTATCGGGATAGAAAGCTATCGTGATAGCAAAGTATCATGATAGAAAACTAACGTGATAGAAAACTATCATGATAGAAAACTATCATGATAGAAAACTATCATGATAGAAAACTATCGTGATAGAAAACTATCATGAAAGGAAACTATCGTGATAGAAAACTATCATGATAGAAAACTATCATGATAGAAAACTATCGTGATAGAAAACTATCATGATAGAAAACTATCATGATAGAAAACTATTGTGAAAGGAAAATATCATTATTAGAATCTATCACGATAGAAAACTATCATGATGGAAAGCTATAATGATAGAAAACTATCGTGATAGAAAACTATCATTATATAAAACTACCATGATAGAAAACTATCATGATAGAAAACTATCGTGTTAGAAAACTATCATGATAGAAAACTATCGTGATAGAAAACTGTCATGATAGAAAACTATCGTGATAGAAAACTATCATGATAGAAAACTATAATGATAGAAAACTATCATGATAGAAAACTATCGTGATAGAAAACTATCATGATAGAAAACTATCGTGATAGAAAACTGTCATGAGAGAAAACTATCATGATAGAAAACTATCGGGATAGAAAGCTATCGTGATAGCAAAGTATCATGATAGAAAGCAATCAACAATCTATCATAACAACTATCTTCATAAAAAACTATTATGATAGAAAACTATCATGATAGAAAGCTATAATGATAGAAAAATATCATGAAAGAAAACTATCATGATAGAAAACTATCATGATAGAAAACTTTTGTGAAAGAAAAATATCATTATAAGAATCTATCACGATAGAAAACTACCATGATGGAAAGCTATTATGATAGAAAACTATCGAGATAGAAAACTATCATTATATAAAACTATCATGATAGAAAACTATCATGATAGAAAGCTATCGTGATAGAAAACTATCATGATAGAAAACTATCGTGATAGAAAACTATCATGATAGAAAACTATCATGATAGAAAACTATCGTAATAGAAAGCTATCGTGATAGCAAAGTATCATGATAGAAAGCTATCAACAATCTTCTTAGATCTTTCCAAATCTACGCAATTGTTTGCAGTTCTACGCAAACCTACGCAAATAAACGCAAATCTACGCAGATCAACGCAAAAATACGCATTCTTTGCAGATCTACGCAAACATACGCAATTCTACGCAGATCTACGTAACTATACGCATCTGTACGCATATCTACGCAAATATACGCCTACGCATACCTACGCAAATAAACTCAATTCTACGCAGATCTATGCAAATAAATGCAATCCTACAATTCTATGCAGTTCTACGCAGATTTACGCAAATCTAGGAAATTGTACGCAGTCCTACGCATATATACGCAATTCTACGCAGATCTATACAAATCAACGCAATTTACGCAGTTCAACGCATTTTTACGCAAATATACGCAATTCTACGTAGATCTTAACAAAAACTATACGCAAATCAACGCACGCCTAGGCATACTCGCAAATATACTCAATTCTACGCAGATCTACGAAAATATACGCAACTCTACGCAGATCTACACAAATAAACGCAATTCTACGCAGATCTACTTAAACTACGCTTATTTACGTAAATATACGCATTTATACGCAGTTCTACGCAAACATACGCAATTATACGCAGATCTGCGCAAATGTACGCAACTTTACGCAGATCTACACAAATAAACGCAATTCTATGCAGTTCTACGCAAAAATATGAAGTTCTACGCAGATCTACTTAAACTACGCTTATTCACGTAAATATACGCAATTCTATGCAGATCTACACAAATCAACGCAATTTATGCAGTGCTACGCATTTTAACGCAAATATACGCAATTCTACGTAGATCTAAGCAAATATACGCAAATCAACGCAGGCCTAGGCGTACTCGCAAATATACTCAATTCTACGCAGATCCACGCAAATATACGCAACGCTACGCAGATCTACACAAATAAACGCAATTCTACGCAGTTCTACGCAAACATACGAAATTCTACGCAGATCTACTTAAATATACGCAACTGTACGCAGATACAAAAATGTACCAAGAACGCGGTTCCACGCTTATTTACGTAAATATTCGCAATTCTACGCAGTTCTACGCAAACATACGCTATTCTACGCAGATCTACGAAAATGTACGCAACTGTACGCAGATACGCAAATGTACCAACTGTACGCTGTTTCACGCATATTCACGCAAATATATGCAAATATACGCAGTTCTACGCAGATCTACGCAATAATACGCAATTCTACGCAGATCTACGCAAATCTACGCAAATTTAAGAGAATATACGAAATTCTTAGCAGATCTATTCCAATATACGCATTTGTACGCAGATCTACGCAAATATAAGCATGTGTACGCATATCTACGCAAATATACGCAATTCTACGCAGAAAGAAAACTATCATGATAAAAAACTATCATGATAGAAAACTATCGATACAGAACACAATCATGATAGAAAACTATCATGAGACAAAACTATCATGATAGAAAATTATCATGAAAGAAAACTATCATCAAAGAAAACTATCATGAAAAAAAAGTATCATGATAGAAAACTATCATGATAGAAAACTATCGTGATAGAAAACTATCATGATAGGAAACTATCGTGATAGAAAATTATCATGATGAAAAACTATCATGATAGAAAACTATCGTGATAGAAAACTATCATGAAAGGAAACTTTCGTGATAGAAAACTATCATGATAGAAAACTATCATGATAGAAAACTATCATGATAGAAAACTATCATGATAGAAAACTATCGTGATAGAAGACTATCATGATAGAAAACTATCGTGATAGAAATCTGTCATGATAGAAAATTATCATGATAGAAAACTATCGGGATAGAAAGCAATCGTGATAGCAAAGTAACATGATAGAAAACTATCGTGATAGAAAACTATCATGATAGAAAACTATCATGATAGAAAACTATCATGATAGAAAACTATCGTGATAGAAAACTATCATGATAGGAAACTATCGTGATAGAAAACTATCATGATAGAAAACTATCGTGATAGAAAACTGTCATGATAGAAAACTATCGTGATAGAAAACTATCACGATAGAAAACTATAATGATAGAAAACTATCATGAAAGAAAACTATCATGATAGAAAACTATCATGATAGAAAACTATCATGATAGAAAACTATCGTGATAGAAAACTATCATGATAGAAAACTATCATGATAGAAAACTATTGTGAAAGAAAAATATCATTATAAGAATCTATCACGATAGAAAACTATCATGATGGAAAGCTATAATGATAGAAAACTCTCATTATATAAAACTATCATGATAGAAAACTATCATGATAGAAAACTATCGTGATAGAAAACTATCATGATAGAAAACTATCGTGATAGAAAACTGTCATGATAGAAAACTATCGTGATAGAAAACTATCATGATAGAAAACTAAAATGATAGAAAACTATCATGATAGAAAACTATCGTGATAGAAAACTATCATGATAGAAAACTATCGTGATAGAAAACTGTCATGAGAGGAAACTATCATGATAGAAAACTATCGGGATAGAAAGCTATCGTGATAGCAAAGTATCATGATAGAAAGCAATCAACAATCTATCATAACAACTATCTTCATAAAAAACTATTATGATAGAAAACTATCATGATAGAAAACTATAATGATAGAAAACTATCATGAAAGAAAACTATCATGATAGAAAACTATCATGATAGAAAACTATCATGATAGAAATCTATTGTGAAAGAAAAATATCACTATAAGAATCTATCACGATAGAAAACTATCATGATGGAAAGCTATAATGATAGAAAACTATCGTGATAGAAAACTATCATTATATAAAACTATCATGATAGAAAACTTTCATGATAGAAAGCTATCGTGATTGAAAACTATCATGATAGAAAACTATCGTGATAGAAAACTATCATGATAGAAAACTATCATGATAGAAAACTATCGTGATAGAAAGCTATCGTGATAGCAAAGTATCATGATAGAAAGCTATCAACAATCTTCGCAGATCTTCCCAAATCTACGCAATTGTTTGCAGTTCTACGCAAACCTACGCAAATAAACGCAATTCTACGCAGATCAACGCAAAAATACGCATTCTTTGCAGATCTACGCAAACATACGTAATTCTACGCAGATCTACGTAACTATACGCATCTGTACGCATATCTACGCAAATATACGTGTTGAAACCAGAGAAGTTCCATGTAAACAACGATTTTCGTTCCACATGGTCACCGTGTAAATCACTATGATTTTATCCAAATGTTGGTTACTAAACGCACTCATTCTTTAAGTATTTTTGTTTTTTCGAAGTTGGTACACTGGTTTCTTCTTTTCGGTCGTCTTGGTGATGTCATCCTTTCATTCAGTCTTTTTATCTTTTGCCTTCAGCCCGAGTAAATCGTTTCTTCTTAAAAACTATCATCTTAAAAACCTAAAATAAAATTTAACAACTAGAACTAAAACCTAAAAACTTTAAAGTACAAATTATTGTAAATTATCAAATTAAACCTAATAAAAGAACAAAATTATCAAACAAGAATTTAACCATTGTGTCGACGATTTTTATTGTGGAATCGATTGCCAAATTTTCGGCATTTTATACATGGTCCAATCGAGCCAGATTGTGACGACAGCGACGACATCAGTGAGAAAACGTGATCAACAAAAGTGTGGTTTAAAATCCGAAATTATATTCGGAATCAGCTCACTTGTGGAACCTTTGTTGCGTCCACGTTAATTTCATCATCTTTAGATTTCGACGAGTGCAGCCATTTACGTCCTTTTTTGGAAATTTGTGTCGAAAAAATCCACACAATTATCGTTGTTGAAACGGCGTGGTCATCGTCGTTTGTGGAATCTCAAATATATATTCGGAATCAGCTCATTTGTGGAACTTTTGTTGAGTCTACGTTATCATCTCTGGATTTCGACGAGTCCAGCCATTTTCGTTTTTGGACATTTGTGTCGGAAAAACTCACACAATTATCGTGGTTGAAACGGCGTGGTCATCGTTGTTTGTGGAATCCCAAATATATATTCGGAATCAGCTCATTTGTGGAACTTTTGTTGAGTCTACGTTATCATCTCTCGATTTCGACGAGTCCAGCCATTTTCGTTTTTGGACATTTGTGTCGGAAAAACTCACACAATTATCATTGTTGAAACGGCGGCGTAGTCATCGTCTTTTGCGGAATCCCAAAAATATTCAGCAGTCAAGACACCAACAGTCATCATTTGGTTTTCATTATTGAAAAATTTCGCAGTTATTATAGCTTCAGTGTGACTATAACTTGTGAATTCACAAAATCCTATTGCATCATCTCTATTATAATCGTCATCGTCGCCAACTTCATAATCATCTTTATCTTCTTCGTGTTGCTAATCATCAAAAAGCACACAACCATCCATCATCATCGTTCAATATCTTCATCATCCATCTTCATCGTTTTGCTAATCATAATCGTCAAGAGCAAAATTACTATCTCCGTCATCAAATAATCATCGTTTGCCATCATCGTTTTGCTCATCATAATCGTCAAGAGCAAATTTATTATCTTCATCATCAAATAAAAATCGTTTGCTATCATCGTTTTGCTGATCATCAAGAGCAAATTATTATCTCCATCATCAAATCATCGATTGCGGTCATCGTTTTGTTAATCATCAAGAGCAAAACTATTATCTTCATCATCAAATCATCATCGTACTTGTTATCGAAAAGCAAACTTATTCGTATAATCATCATTGTTTGCTTCATATAGCAAACTTATATAATCTTCATCGACATCATCGTCTGAAATTAATCGAAATCATCATTGTTATCAAGCTCGTCATCATCATTGTGTGTCATTACGACCCAAGCAAATTATCATCAACGAAGCCAGCATTATCAAAATTACAATCATCATCGTAGTCATCATCAAGATAATTATCATCATCGAAGCCAGCATCAATAAAATTATCATCATCATCGCAGTCGTCATCAGAGTCATCACTAGCATAGTCAAGATCATCATAGTACATCATCATAATAGAAATCATCCTCGTTATACATTTAATGTAAAAGGTACGTCATATAATTTCACTTTTGGTGCGTTATATTGAATAAATATTTTCTTTCAAACATATACATTATATTTTCCTGATAAAACATAAAAATTTATATCCTAAATTATATCTGGAAGTTATATTTAAACGTACGTATTTTTTTTTGCATTTACATTTATTGAAATTTTGATTGCTAATTCAATCCGGTGGTAATTAATCATAGTTTTTTGTCGATAAAATGAGTCAGTTAGATGATTTAATTTTCGCTGCTGACCAACTGGTCGAGTTTCATGCGGCCTTTAAGGCCAAATCAAGTGCCACTCATACGGTTTCTTTATTGGAAGCATATCGGACAGAATTATTGAACTTATGGCTTGATGTCAAAACCACATATACTCAATGTATTAAAAGTGTTGATGCAGAGTTGTTATCCTCTTTAAGTGAGGTTAAAGCCAAGTATCAAAGTTGTGCCGAAACCTACTTTCAGTGTACAAGTAGCATTTCAGATCTTTTAAAGTCATTACAGGGTGTCGCTTCGGATTCTTCTAAAAGTGTAGAAGAAAAAGATCCTTATATTTCAAAGTTTGAACAAAGTTCACATAACATTAAAGTTCCTGCGTGCGATACTCAAGAATTTCATGGCAACTATTTACAGTGGCCATCCTTTCGGGATATGTTCACGGCAGTGTACATAAAACATTCGAAGTTGAGTGATGTTCAAAAGCTATTCCATTTGCGTGCAAAAACAAAGGATCAGGCTTTTAATATTGTGAATAAGTTTGGGTTAACAGATGATAATTTCAATCTTGCGTGGAATGCTTTAAAGGAACAGTACGAAAATAAAAGGATTCTGGTAAATAATCAAATCCAAATTCTACTGAATCAAAAGCCAATTCCTACAGAATCTGGCAAAGAACTTAAAGTTTTACAGAGCAGCATCAATGATGCATTGATAGCTCTGAAATCCTATGATATCAATATCGAATCATGGAATGCAATTATCGTTTATCTTTGTGCATCTTGTAACGTAGGCCGTCGCTAGACACACAACAAAAAAAAAAAAAAAGGAAAGCGAAAGTCAGGGATCTAAATCCACTCCTATTCAAGATCCGAACCCTACTAACACAAAACACTCAATAAAATGCGAATATCTATCCTTATTATAATTCATTGAATATGTAGTATCTAATAGCTACATACGCCAAATAAACAAACGAGTCAATGCAGGACACATACACTAGCACTTAGGAATGTCCTCTCACAGATTCACATAATTATTTTCTTTAGCGCTCACGATCAGCATATCCATCCTAAGTAGAGAGATACAGTGGGTGGTTCTGTCTAAGACTGGGGTAGGTTTTGTTGTTGTATTGAACCAAGTGATGTCAAGGCGCGAAAAACCTGAAATGAAAAGAACAAATTGTTAGAAGATTTGACGGATGAGGAAATGTTTCTGGGGATGTCTCTTAAACAAACACTCTTAAAGTGGATGTTAAGGAAACATTCCCCAGCGTCAAACTTATCTTTTAAATTAATATTTGTAGTTTTTCCAGCATTATAAGAGGTAAAAATGGGCACTTCTGCAGGCGATCTCCTTCATCCATGAATTTTGTCGTTTGCTTGATGATAAGTCCCAGATAGATTTTTATTATGGTTCACATTTGAAAGATTTGTCTTTTTGGACCTTTTTATCAACTTTATTTATTTTTATCCTTGTTTTTTTATTTGGATTTCTTCCTTTTATTTTATTTTTACGATTGAGAACACACTTTTCTTCAACACAAAATTAAACGAATGAGGCCAAACGTCAACAGAAAAGAGAAACGTCAACAACAATGCATAATGCAAAACGCGATCTTTCTCCACCTTGTAGCGAATATTCGTACCCACAATGAGAATGAACGCAAAGAAGAAAGGAAGTTAAAAATCGCAACAGTTGGATTCAAAATGTGAGTTCAACTGTTATACCTTGTGCAATATTTAGTTTTAAGTTATAGATTTAGAGAAAATGAGACTGATAGGTTAGTTTAAATGATAAATAAAGATTAAAAGTCATAACTTGAATTAAATATTCATTGCAATCAAGGTAGGTATTTAAAAGTACTAAATATTATTTGACTACACTCATACACTAACACCCCTGCAAGAACGTGTCAACCAAACGAAAGAAGGAAGAAAGAAAGAAGGAAAAAAAAAGAAAGACGTGACGAGAGCAATCTATGACATTAGTGTTAGTAGCGGGGAAGATGAGCTTTACACTTCCAAGAAGAAGGGAAAATAAGAAATAGGGCAATAGGTTAATGAACTATAGATGCATTTCTGTAGCTTTTAACCATATGATGGAATCAAGTGCAAGTACAGAAAATCACTTTTCGGAAACTTGGACAGTGCGGTACACGCGATTTTTTTCTCCGTTCTATGAGCAAGATCGATTCGTCATAGTTCATATACGAGTATAGTGTACTTATCTACGCACATACATATATCCAGGAAGAAAGAAAAAAAAAATTCCTTTTAGTTTTTATATGATTTTATTGTGGAAAATCTATATTTAATTTGTTTGAAATCTGAAGTAAGTGTCGTTTGCAAAGTAATAAGTTTTCCTATAAATATAGATAATATAAAAAAAAAGGATTTTTCCGAATATTAATAGAATTTGCTGTGAGTGAAGGAGTGTATCCATAAGGAATACACAAGGTGGCCTGAAAAGGAATCCATAGGATTTTATTTTGAGAGTTTTGCAAAGCAGAGGTATGTAAAATAAAAATCTAGATATCTTAGATATACGTAGCATATTACAACTGAGTGCGAATTTCATAGGTTTAGAGTTGGATCTAAGACTTTCCTTCCAACATATACGGCCTGTAGATCTATATATATATCACCGTCTCATCGCCATATGCATCTACATATATCTACCTACATATAGAGATACATTAAACGCATAGATGATCTTTTTTGGCACGTTGAGGAAGACCGACCTAAATCTCTGCTAATTTTTTTTGGGAGATACCTTAAGACGAACGTTGTGACAGAGTGATCCTTAAGGCGTATCGCCATCATCGCTTGAACCGGTACCTTAAAGATCAAGGGTATACGAAGGGCAACTGCAACCAGCCCTCATACATACTTCTTTGTTCGACAGTGAAAACATTTTTTTTTGTGTCAAGATTTCTCATCTGAAAACTAAAGTTTTTTTATTTTCTTTTAAATTTAACTTAATTTTTTTTTTTTACTGAAATTTTAATCCTTAAGATTCATTTTTTTTATTTAATTTTAATCTTTTTCTTTAACTAGAGTAAATAATTTTGTTTGTAAAAAAAAAAAAAAAAGAAAAAAAAAAAAGTTAAAAGAAAAAAGTTCTAAAGTGAAATCAAGTGAATTTAGCTCTGGACTCAATCAAATGAACATATATATATTTATCCAAATATCTTAAATTCAGTGCGCGAATTAGGGCTCTTAGTAGAGAGCGTAATATTTACCGTCATCCAGGAACGTGCTGCCGGCAGAACTTCGTGGGACGAGGAAATCGTAAGTTTGTCTTGATTAAACATATTATATTATAAACCTGTATATTTTGATTTATATATATAAAAAAAAAACATTCTGTTGAAACGGAGTTAAACACTTTTTTTAATAGGGGTTTGAACAAAAATCCTCCTATATATATATACGAAAAAAAAAAAAAACTATAAATTATCCTTGGACAATTCTGAGTATTTGGTAAAATCTCCTTTTAACCTTTTTTTTTATTCTTTGATTTTTTTATCTTTTTTTTTTAATTAGATATTTTTTTTCCTTAATTGAATTTTCGGTAATAAATTGTTTAAAAGGGCCAATGGCCGTTTTGATTGAAGCCATGTGTTCATTTTATGAAGGGTGTTAAAAAAATGTTCCTAGTGATGGATTGCTAGATTTAGCTGCAATGGTGTGTGGGGTTCCGGCTAAGCCGTCGGTCTGGGAAAAACGAACCCATAAGTCAGTGACGTAGGAGGACATGACGAACTTTGGATGAGCTTTGACATTGTAGACTCAGATTGACTTAAGATTGTGATTGGATGTCGAGCTCGGGGTCACCTCCAACACTACACGGCCATGGAGGTGGCAAAGGTTGTATCTTTGATACAAGGGTGGGTAGGCCAACACTTGACAACTCCATCTGTCAAGGCCATTTGCTGACTTGGCGAACCACTGTCCGATTGAGACGTTGGATTTCGAGCGGAGTGTAGTTGTTAGGTTAGTAAAATAATAAAATAACATATTATATCTCCATAGATATACATTTTAGTTTTAATATATTGATATAAAATTATTATATCTGAACAGATATAAACTGTAGGAGTTAAGGGTTTAGCTAAGGTTAGGATTAGTTTTCAATGGTACTCATTTCAGAATCCGGCCTTCCATTTGGGCAGTGGCATAGATACCTTGTTTTATGCTTATCCTTTGCTTTTTTTATTCCCATCCTTATTTAATATTATCCAGATTCCTTTCCTCATCCTGTTCCTATTCCTATTCCTTATACAGATCCCTGGCACGAATTTTTGTTTGTTGAGTGGGAGATGTGTGAAAGGGGAGCAAGAACCACCCCCCATCCTTCGAGCTAGGTCGAGCAGGAGCAAGCGTGCCGCGCCCGCTTTCCACATCAAAGTACACCCCCGTGGTAACCCAGACTCACAACAATGGCGCCCAACGACGAACGGCTAATAGTTTTATTGCTACTTCAAGGAGATGATTTTCAATTTGAAGGTCATCCCCTTGGACATGCAATGAACTTAGATTTTTTTCATCACTTTTTAAATTTTTAAAATTCCTTTCCCTTAAAGCATAAAATAGGGTATCGTTTATGCTTTCTGAATGCGATAGATGAAAGATAGCTGCCCGATCCTGCAGGTCAAGCACCAGGGGATTCCGTGAGGTAATCCGAAGGCTATCGTAAGTCAGAAAGCGGAATAGGATGAAAAGTTGACCACTTGGTGCTTTCCATACAGTCAGGCTCAGCCAGACTTATAGTGAGGCCCAAGTGGAAAGCTTTGAAAGCCTATTCGTGTGGAGGTTTATCTTGAAGCCCTAGCCAACCTACTATCAGGTTATACACTAGATGGTACGATGTGGTAGGGGAATGAAAGATAAACCAAAGCACTCGTCAAGTCACAAAGGCAACAATCGCAATCATGACTGCCATGACAAAGGACGAGTGACTTTATGGGCTCAATATCTTTTCCAAGACTGTTCTGGAAAACTACAGCTTGAGCTCCACACACCAAGCAACATACATAAGAATAATACAAAAACTCTTACATAAATACAAATACATACATAAAACTTTCAATCATTTTTCGATTTACATTTTTTTTTATTGATTTTTTTCTTGATTTATTTAAAAATTTATTTTTTTTTTTATAATATTGTTATTTTGAACTTTGAATTACATATATTTTTGAATTACATATTTTTTTCCTTTTTTTTTACTTACATTTTTGAATTTCATCTTGCTATAATTTTTTTTTTCTTATATACATTTTTTTATATACATTTTTTTATATACATTTTTTTATATACATTTTTTTATATACATTTTTTTTATATACATTTTAAAGACTTTCAGTCGATCGATTTTTTTTTAAATCTGTTTCAGCATTGAACTTTTAAACTACAAGACATTTGATTTTTTTTTTCATTGTATTTGCATTTTCTTTTACAAGTTCTACATAAAATAATTTCAAAATTCATAGGTTTGTTTGAAACCATTTTTATTTTTTTTATCATTGAATTTCATATTTTTAAAACACTGCAAAACATAAAAGAACACATATTCAACAGAGAACAAAGATGGTACGAGAGAATACGGGAGCAGTGCCCAAGGCCACTCTGTCACAACGGGGTAGAGGTAATGGTAGGGTTCCTCATAAGCTCAGGTCAGGTAGGAATGGGCAAATCACTCCACCTGGTGTATCTAACGCCGTACCTACTGAGGAGGATATAAATAGATCTCTATTGGAAAGGACATTCCTGGGTTCAAGTGATAATGTATCCTCAGACAATGAAGTTTCGCCTCAAATTGAGGAAGAAGAACAAGGCGCCGCAGGTTTGACTCCCGGGCGTAGGATTGTTCAACCCGAGTTGATTCATTTAGAATCGGACGAAGAAGAGGATAGAGACAGGGTACTAAGACGGACACATGACTTTCAAAACGAACTACAAACTATACATAACGACTTACAACGACAAAAACAAAAAGAGGCAGAAAAGACAAATTTTAAAAAAATTGAAAAGGCTATCGAGAGTGCGGTATCAAAATCCATTTTAGAAACGCACGAAAGTACGATGTCTTTAATAAGCCAACAGATGCAAAGCATGCAGACCATGCAGACAATGATGCAAGTCATTACAAATAATGTATCGACCATTAATCAACGGCTTCAGACCGTCGAAAAATCTACTTTGTCGTTATACGATAAGCAAGAGAAGTTAGATAGGTGTCAGAATTCGAACCCCATTCCAAAAAAACGAACGTCCATATCCAATAACGACCAATCAAGATTGGAATTTGGGAAACGTGTTGAAATACACAAATGGGGCGTTAAATTCGATGGAGACCCGAAAAAGATGTCAGTGGAGAGCTTCATTTTTAGAATCGAAACTCTCCAAAGGACAAATGGGGCTACCAATGAGCAGCTCCTTGCTAATTTCCACCATTTGGTGACCGGGCCAGCGGAGAAATGGTACTGGCAATTTTTAGAAGAAAATCAGAGAGACAATATGCTAAACTATTTCGATCTGAAAAGCGAACTATTGAGACAGTTTAGAAGCAATAAAAGGGATCATGAGATTTTGAGATTAATAATGGATCGCAGGCAACAACTTAATGAATCTTTTGACGACTTTTATGGTGAAATCAGGGGTCTGACTTTGCAGATGCAAATTAGGCCAAATGAAAAGGATCTCGTGTCAATTATAAGGCAAAATTTAAGAGACAGAGTCGCAACTCTTATTTTTGGTTGCCCAATTAATAGCATCCAAAGCCTTAGGGAAGAGTGCAGACGAGCCGAGAAGCATTTAACCACTAGGGAATTTAAATTTAAGAAGCAAGTTAGTGAAGTCGAAGAGCGAGATGTTCCCCATCATAGAACACCATTTGAAAGTTCTGAGGACGAGGAAGATGGGAATATTGCTGCAGTTCAGTACAACCGAACAGACAGACTTCAGACTAACAATAAATTAGACAAACGAAATAATACACACAAACATAACGAACGTGACAAAAGGAATGAACTTACAAAAGACAAAACGACGACTGTTCCAGTATGTCCATCGACCTTCCATTCGATGACTTGTTTTAGCTGTGGTCAAGGGAACATCTCGTTCAGATGTACAGCTTGCGAGGGAAACTCGAAGGTCGGCAGCACATCCGGGGTAGCTCCGCCGGCAAAGATTCCTGTCCCGGAGATGAAAGCCCTAGAAAAATAAGTATTTTAAAACGTGAAACTAAACAAGAAATTTCTCACCCAGTGATGTCGCCACCCAAGAGTCTCCACCAACGCATGCTGGATTACGAAGAGGCACGTAAGCGAATATTTGGAGAGGAAATAATCTGTGGAAATGAAAATCAAGAAGTAAAACAAAGTAGGAGTTATAAGAAAATAGCTAGGCTTAGGGAAAAAAGTGCAAATATTAGGATTAGGAAAAACAGAATTGAAGCTACCGTTCTATCGGTATCTGATGATAATCGACCGTATGCGAAAGTTGTTCTTGGAGGAGAAGAGATGCTAGGATTGTTGGACAGTGGTGCTTCAATCAGCTGTTTAGGGAAAGGGGCAATAGATTTTATCCAAAGACATAACATCAACATTAAGACGATGACTATAGACATTAGAACTGCTGACGGAAAAAATCAAAAGATCAACGGACGATTCAAAACACAAGTCTCATGGGGTGGTAAAACCCAAGAAATGGAATTGTATGTTGTTCCGAGCTTACAACAGCAACTCTATTTAGGGGTAGATTTTTGGAGGACGTTTAAAGTTGCTCCAAATGTTATAAGTGCTCTCGATATTCCATCATCGGCGGAAGCGCAAGAGGTTAATCCCATGCGTCAGCTTACACCAGCACAGGCTGAAGAGCTTGAGCGGGTCAAGCATACATTTCCTTCATTCGCGGTACTGGGATTGGGTAAGACGACAGTCGAAGAGCATGTCATTGAGATGGAAGACGACACAATTCCCATCAAACAACGACATTACCCGATATCTCCAGTGGTGCAGAAGCTAATGTATGCTGAGCTCGATCGGATGCTCGAGTTGGGAGTAATCGAGGAGAGCAATAGCGCCTATAGCTCTCCAGTCGTGCTGGTGCGTAAGCCAGGCAAAAACAGGCTTTGCTTGGATTCACGGAAGGTGAACGCAGCCACGAAAAAATTTGCGTACCCTCTCCCACACATTGAAGGGATTTTGAGTCGCCTACGCGATACGCATTTCATCTCGAGTATCGATTTGAAAGATGCCTTTTGGCAGATTCCTCTGGAGATGAAATCAAGAGAGAAGACGGCTTTTACAGTCCCTGGACGGCCGTTGTATCAGTTCACGGTTATGCCGTTTGGATTGTGCAACGCTGCCCAGAGAATGTGCAAGCTGATGGACAAAGTCATTCCTGCTCGATTGAGGGAGAGTGTGTTTGTCTATTTAGATGATCTCTTGATTTGCTCTCCAGACTTTGAAACCCATATAAGTGTCCTAAAAGAGGTCTCGAGATGTTTGCGGGAAGCGGGGTTGACGATAAACGTGGAAAAGAGTAAGTTTTGTTTCAAGGAGATTAAATACTTAGGCTATTTCGTCGGTGATGGATGTTTGAGAACGGATCCCGAGAAGGTTTCAGCGATAAAGGACTTCCCTGTTCCAAAGACCCCTAAACAACTCCGTCGGTTTCTAGGGATGACGGGATGGTATAGACGCTTTATACCAAATTTTGCGTCTATATCAGCCCCAATGACGGACTGCCTCAAAAAAGGAAAGGAATTTACTATGACAAGCGAAGCACTAACTGCTTTCGAAAACTTAAAGACGACCTTAATAACAGCACCAATACTAACGAACCCAGACTTCACTAAACAATTTTACATACAATGTGACGCATCATCTTCTGGTGTAGGGAGCGTTCTTTTCCAAATGGACAAAGACGACAATGAACGACCCATAGCATTCATGTCCCAGAAGCTGAATCCCGCTCAGCGGAATTACAGTGTGACGGAACTTGAATGCTATGCGGCCGTTTTATCTGTCAAAAAATTCCGAGCCTATATTGAAGGATTACCTTTTACTATTATAACTGATCACGCAAGCCTTAAGTGGCTGATGACTCAGAAGGACTTGAGTGGTCGGTTAGCTCGTTGGAGTCTCAAACTCCAAGGGTTTGATTTTACAATAGAGCATAGGAAAGGTGTCCTTAATGTAGTCCCGGATACACTCTCAAGAATTCATATGGACGAGATCGATACTGAAATGCCAGAGGTTGACTTCAATTCACCATACTTTTCATCAGAAGAGTATGTTGAGTTGAAGAAGACTATTAACGAGAACCAGGACAAACTACCAGACATTTGCATTTCAGACGGGTACATATATAAACGAACGGACAGACGGACAGGAGATCCGATCCAAGAGGACAGAGCCTGGAAACTCTGGGTCCCGAAGGAGTTGTGTAGGGGACTTTTGGAAACAGCACACGACTCTTTTTCTGCTGGCCATGGAGGAATCCATAAGACCTTAGCCAAATTAAGGCAGAAGTATTTCTGGCCTAACATGACCATTGATGTTAAAAACTACGTAACGAACTGTGATATTTGCAAGTGCAATAAGGCGACAAGTGCAATTTTACGGCCACCCATGGGACAACAGACAATAACTGAACGACCTTTTCAAAGACTATACATCGACTTCCTAGGACCATACCCAAGGACTAAGACTGGCCACACACACATTTTTATAGTATTAGATCATTTTAGTAAGTATGTATTTTTAAAGCCCATTCGTAGAGCAACAGCAGCTGAGGTAGTAAAATACCTCGAAGAAGGTGTGTTCCATTTGTTTGGGGTTCCAGAATATATTCACTCTGACAATGGAAAACAATTCATCTCAGAATTGTTTTCCAGCTTTTTAAATAAATATGGAATCAAACACGTACGAACCGCTTTCTATTCTCCCCAAGCGAACGCTTCGGAGAGAGTGAACCGTTCCGTACTATCAAAAATTCGATCCTACATTGATAGCGATCAAAGAAATTGGGATACACATGTGAGCCACACAGCATTTTCGCTCAGGAGTGTAATTCATGATTCTACAACATATGAGCCATATTATGCCGTGTTTGGGACACAAATGGTTCAACACGGAAATACTTATGAGCTTCTACGAAGGCTAGATATGTTGAAAGATACGAATGTGGAGATTGTCAGCAAGGCTGACAAGTTGGCCTTAATACGCAAAAATATTTTCGAAAATTTAAAACTAGCACACGACAAATCAACTAAGGTCTACAACCTAAGAAGCAGAAATGTTTCATACAAGTCTGGACAAATCGTCTTTAGACGAAACTTCAAGCAAAGCAACCTTGCTGACCATTACAATGCAAAATTGGGGCCTAAATTCATTAAGTCTATTATTCTTAAACCCATTGGGAACTCTCTATACGAGATAGGGAATCTTAAGGGTGAAAAAGTAGGCGTTTTTCACGCAAAAGACCTACATACATAACGCTTTGTTTTCTTGGCACACTCAGCTGCTGTTGCTTCTATTGCTTTCAGTCTGTGATATAGGTAGTAGTTCTCCTGTGATAAAAATTTATATATTATTTTATTTATTTATTATTGATAGAAGTTTTTTTTTAGGCCAATGATCTGTTATATAGATTTATTTATTATTTTATTTATTTATTATTGATAGAAGTTTTTTTTGTAGACAGATGATCTGTGATATTTATGTATGTGATGTATAGAGATTATATTTATTTACTTATTTATTTACTTTATTTATTTATTTATTTATTATAGTAGTATTTACTATAGATATATTTATTTATTTTTACACAGATTTATTCATTTACTATATTTTTTTTTTTTTTTGCATGTCCGTATGGAGTTTTATTTATTAATTTATTTTTTTATTTATTTATTGATTTATTTATTTATTTATTGGTTGATTAAATTATTTATAATTTATTTATATTTTTGTTTTTTTTTGTTTTTACACAATCAGGTAGGTATCTAGTGAATCACAGACTGATTTAAGATCTAGGGTTTCAGGCAGATTAAAGTCATAAAACAAAAAAACTGTAAAAAAAAAAAAAAAAAAAAAAATAGATTCGCAATTGTCTCATCTGAAAGCATATCTCGTTCTAACTTTGAAATATAATTTGGCAGTTTGTCGAGCGATAGCAAAAATTACATATCTCAGGGTGTGGGACGTACCACACGTTGTCCGAACGGCTTTCTATAACAATAACATCAGCTACCCTAATGCCTCTTACCAACCTACTTACCTACTATATGATACGAACATTTGAACTCAACGACCTACGGATTTTACGAATCCAGTCTACTCATGACCACTCGACGACTGATTCCGTGTTTGTAACGTAGGCCGTCGCTAGACACACAACAAAAAAAAAAAAAAAGGAAAGCGAAAGTCAGGGATCTAAATCCACTCCTATTCAAGATCCGAACCCTACTAACACAAAACACTCAATAAAATGCGAATATCTATCCTTATTATAATTCATTGAATATGTAGTATCTAATAGCTACATACGCCAAATAAACAAACGAGTCAATGCAGGACACATACACTAGCACTTAGGAATGTCCTCTCACAGATTCACATAATTATTTTCTTTAGCGCTCACGATCAGCATATCCATCCTAAGTAGAGAGATACAGTGGGTGGTTCTGTCTAAGACTGGGGTAGGTTTTGTTGTTGTATTGAACCAAGTGATGTCAAGGCGCGAAAAACCTGAAATGAAAAGAACAAATTGTTAGAAGATTTGACGGATGAGGAAATGTTTCTGGGGATGTCTCTTAAACAAACACTCTTAAAGTGGATGTTAAGGAAACATTCCCCAGCGTCAAACTTATCTTTTAAATTAATATTTGTAGTTTTTCCAGCATTATAAGAGGTAAAAATGGGCACTTCTGCAGGCGATCTCCTTCATCCATGAATTTTGTCGTTTGCTTGATGATAAGTCCCAGATAGATTTTTATTATGGTTCACATTTGAAAGATTTGTCTTTTTGGACCTTTTTATCAACTTTATTTATTTTTATCCTTGTTTTTTTATTTGGATTTCTTCCTTTTATTTTATTTTTACGATTGAGAACACACTTTTCTTCAACACAAAATTAAACGAATGAGGCCAAACGTCAACAGAAAAGAGAAACGTCAACAACAATGCATAATGCAAAACGCGATCTTTCTCCACCTTGTAGCGAATATTCGTACCCACAATGAGAATGAACGCAAAGAAGAAAGGAAGTTAAAAATCGCAACAGTTGGATTCAAAATGTGAGTTCAACTGTTATACCTTGTGCAATATTTAGTTTTAAGTTATAGATTTAGAGAAAATGAGACTGATAGGTTAGTTTAAATGATAAATAAAGATTAAAAGTCATAACTTGAATTAAATATTCATTGCAATCAAGGTAGGTATTTAAAAGTACTAAATATTATTTGACTACACTCATACACTAACACCCCTGCAAGAACGTGTCAACCAAACGAAAGAAGGAAGAAAGAAAGAAGGAAAAAAAAAGAAAGACGTGACGAGAGCAATCTATGACATTAGTGTTAGTAGCGGGGAAGATGAGCTTTACACTTCCAAGAAGAAGGGAAAATAAGAAATAGGGCAATAGGTTAATGAACTATAGATGCATTTCTGTAGCTTTTAACCATATGATGGAATCAAGTGCAAGTACAGAAAATCACTTTTCGGAAACTTGGACAGTGCGGTACACGCGATTTTTTTCTCCGTTCTATGAGCAAGATCGATTCGTCATAGTTCATATACGAGTATAGTGTACTTATCTACGCACATACATATATCCAGGAAGAAAGAAAAAAAAATTCCTTTTAGTTTTTATATGATTTTATTGTGGAAAATCTATATTTAATTTGTTTGAAATCTGAAGTAAGTGTCGTTTGCAAAGTAATAAGTTTTCCTATAAATATAGATAATATAAAAAAAAAGGATTTTTCCGAATATTAATAGAATTTGCTGTGAGTGAAGGAGTGTATCCATAAGGAATACACAAGGTGGCCTGAAAAGGAATCCATAGGATTTTATTTTGAGAGTTTTGCAAAGCAGAGGTATGTAAAATAAAAATCTAGATATCTTAGATATACGTAGCATATTACAACTGAGTGCGAATTTCATAGGTTTAGAGTTGGATCTAAGACTTTCCTTCCAACATATACGGCCTGTAGATCTATATATATATCACCGTCTCATCGCCATATGCATCTACATATATCTACCTACATATAGAGATACATTAAACGCATAGATGATCTTTTTTGGCACGTTGAGGAAGACCGACCTAAATCTCTGCTAATTTTTTTTGGGAGATACCTTAAGACGAACGTTGTGACAGAGTGATCCTTAAGGCGTATCGCCATCATCGCTTGAACCGGTACCTTAAAGATCAAGGGTATACGAAGGGCAACTGCAACCAGCCCTCATACATACTTCTTTGTTCGACAGTGAAAACATTTTTTTTTGTGTCAAGATTTCTCATCTGAAAACTAAAGTTTTTTTATTTTCTTTTAAATTTAACTTAATTTTTTTTTTTTACTGAAATTTTAATCCTTAAGATTCATTTTTTTTATTTAATTTTAATCTTTTTCTTTAACTAGAGTAAATAATTTTGTTTGTAAAAAAAAAAAAAAAAAGAAAAAAAAAAAAGTTAAAAGAAAAAAGTTCTAAAGTGAAATCAAGTGAATTTAGCTCTGGACTCAATCAAATGAACATATATATATTTATCCAAATATCTTAAATTCAGTGCGCGAATTAGGGCTCTTAGTAGAGAGCGTAATATTTACCGTCATCCAGGAACGTGCTGCCGGCAGAACTTCGTGGGACGAGGAAATCGTAAGTTTGTCTTGATTAAACATATTATATTATAAACCTGTATATTTTGATTTATATATATAAAAAAAAAACATTCTGTTGAAACGGAGTTAAACACTTTTTTTAATAGGGGTTTGAACAAAAATCCTCCTATATATATATACGAAAAAAAAAAAAAACTATAAATTATCCTTGGACAATTCTGAGTATTTGGTAAAATCTCCTTTTAACCTTTTTTTTTATTCTTTGATTTTTTTATCTTTTTTTTTTAATTAGATATTTTTTTTCCTTAATTGAATTTTCGGTAATAAATTGTTTAAAAGGGCCAATGGCCGTTTTGATTGAAGCCATGTGTTCATTTTATGAAGGGTGTTAAAAAAATGTTCCTAGTGATGGATTGCTAGATTTAGCTGCAATGGTGTGTGGGGTTCCGGCTAAGCCGTCGGTCTGGGAAAAACGAACCCATAAGTCAGTGACGTAGGAGGACATGACGAACTTTGGATGAGCTTTGACATTGTAGACTCAGATTGACTTAAGATTGTGATTGGATGTCGAGCTCGGGGTCACCTCCAACACTACACGGCCATGGAGGTGGCAAAGGTTGTATCTTTGATACAAGGGTGGGTAGGCCAACACTTGACAACTCCATCTGTCAAGGCCATTTGCTGACTTGGCGAACCACTGTCCGATTGAGACGTTGGATTTCGAGCGGAGTGTAGTTGTTAGGTTAGTTATAGGCTAGAAGAGGTAAAATAACATATTATATCTCCATAGATATACATTTTAGTTTTAATATATTGATATAAAATTATTATATCTGAACAGATATAAACTGTAGGAGTTAAGGGTTTAGCTAAGGTTAGGATTAGTTTTCAATGGTACTCATTTCAGAATCCGGCCTTCCATTTGGGCAGTGGCATAGATACCTTGTTTTATGCTTATCCTTTGCTTTTTTTATTCCCATCCTTATTTAATATTATCCAGATTCCTTTCCTCATCCTGTTCCTATTCCTATTCCTTATACAGATCCCTGGCACGAATTTTTGTTTGTTGAGTGGGAGATGTGTGAAAGGGGAGCAAGAACCACCCCCCATCCTTCGAGCTAAGTCGAGCAGGAGCAAGCGTGCCGCGCCCGCTTTCCACATCAAAGTACACCCCCGTGGTAACCCAGACTCACAACAATCTAGGCTTCCAGATACTACTCTCAGTCTTTGGGAAGCATCTTTGAAAAATCCAACTGATATCCCATCATGGGGTCAGATGAACTTATTTTTAACAAATCGATATCGCGTTCTTGAAAGTGTGTCTGAGATGAAACAAAACATTCCAAATGCAAATAAATCGCAAGTTATCAAGCCTACTTCAACTACTAGTTCTAAATCCAAACCCGTTCGAAACTTTCATATGAAAGTCGTTCCAGCGTGTCAAGTATGTAGTGCCCAACATCCACTACGACTTTGTCCTACCTTCTTAAAAATGTCTGTTGATGACAGACATAAACTTGTTCGTAAACATAAGTTTTGTTTCAACTGTCTGGCCTTAACTCATCATGCTAACCAATGTCAAAGTACTAACACTTGTCTTCGCTGTAAGGGCAAGCATCACACTTTGTTACATTTCGATCGAAGTTTGCCCACAGCTTCAAATCAAAAGGTTTTATCATCTGCTCTAACTCAAGTCACTCCTGCACTTCATGTCGCTTCTTCCCCTCAAGTTCTAGATTCATCTCAGCTAAAAAATCCAAACTTACAGTCCACTCCCATCACCAATCACAATGTAATGTTTTCAAAAAGCTATCGCCAAGTTTTACTGGCCACAGCTTTAGTGAAAGTTCGACATCAAGGAACTGACTTTGATCTTAGAGCCTTGATTGATCAAGGTTCCGAAGTTTCCTTTATATCGGAACAATTCCAAAAACTTATCGGTCTGCCTACTCAGGTTACTCAAGCTCGTATATGTGGTATGGGCTCAACTGAAACTGCTTCTTCATCAAAACTTTGTTCATTTACTCTTTGTTCAAATCATTTAAAGAATTTCGAAATTAACACTCAAGCCTTAGTGCTTAAAAAACTCACTTGCAATTTACCAGCCGTTTCAATGGATGTCAGACAAACTGATTTTTCGTTTGACTTTCCTTTAGCAGATCCCCTTTTTTATCAAAGTTCCAGTATTGATATGCTCATTGGAGCTGATCTATATCCACATATTATTTTAGAGGGCTTAAAGCCTAATGTTTTGAGTACCATTCTGGCTCAAAATACAGTTTTTGGTTGGGTACTATTAGGACCTTATGAAAATATTCCAATAGTATCAACTTTTTCAACTTTTGTAACACAGTGCAATGAATTGTCAGCAGCCCAAGCTATCGAAAAGTTTTGGAAGCTTGAGGAATTGCCTCATACTCCTATGCTCACTTCATCTGAACAATATTGTGAAGATTTGTTTCGTAATACGACTTTTCGAGATCCAGTAACTGGTCGATACGTCGTTAAGCTTCCATTTAAAAACTCTCTCGATGAATCACAGCTGGGTCATTCGCGTTCCAATGCAATGAGACAATTTCTTCGCAATGAAAAATCTTTAATGGCAAAACCTATTCTTAATGAAGAATATCAAAAGGTTTTATCCGAATATGTGACGTTAGGACATATGTCGCCGACTCCCCCGTATGAATTATCACATGACAATAATGTTCAGTCATATTACTTACCACATCATGCAGTTTTGAAGCCCCAAAGTACCACTACCAAATTGCGGGTTGTATTTAATGCGTCTTCCTCATCCTCTAACGGTAAAAGTCTGAATGATCTTTTACACCCGGGACCTATCCTTCAAAATGATATAACCTTCTTGATCCTTAACTGGCGTTTTTATAAATATGTATTTAATGGTGATATAGAGAAGATGTATCGCCAGATAAACATCCATCCTGATCATTCACAATTCCAACGCATTTTGTTTCGTCCTAGCCCCGATCAAAGAATCGTTGATTATAAACTCAACACGGTTACTTTTGGAGTCAGTTGCGCCCCCTACTTGGCTATACGCACTCTACATCAATTAGCTTCAGATGTTCAACCGACTTATCCTCTAGGTTCAAAAATCTTAAGGAATGAATTTTACGTAGACGATGTTCTTTCTGGTGCGCACGATATCTATTCGGCGCCAAGAAGCCAAATTGAACTCATAACTGCCCTCCATTCAGCTGGTTTTAATTTAAGAAAATGGACAGCTAATCATCACGCGCTTTTAGACCATATTCCAGAAGACCATCTTCTGAATAAAGATTTTTTGCATCTTGAAGATGACAGTACCACTAAAACGCTTGGCATTAAATGGAATGCATCTTCAGACACCTTTTCATTTTCCATTAATCCTGGCAGTTTTTCAATTACCACTGTCACTAAACGATCGGTTTTGTCTACTATCGCTAAGTTATACGATCCTGTGGGTTGGCTTGCCCCAATTGTTATAACAGCAAAAATTTTGATGCAACAAATTTGGAAGGATAAAACGGGTTGGGATGAAAATCTTTCGTGTCATTCGGAACAAAGTTGGAAATCCTTTTTGGCTAATTTTGCTGATATCCAACAAATCTCTATTCCAAGGTGGGTTGAATTTTCCCCTTGGAAAACTTTTCAAATACATGGGTTTTCTGATTCTTCAGAAAAGGCTTATGCAGCCACAATTTACATTCGAGTCCACCACAATTCCTCCGAAACTTCGTCTCATTTGTTATGGGCAAAGTCAAAGGTTGCACCTGTCAACACTATTTCACTTCCTCGCTTAGAACTCCAAGGTGCAGTTCTTCTGTCACGAATGACTCGAATGCTTCTTAATCAATTTGATTTTCTTAAAACCATTCCAGTTAAGTTGTGGACAGATTCAACCATTGTGTTGGCTTGGCTAAATAAACCCCCAAGTACTTGGAAAACCTATGTCGCCAATCGGACCTCAGAAATATTATCCAATGTTCCTGATATAACCTGGAATCATGTTTCTTCTCCAGATAATCCTGCCGATCTGGCCACCCGTGGTGTCAGCCCTAAAGAGTTAAAATCTAGCCAATTATGGTGGAATGGACCATTCTGGTTAAATGAACCAGAAGAAAGCTGGCCATCCTCTGAGTTATCTCCTCCTTCTGATGAAATTATACCGGAACGTAAACCAATCCAAGCTCATGTTGCTTTAATAGCTAGTAATTTCGAAAGTGAAATTTTGTGTCGATTTTCTTCCTGGCATAAGGCCGTAAGAGTTCTAAGTTATGTATTTCGGTTCTGTAACTCAGCTCGAAAACTTCCCATTCGGGAAAAATATACTTCAAAAGTTCTTCTTCACGAAGAAATAAAATCCACTAAATTAAAAATGATCAAGTTGACACAAAAAGAACTTTTTTGTGCAGAATACGAAGCTTTATCCCACGGTACAAAATTAAAATCTAAAAGTAGCCTTTTACCTCTCAATCCATTTTTGGATTCGAGTCAAATTATGCGGTCCTATGGTAGACTTGCATCCTCCACTCTGTCGTATAACGAACAATTCCCTATCCTTCTTCCTTATAAATCTCATTTATCTGAACTTTTAGTCGCTTACATTCATCAACATCTCTGCATAGAGAAATTCAATTAATGCTCCGCATTATTCGTTCTGAGTATTGGATACCTAAACTAAAAACTCTTATCAAAAAATATATAAGAACTTGTAAACCTTGCATTTTATATAAACAATCCGTTCAGTCTCAACTAATGGGTTCGTTGCCTGTCGAACGAACCATTTTAAGTTTACCATTCACCAATATTGGTATAGATTTTGCAGGTCCGTTTGTAATACGAAATTACTACGGAAGAAAATGTCGCCTAGAAAAAGGCTATGTATGCCTTTTTGTATGTTTCGCAACGAAGGCGATACATTTAGAAGCCGTTAGCGAATTGTCTACAGCTGCCTTCCTTGCATCCTTTTCTCGCTTTGTTGCTCGCAGGGGACTTCCGGCAAAGATCTATACCGATAATGGTACCAATTTTGTCGGTGCTTCAAAATTACTTATGTCAGACTTTCAAAAGGCTCTTAATAGTTATCCAAACTCTTCATCACTTAATTTTTCTCAAATTATTTGGAACTTTATTCCTCCTGGTTCCCCCCACATGGGTGGTTTGTGGGAAGCAGGAGTGAAAAGTTTCAAAACCCACTTTAAGAAAGTTGCTGGGAATTCAAAATATACTTTTGAAGAATTCACAACCCTCCTGGCTCGAATTGAGTCTTGCCTTAATTCTCGGCCTTTATCTCGAATTTCTGACAATCCCGACGATTTGATCCCTTTGACGCCAGGACACTTTTTAAGAGGTGGCCCTTTGTTGAGTCCTCCAGAACCATCCGAATCTCATAAAGACATTAGTTTCATACGTAGATGGAACACGCTTAAAATCATACATCATCAGTTCAGTATACGCTGGAAGGAAGAATATTTAAAAGAACTCATCAAGCGTTACAAATGGAAATATCCTCAACGTGATATGGAAATTGGTGATCTTGTTGTTCTTAGAAACGAACAACTTCCTCCGAATGAGTGGCGACTTGGTAGGGTCTTAAAGATCTATCGCGGTCCTGATAATAAAGTCCGAGTTGTCGATGTGAAAACTCAAAAGGGAGTTGTTACTCGTTCTGTCGTCAAGTTGTGCATTTAATCTTCGGATTGAAGAGTTTATCATTATCATTTTAATCTATCTTTCTAATCTTTTTCTACGTATGAATTAATACTTCTTGACTTCCTTTCAATTCATAATTTAAGTTAAGAAATTATTACTAGCGAAACGCATCTAAATTGAACTTATATCATGTAAACTTATGAAAATTTTTTCTGAAGTTGAATTATATAAATTAATCTCAATCTTAATTTTCCATTGTTCATTAAATTTCATTAAATTTTCATTCATTATTTTACTTTATTAAATAAGTTCTAATAATATCTTTTAATTTTTGCATACGAGGATGCAAGGCGGCCGGAATGTTGAAACCAGAGAAGTTCCATGTAAACAACGATTTTCGTTCCACATGGTCACCGTGTAAATCACTATGATTTTATCCAAAAAATGGTTACTAAACGCACTCATTCTTTAAGTATTTTTGTTTTTTTCGAAGTTGGTACACTGGTTTCTTCTTTTCGGTCGACTTGATGATGTCATCCTTTCATTCAGTCTTTTATCTATTGCCTTCAGCCCGAGTAAATCGTTTCTTCTTAAAACCTATCATCTTAAGAACCTAAAATAAAATTTAACAACTAGAACTAAAACCTAAAACTTAAAAGTACAAATTATTGTAAATTATCAAATTAAACCTAATAAAAGAACAAAATTATCAAACAAGAATTTAACCATTGTGTCGACGATTTTTATTGTGGAATCGATTGCCAAATTTTCGGCATTATATACAATACGTCTACGCATACCTACGCAAATAAACACAATTCTACGCAGATCTATGCAAATATATGCAATCCTACAATTCTATGTAGTTCTACGCAGATTTACGCAAATCTAGAAATTGTACGCAGTCCTACGCATATATACGCAAATATACGCAATTCATACGCAGATCTATACAAATCAACGCAATTTACGCAGTTCAACGCATTTTTACGCAAATATACGCAATTCTACGTAGATCTAACAAAAAATATACGCAAATCAACGCACGCCTAGGCATACTCGCAAATATACTCAATTCTACGTAGATCTACGCAAATATACGCAACTCTGCGCAGATCTACACAAATAAACGCAATTCTACGGAGATCTACTTAAACTACGCTTATTTACGTAAATGTACGCAATTCTACGCAAACATACGAAATTCTAACGCAGATCTACTTAAATATACGCAACTGTACGCAGATACGCAAATGTACCAACTGTACGCAGTTTCACGCATTATTCACGCAAATATACGCAAATATACGCAGTTCTACGCAGATCTACGCAATAATACGCAATTCTACGCAGATCTACGCAAATCTACGCAAATTTAAGCAAATATACGAAATTCAAAGCAGATCTATTCCAATATACGCAATTCTACGCAGATCTACGCAAATATAAGCATGTGTACGCATATCTACGCAAATATACGCAATTCTACGCAGAAAGAAAACTATCATGATAAAAACTATCATGATAGAAAACTATCGATACAGAAAACAATCATGATAGAAAACTATCATGAGACAAAACTATCATGATAGAAAATTATCATGAAAGAAAACTATCATCATAGAAAACAATCATAAGAAAAAGTATCATGATAGAAAACTATCATGATAGAAAACTATCGTGATAGAAAACTATCATGATAGGAAACTATCGTGATGGAAAATTATCATGATAGAAAACTATCATGATAGAAAACCATCGTGATAGAAAACTATCATGATAGGAAACTATCGTGATAGAAAACTATCATGATAAAAAACTATCATGATAGAAAACTATCATGATAGAAAACTATCGTGATAGAAAACTATCATGATAAAAAACTATCATGATAGAAAACTATCATGATAGAAAACTATCGTGATAGAAAACTATCATGATAGAAAACTATCGTGATAGAAAACTGTCATGATAGAAAATTATCATGAAAGAAAACTATCGGGATAGAAAGCTATCGTGATAGCAAAGTATTATGATAGAAAGCAATCAACAATCTATCATAACAACTATCTTCATAAAAAACTATTATGATAGAAAACTATCATGATAGAAAACTATCATGATAGAAAACTATCATGATAGAAAACTATCATGAAAGAAAACTATCATGATAGAAAACTATCACGATAGAAAACTATCGTGATAGAAAACTATCATGATAGAAAACTATCGTGATAGAAAAATATCATGATAGAAATATATCACGATAGAAAACTATCATGATAGAAAACTATCGTGATAGAAAACTATCATGATAGAAAACTATCGTGATAGAAAACTATCATGATAGAAAACTATCATGATAGAAAACTATCGGGATAGAAAGCTATCGTGATAGCAAAGTATCATGATAGAAAGCAATCAACAATCTATCATAACAACTATCTTGATAAACAACTATCATGATAGAAAACTATCATGATAGAAAACTATCATGATAGAAAACTGTCATGATAGAAACCTATCATGAAAGAAAACTATCATGATAGAAAACTATCATGATAGAAAACTATCATGATAGAAAACTATAATGATAGAAATTTATCGTGATAGAAAACTATCATGATAGAAAACTATCATGATAGAAAACTATTGTGATAGAAAAATATCATTATAAGAATTTATCACGATAGAAAACTATCATGATAGAAAGCTATCATGATAAAAAACTATCGTGATAGAAAACTATCATTATATAAAACTACCTTGATAGAAAACTATCATGATAGAAAGCTATCGTGATAGAAAACTATCATGATAGAAAACTATCTTGACAGAAAACTATCATGATAGAAAACTATCATGATAGAAAACTATCGTGATAGAAAGCTATCGTGATAGCAAAGTATCATGATAGAAAGCTATCAACAATCTTCGCAGATCTTCCCAGATCTACGCAATTGTTTGCAGTTCTACGCAAAACTACGCAAATAAACGCAATTCTACGCAGATCAACGCAAAAATACGCATTCTTTGCAGATCTACGCAAACATACGCAATTCTACGCAGATCTACGTAACTATACGCATCTGTACGCATATCTACGCAAATATACGCCTACGCATACCTACGCAAATGAACAATATTCTACGCAGATCTATGCAAATATATGCAATCCTACAATTCTATGCAGTTCTACGCAGATATATATATACGCAAATATACGCAATTCTACGCAGATCTATACAAATCAACGCAATTTACGCAGTTCAACGCATTTTCACGCAAATATACGCAATTCTACGTAGATCTAAACAAAAAATATACGCAAATCAACGCAGTCCTAGGCATACCGCAAATATACTCAATTCTACGCAGATCTACGCAAATATACGCAACTCTACGCAGATCTACACAAATAAAGGCAATTCTACGCAGATCTACTTAAACTACGTTATTTACGTAAATATACGCAATTCTTCGCAGTTCTACGCAAACATACGCAATTATACGCAGATCTGCGCAAATATACGCAACTCTACGCAGATCTACACAAATAAACGCAATTCTACGCAGTTCTACGCAAAAATACGAAGTTCTACGCAAATCTACTTAAATTAAATTTAAGCAAATATACGAAATTCAAAGCAGATCTATTCCAATATACGCAATTCTACGCAGATCTACGCAAATATAAGCATGTGTACGCATATCTACGCAAATATACGCAATTCTACGCAGAAAGAAAACTATCATGATAAAAACTATCATGATAGAAAACTATCGATACAGAAAACAATCATGATAGAAAACTATCATGAGACAAAACTATCATGATAGAAAATTATCATGAAAGAAAACTATCATCATAGAAAACAATCATAAGAAAAAGTATCATGATAGAAAACTATCATGATAGAAAACTATCGTGATAGAAAACTATCATGATAGGAAACTATCGTGATGGAAAATTATCATGATAGAAAACTATCATGATAGAAAACCATCGTGATAGAAAACTATCATGATAGGAAACTATCGTGATAGAAAACTATCATGATAGACAACTATCATGATAGAAAACTATCATGATAGAAAACTATCGTGATAGAAAACTATCATGATAAAAAACTATCATGATAGAAAACTATCATGATAGAAAACTATCGTGATAGAAAACTATCATGATAGAAAACTATCGTGATAGAAAACTGTCATGATAGAAAACTATCATGAAAGAAAACTATCGGGATAGAAAGCTATCGTGATAGCAAAGTATTATGATAGAAAGCAATCAACAATCTATCATAACAACTATCTTCATAAAAAACTATTATGATAGAAAACTATCATGATAGAAAACTATCATGATAGAAAACTATCATGATAGAAAACTATCATGAAAGAAAACTATCATGATAGAAAACTATCACGATAGAAAATTATCGTGATAGAAAACTATCATGATAGAAAACTATCGTGATAGAAAAATATCATGATAGAAATATATCACGATAGAAAACTATCATGATAGAAAACTATCGTGATAGAAAACTATCATGATAGAAAACTATCGTGATAGAAAACTATCATGATAGAAAACTATCATGATAGAAAACTATCGGGATAGAAAGCTATCGTGATAGCAAAGTATCATGATAGAAAGCAATCAACAATCTATCATAACAACTATCTTGATAAACAACTATCATGATAGAAAACTATCATGATATAAAACTATCATGATAGAAAACTGTCATGATAGAAACCTATCATGAAAGAAAACTATCATGATAGAAAACTATCATGATAGAAAACTATCATGATAGAAAACTATAATGATAGAAATTTATCGTGATAGAAAACTATCATGATAGAAAACTATCATGATAGAAAACTATTGTGATAGAAAAATATCATTATAAGAATTTATCACGATAGAAAACTATCATGATAGAAAGCTATCATGATAAAAAACTATCGTGATAGAAAACTATCATTATATAAAACTACCTTGATAGAAAACTATCATGATAGAAAGCTATCGTGATAGAAAACTATCATGATAGAAAACTATCTTGATAGAAAACTATCATGATAGAAAACTATCATGATAGAAAACTATCGTGATAGAAAGCTATCGTGATAGCAAAGTATCATGATAGAAAGCTATCAACAATCTTCGCAGATCTTCCCAGATCTACGCAATTGTTTGCAGTTCTACGCAAAACTACGCAAATAAACGCAATTCTACGCAGATCAACGCAAAAATACGCATTCTTTGCAGATCTACGCAAACATACGCAATTCTACGCAGATCTACGTAACTATACGCATCTGTACGCATATCTACGCAAATATACGCCTACGCATACCTACGCAAATGAACAATATTCTACGCAGATCTATGCAAATATATGCAATCCTACAATTCTATGCAGTTCTACGCAGATATATATATACGCAAATATACGCAATTCTACGCAGATCTATACAAATCAACGCAATTTACGCAGTTCAACACATTTTCACGCAAATATACGCAATTCTACGTAGATCTAAACAAAAAATATACGCAAATCAACGCAGGCCTAGGCATACCGCAAATATACTCAATTCTACGCAGATCTACGCAAATATACGCAACTCTACGCAGATCTACACAAATAAAGGCAATTCTACGCAGATCTACTTAAACTACGTTATTTACGTAAATATACGCAATTCTTCGCAGTTCTACGCAAACATACGCAAATATACGCAATTCTACGCAGATCTATACAAATCAACGCAATTTACGCAGTTCAACGCATTTTTACGCAAATATACGCAATTCTACATAGATATAAACAAAAAATATACTCAAATCAACGCACGCCTAGGCATACTCGCAAATATACTCAATTCTACGCAGATCCACGCAAATATACGCAACTCTACGCAGATCTACACAAATAAACGCAATTCTACGCAGTTCTACGCAAACATACGAAGTTCTACGCAGATCTACTTAAATATACGCAACTGTACGCAGTTCGACGCTTATTCACGTAAATATTCGCAATTCTACGCAGTTCTACGCAAACATACGCAACTCTACGCAGATCTACTTAAACTACGCTTATTCACGTAAATATACGTAATTCTATGCAGATCTACACAAATCAACGCAATTTATGCAGTGCTACGCATTTTAACGCAAATATACGCAATTCTACGTAGATCTAAGCACATATACGCAAATCAACACAGGCCTAGGCATATTCGCAAATATACTCAATTCTACGCAGATCCACGCAAATATACGCAACTCTACGCAGATCTACACAAATAAACGCAATTCTACGCAGTTCTACGCAAACAGACGAAGTTCTACGCAGATCTACTTAAATATACGCAACTGTACGCAGTTCCACGCTTATTCACGTAAATATTCGCAATTCTACGCAGTTCTACGCAAACATACGCAATTCTAAGCAGATCTACGCAAATGTACACAACTGTACACAGATACGCAAATGTACCAACTGTACGCAGTTTCACGCATATTCACGCAAATATACGCAAATATACGCAGTTCTACGCAGATCTAAGCAATAATACGCAATTCTACGCAGATCTACGCAAATCTACGCAAATTTAAGCAAATATACGAAATTCTAAGCAGATCTATTCCAATTACGCAATTGTACGCAGATCTACGCAAATATAAGCATGTGTACGCATATCTACGCAAATATACGCAATTCTACGCAGAAAAAAAACTATCATGATAAAAAACTATCATGATAGTAAACTATCGATACAAAAAACAATCATGATAGAAAACTATCATGAGACAAAACTACCATGATAGAAAATTATCATGAAAGAAAACTATCATGAAAAAAAAGTATCATGATAGAAAACTATCATGATAGAAAACTATCGTGATAGAAAACTATCATGATAGGAAACTATCGTGATAGAAAATTATCATGATAGAAAACTATCATGATAGAAAACTATCGTGATAGAAAACTATCATGATAGGAAACTATCGTGATAGAAAACTTTCATGATAGAAAACTATCATGATAGAAAACTATCATGATAGAAAACTATCATGATAGAAAACTATCGTGATAGAAAACTATCATGATAGAAAACTATCATGAAAGAAAACTATCATGAAAGAAAACTATCATGATAGAAAACTATCATGATAGAAAACTATCATGATAGAAAACTATCATGATAGAAAACTATCATGATAGAAAACTATCGTGATAGAAAACTATCATGATAGAAAACTTTCGTGATAGAAAACTGTCATGATAGAAAACTATCATGATAGAAAACTATCATGATAGAAAACTATCGTGATAGAAAACTTTCATGATAGAAAACTATCTTGATAACAAACTATCAAGATAGAAAACTATCATGATAGAAAACTATCATGATAGAAAACTATCATGATAGAAAACTATCATGATAGAAAACTATCGTGATAGAAAACTATCATGATAGAAAACTATCATGAAAGAAAGCTATCATGAAAGAAAACTATCATGATAGAAAACTATCATGATAGAAAACTATCATGATAGAAAACTATCATGATAGAAAACTATCGTGATAGAAAACTATCATGATAGAAAACTATCATGATAGAAAACTATTGTGATAGAAACCGATCATGATAAAAATTTATCACGATAGAAAACTATCATGATAGAAAACTATCTTGATAAAAAACTATCAAGATAGAAAACTATCATGATAGAAAACTATCATGATAGAAAACTATCGTGATAGAAAACTATCATGATAGGAAACTATCGTGATAGAAAACTTTCATGATAGAAAACTATCATGATAGAAAACTATCATGATAGAAAACTATCATGATAGAAAACTATCGTGATAGAAAACTATCATGATAGAAAACTATCATGAAAGAAAACTATCATGAAAGAAAACTATCATGAAAGAAAACTATCATGATAGAAAACTATCATGATAGAAAACTATCATGATAGAAAACTATCATGATAGAAAACTATCATGATAGAAAACTATCGTGATAGAAAACTATCATGATAGAAAACTTTCGTGATAGAAAACTGTCATGATAGAAAACTATCATGATAGAAAACTATCATGATAGAAAACTATCGTGATAGAAAACTTTCATGATAGAAAACTATCTTGATAAAAAACTATCAAGATAGAAAACTATCATGATAGAAAACTATCATGATAGAAAACTATCATGATAGAAAACTATCATGATAGAAAACTATCGTGATAGAAAACTATCATGATAGAAAACTATCATGAAAGAAAGCTATCATGAAAGAAAACTATCATGATAGAAAACTATCATGATAGAAAACTATCATGATAGAAAACTATCATGATAGAAAACTATCATGATAGAAAACTATCGTGATAGAAAACTATCATGATAGAAAACTTTCGTGATAGAAAACTGTCATGATAGAAAACTATCATGATGGAAAACTATCATGATAGAAAACTATCGTGATAGAAAACTTTCATGATAGAAAACTATCTTGATAAAAAACTATCAAGATAGAAAACTATCATGATAGAAAACTATCTTGATAAAAAACTATCAAGATAGAAAACTATCATGATAGAAAACTATCATGATAGTAAACTATCATTATATAAAACTATAATGATAGAAAACTGTCATGATAGAAAACTATCGTGATAGAAAACTATCATGATAGAAAACTATCATGATAGAAAACTATCGTGATAGAAAACTATCATGATAGAAAACTTTCGTGATAGAAAACTGTCATGATAGAAAACTATCATGATAGAAAACTATCATGATAGAAAACTATCGTGATAGAAAACTTTCATGATAGAAAACTATCTTGATAAAAAACTATCAAGATAGAAAACTATTATGATAGATGACTATCTTGATAAAAAACTATCAAGATAGAAAACTATCATGATAGAAAACTATCATGATAGTAAACTATCATTATATAAAACTATAACGATAGAAAACTGACATGATAGAAAACTATCGTGATAGAAAACTATCATGATAGAAAACTGTCATGATAGAAAACTATCATGATAGAAAACTACCGATACAGAAAACTATCATGATAGAAAACTATCATGAGACAAAACTATCATGATAGAAAATTATCATGAAAGAAAACTATCATCATAGACAACTATCATGAAAGAAAAATATCATGATAGAAAACTATCATGATAGAAAACTATCGTGATAGAAAACTATCATGATAGAAAACTATCATGATAGAAAACTATCGTGATAGAAAGTTATGGTGATAGCAAAGGATCATGATAGAAAGCTATCAACAATCTTCGCAGATCTTCCCAAATTTACGCAATTGTATGCAGTTCTGCGCAAACCTACGCAAATAAACGCAATTCTACGCAGATCTACGCAAAAATACGCAGTTCTTTGCAGATCTACGCAAACATACGCAATTCTACGCAGATCTGCGTAACTATACGCATCTGTACGCATATCTACGCAAATATACGCCTACGCATACCTACGCAATTCTACGCAGATCGATGCAAATATATACAATCCTACAATTCTACGCAGTTCTACGCAGATTTACGCAAATCTAGGAAATTGTACGCAGTCCTACGCATATATACGCAAATATACGTAATTCTACGCAGATCGATGCAAATATTCAAATATTCACATCCCTATGGAATGCTTCAACTACGGCTGGTTCTGGAGGTAATGGATCTCCTAATGGTCTCTCTACTTCACTAACAAAACGTCTATTGGAGTTAACTGTATTTGGTTGGAACCTCGTTTTCATTGATTCACCACCGTTTAAAAACTTTTCGACCGTCCTACAAACGTATACCAACTCTGGTAGACTAGTAGTATTAAACGTTATAAGTAACTCTCCCATCCGTCGTTTGACATTCTGCTTAACCAACTCTACTATTTCTTTAGCCGGTTTTGGAATCCTTAGTCTGGAATTAATCTTGATTAAATCTTCATAGAAGTCGTTGAAACTTTCATTCGGTTGTTGTTTACGATCGGACATCTTCCGAGATAGTTCCGAATCAGTTTCTAAGCTTCTGTACTGTTCAAGCAAAGCAAGCCTCAGCGATGCCCAAGAAGTGCGGGGATTATTCTTCAGAAACATCCAAAACCATACTTCCACGGAACCACTTACGAAATGGTGAAAGTTACCAACTACCTCTTCCCATGAAACATTGTAACTATCTTTCACACGCTCTAACCTGAACAAAAAATCTTCTATGGACATGCTTTTATTGTCGAATTTTATCCCCCACTTATGGTAGTGTGGGAAACGAACATACGTACTTGCTGGTGATGGGATTGCGTTTGGTTGGCTAGACGCAGCAGGTGAATCATTCAAATTCATTTGGCTCAATTGAGTCAAAAAATTATCGACGTTTGATCCTCTTGCCATGTCAATTGGATGAACCATAGGTTCAGTTTGTTGTGTCCCAACCTGGTTGGATTGAGTAGTCACAGAACTAGGTATTTCATTAACACGATCCGCCGGTGTGGCTGCTTCTTGTAAGGTCCTAGTGTTTTGGTCAATCGGTTGTGTTTGGGGAATTATGCTTGCCATAGCTTCCCGAACTATATTACCTACTTGTTCTAAGATCTTACTTTGGCTACGTGCTAGTTCCTTGCGGATAAACCTCTGGTCTTCGGTTCTACTGAGACCAACTGTCGCTGACACTACATCCTGAATATAATTCTCAAACTGAATTGCCTCTCGCGATTCATCGACTTCGTGACGACTTGAAGTAGCCATGGGAGTTTGGGAACAATGTTCACCTTGATTTCTCGAAGTATTTTCCCCTCCCACATTATTTCTTGAGTCGGTAGGATCTTCGTTGGTTCTAGCCGTACTATCGTTGTCTCCTGGCTGATTTTGCGGCATACTGTTTCTCCGAGTGAATCTAAGATTATAGGTACTGAGAATGCTGCTATGGCCTCTACCTCTTCTTCTCATTTGTTCTTCTTAGTACTATTTTCTTTACAATATTCGTATTATATTTTTTTACGTATACATTTTTTTTTTTTTTTTTTTTTTAACCTATTGAATTAACTTCAATTCTAAAAGGAACTCAAAACATAAGTTTTATCTTTTCAAAATTTAACTTGCTTGGCACTGACCAAAAGAAATTATATTTCTCTTCTAGTGTATCTAAAAAAAAAAGATCTTCTCTGTTTCAAACTAAAATCTCAAACTATCAAAATTGAACATTTAAAACTAAACTTTCTTCAATTAAAAAAAATCATAAATCTCATTGGGGGTGGTGAATTAGGTAGGTTGAAAAGGGTATCTTCCATCGATTTACTAAATTTTTTTGTGGTGTGGTCTCCATGTTGTGTATTTATATGAATATGGTTATCAATAAAAATAAAATGATTTAAACAAAAATAATTTTAATTTATTAAATTTTAATTTTAATTTTTAACACAACATAAATTTTTGATGTAAATAGCGACGCGTTTCGGTATCAGTGTACCATCTTCGGGCTTAATTTGCGGAATCGATGTTTTGCCGGAGTTCAATCGAATTGATTGCAGTGCCTGTAGGTGTATTTGGTTGAGTTTCTTGGTGGTGGGTGGATATGCATGTTTCTGTTTCGTTTTCTATTGTTGAATGCTTTGATATTTGATAGCTGTGTTATATAATGTATTTGTTTTAATTGTTAATTTGTCGTTAAGTATTTTGTCCTGTTCCGTCTTGTATGCTTTATAAATTTCGTACTCCTCTAAAGCGTCTAGTTTTGTCCCTTTTTTACATATGTGTAGTGGTTCTAAGTTTGTCTCAAAGTCGGTGTAGTTGTGGTTATTGTCCATCAAGTGTTGTGCGTATGTAGATTTCGTGTTCTGTTTTGGTCTATGTTCTAGATATCTGTCATAAAAAGTTCTGCCTGTCTGTCCAATGTAGTATTTGTCACAGTCGTCGCATTTTATTTTGTACACTCCCGAAGATGTTTTATTTTCTTTAATTGTTTTGTGTTTTAGAATTTTTTGTATATTTTTTTTGTATATATAACGCGTCGCTATTTACATCAAAAATTTATGTTGTGTTAAAAATTAAAATTAAAATTTAATAAATTAAAATTATTTTTGTTTAAATCATTTTATTTTTATTGATAACCATATTCAGATTTACTAAAAATGAATTCCTCTTCTTTCATACGAAAAAAGATAAAAAAATTATACAAATTTATATCAGATTCGGATGCTTCCTACTTGAAAATTTTCAGAACTTTAAGTAATGAATTCCGTGTCGCCACTACGAACTTGAGTAAGCTATTAGCGTCACTCACTGGATAACGATCACTTAACTCTTTTAAATCATCTATCGTTCTGCTTTGATTATTGTAATTAACCGTTTATTTATTGAGCAATGAGGAATAAAGTATTTTCGATTTATGCCTGGATTTCTTGCTGCTGAGGTGCATCGGGAATTTATCACCAACCACCGGTCAAGAATATTCAAATATAACCTCGAAAAAACATAGACGGTTTACAATTGCCTTTTGAAATTTCCTCGCGACTGACGACTCGAAGCTCGAACGAAAAATCTAAGTCCGGCCAAGAAAAAGTCACTAGGCTTATTCAGAGCTGAGGAATAACAAATCGCCTTCGATACAACTGACAAGAGTCAACATAATATAACTCTTCGGATAAAGATTTTGACTTGTCGTCTTTAACTCGAATATGCTTCCATAAACATATTATTCCCTCACACTAACTCCAATAAAAAAAAATTTTAAAGAAAACTAAAAAAAACTTGTCTGCTAATATGCTTTTCGAAAAAAAATCTGAATCGATATTGTTTACTATTTTTCGGGCCCCACACGTTGGGCGCCATCTGTAACGTTAATATTTATTCCAATACACAACTTAGTCTCCTTGAGGTTCGCTTTTACTCTCCTCAACAAAGGAATTTCAAAATAAATTATTCCCTGTCCTTCATTTGTCCACCTTCAGGTCCTGGTTAGTTACAGACCTACACTAGATCCATCGGGGGATGATTGACAGAGTGTTCGATTCTCAATCGATACGTTGGTCTGTTTGTCATTGCTCTTTCTAGCTCGCCGGATGGGGTTGGGATCTTGTAAAGTGAGAACGAACGTTGTTACGTGTATTTCAGACCAAAGGTCACGGTGTTGGTTGACCCGAAAAAAGTTATTTTGCAAAGCTGAGCCCGAGTCATAGTTAGAACAAAATCGAATTAGGTAATTCCCTATAGTATGTATTTTCTTTACTTGAAAAGACACCCGAACTGAAAGTTGGGGAACATAGACGTTGGTGTTCCCTTGGAGTGAATCTTTACCCCACCCTGTGTAGTCTGCACTGATATAGTAGGCTACTCCTTTAATTCTCCTTTGACTCCTTGATTTTTGGAGAACCCTCTTTTGAAAAGGAAGAAGCAAAAAAAACTTAACCTTACCCCTTTTCCTCCCAATTCACCTCACCCCCACTTTGAATCCCTTCTAGCACCCAAACATTCTTCAAAAATTTATGATTCCGAAATTGATATTGTATCTTTCATCAATTCTTAAATCTGTTTATTGATCTTCAAAGAAGAAAAAAAAAAGAGAACGAATGTAGTTACAGAACATATTTGAAAATTCTTTATTCGACAACAAAAAAAAAATAATCATCTTATCATCGATAAATTTTCTATTCAATACCGTTATGCTAACTTAATCGAAAAAAAATATAACTTTATAGTTTCCTAATGTTCTTATTATATTATTTACTTGTGTCTTAAAAAAAATTGTTTCGATTTTGAGAGGTTTTTTTTAGATAATTATGGAAACCCCTTTTTTTCATTGAACTCATATGGTTAAAGATAAATTTCAAAAATAATCGTCCCCTTATTATATAAAATTGGTTGAGAAGATATTTAAAAAGAAAATGTTAATAATAAACTAACCGATCATATCTGCCGACGAAATGTGCACACTCCAGTAGAGATGATGATGGTCCTTGTACATACATATAATGCCACTTTTTAAAATTGATGTTTTCTTATTTTTTTTTTTGTATAAAAAGGGGAACGGTTCACACTTTATTTTCATTCTTTTACTTTTGTTAATTTTTTTTTTGTAGGTATCAATTTATTCTTCTCTTTTTTTGTTATCACTTAAATTTCAAAATTTACTTAAATTTCTTTTTTTTTTATCTTTTATCTTATTTAAATAAAGGAAACTCACAAAATTATAAGTCCTTTTCACTGACCTTACTTAAAATTTAATCTTCTTTTTTTTATCACGAAACAATTCCTTTTCTCTCTTTACTGTTCTTTGCAATATAAAACTTTTTTTTTTATATTCTTAGCTTAGGTTGTCACTAATACTAATTGAAAAATCTGTTAAATTAATATGATCATTGATCCTATATACCTCGTTATTTTTAAAACTTTTAATCACAGTATCAATTTCATCGACTTAAAATTCTCGTAAGTATCTTAAATTTGTGTTAACAAACTTCGACACTACTGATCTACTTATCTTTTTATTATTTCAGTTATTATTTTTACGTTAATTCTTTTTATCTTTTGATCCTTATTTATTTAACTTCTTTCTTCTTTATTGTTTGTTCTTATTTTTGGCATATCACGTTTACCGCCAACTACTTCAACTCGCGAACAAAACGACACTATTCTAGAAGGCGTATATACATATACATATTACTTTTTTTTTGTATCTTCGAGTTTTTTTTAATCTTCATTCCCTTTCATATGTACATTTGTACATCTACACAGATACATGCTGTTCATGAGTCTGGATTTCCATCCAACGTGAGGATAGACAGATTCCGAATACGAATGGTCGTATTGTCTGGAGAATTTTTCCCGTTCACGGAATCGTGTACATGTATGAGTGCGTTTTCGTTGGGGGATGAAAAAAAAATGGAAAATGATGAACACTAAATACGATCGTTATTGGTTTTCTGTAGATGTTGTTGAGGCTTTTTTTTACTTTGTTGGCGATTTTGCTAGTTTTACTCCTGGTGGTGTGCTTTTTTTTTATAATGGACGTAACGTTAAGTTGTTGTTGAGACGGTGTATGTGCGCTATTAGCTTATATGGCATTCACATTTGTTCTATAGGCCGCGCCGTAAAACTTTTTCCTTCGTCAACAATATGTCTAAATTGGAAACAATATTCGTTACTACCTACATAATATGCACATTTGTAAATTTTTTTTTTGCTTTTATATAGTATTTCTTACCCTGTAAACTTTTTTTTTCTTTCCTATAGGTGTTTTTTTTGTTTGTATTCCGTTTAGCTTAGCGTACCTGGTCTTTTTTTTTCCTTTTCTTTAATTTGGTTCTGCCGGTAGTTTTTTCTTTTAATTTTTGTGAGGTTTTAGTTTCTGGTTTCCCTTTTTCCCCAGTTTCTTTCAGGAGTTTTCTTTTTCTATTTATTGCTGTCCGTTCCCGTTTATTTTCAGTTCTGTACTCCTATTATAATTTTAAATATTTCGTTTTTTTGTTAAAAACTATCTAACTTAGTAGATTTTTATTTTTTATCTGATTCTTACCGAATTCCGGAGGAGACGTCTGCACACCACGGCGACCAAAATTGAAAAAGACAGAGATTGATACCAATGGCGTCTTCGCCAAAATGTGGCCGAAGATGCCGGAAATGAAACACTTTGGAATTGCTACTTGTTGTTTTTGATAGAAAGGTTGGAACGATAGAATTTTGAGAATATCATATTTTCGCTCACTTAGGGTGACTTGGCTGATGTTTGGTATTTTGTTATGTGTTTCTCTGTGTCAGAGGATCAAATTATTTTTTTTTGTATGTCTAAGAGACTCGTTACAAAACTTATACTTTGTCCTAGGGTCAACTAAGGGCAAAGGATAAGAAGGAGTCCAATCCATCAGATACGAGTATTTTATGTGGCTTTTACAAAGTCTCATGCGCAGCTGATAAGCCGAGCTATTTCTAATTTACCTCTTCAAATCTTTTATGTGAGCTACTGTCTCAAAACCTTTATCGTCTCTAACCTTGTATAGGTTGCTTCCTACGTTCTTTATAACTTTAACTTTGATAAACTTTGGACACAATTTTGCGCTAAGATGTTTTGAAACGTCACTCAACACGAAATTTCGCTTAAATATTTCCTCTCCTATCTGATAAGATATTGGTTTACTTCTCAAATTGTATGTTTTTGCATAATTTCCATGAGTGTTTTCTAAAGCAATTTTTAGATGGGCATGCAGGATATTCATCTGCGCCGTCTTTGGTAACCAGTTGATTTCTGAGTGGTTCAACCCGTTCAACTCTTTAAGCAGTTTGTAGTCCGCCCCGTGGCCCGTGCTCTATCATTCTCTGCCCAAAAAGAGCCTCGTAGGGGGACATATTTAAAGCAGAATGAATAGTAGTGCGTAAAGCGCTGCTAATTGACGAAAGGTAAGTATCCCAGTTTAACTGCTTGGGGTCCACGTATGATCGAATGGCTGCTAATATCGACCTGTTGACCCGCTCGCTCGCGTTGGCCTGTGGAGAGTATGCAGCTGTTTTTTCGTGTCTTATTCCCCACGTTTCCATTTCTTTAGAGAATTCTTTACTAAGAAATTGAGTTCCATTATCTGTTAATAAACTCTCTGGAACACCAAACATAAGGAATATTTCCTCTCGCAAAAATTTTAAAACAATTTGAGTATTAGCTCGTTTCAGAGGTTTTATGAGTACAAATTTTGTTATTTCCGCTACGTGACCTAGGATATGGTCCGAGGAAATCCACGTACAAATGTTGGAAAGGTCTCTCTACTGAGAAAGCTTTCCCCATTTTGGTTCGCATAGTTATGTTGGAAGCTTTGGACATTTTACATGTCTTACAATTGGCAATGAAAAGTTTGACTTCCGAAGCCATCGATGGCCAAAAACAACGTTGGCGAAGGCGGTACAAAGTTTTGGTTAGCCCCCCATGCGATGCTCTGGGTGGACAATGAGCCAGAGATATCAACCGTTCTGACAGCACTGATGGAATCCACAACTTCCATGTCAAGTCATCTTCAAGTGGATTTCCGGAACTATGCCTACACTTTTTATATATGAACCCTCCCGAAACCTGAAGGTCGGGTAATCGATCTTTGTTTTCATCGATGTGTTTGATGATCTGGCAATATTCTTCCGATTTGAAACTTGGATCATTCAAATCCACATGAAGGACTTCCTCGGGATTCGCTGACATAGACTCCGGAAGAGAAACCTCTAATTGTAGTGCCTCTACCTCATAAGCACGGGATAGAGCATCCGGTACTACGTTCAGAGTTCCCTTCCGGTGTTCAATCCCAAAGTCGAATCCCTGGAGTTTGAGACTCCACCGCGCCAGTCTTCCAGTCGGATCTCTCAGACTCATTAACCACTTCAGACTGGCGTGGTCAGTTATAACCAAAAATTTGTACCCCTCCACGTACGGCCTGAACTTTTGTATGCCTTTCACCGCTGCTAGACATTCCCTCTCTGTTACCGAATAGTTACGCTGAGCGGCGTTTAGCTTTTGTGAATAATAGACTATTGGTCGCTCTGCACCTTCTTCATCCTTCTGACATAACACGCAACCTATGCCTGTGGCTGAAGCGTCACACAGAATAATAAATTGTTTAGTAAAGTCGGGACTAACAAGAACTGGAGCCGAGGTCAAAGATTTTTTTACAAGATTGAATGCTTCTTCTGCTTTTTGGTTAAATTCGAACTTTTTTCCTTTCTTCAATAGGTCCATTAAGGAACTGGTCAATATTGAAAAATTTGCTATAAATCGACGGTACCAACCAGCCATGCCAAGGAACCGGCGCACCTGTCGTGACGTTGTTGGTTTTGGGAAGTCTAGTATAGCTGAAATCTTAGAAGGGTCGGTTTTTAAACATCCTTGGCCTACGACGTATCCTAAGTATTGCAATTCTTGGAAGCAAAACTTCGATTTCTCTAAATTAATGGTCAAACCAGCTTCTTGTAACCTTTTTGCTATACTCTCTAGTAATTCTATATGTTCTTCGAACGTACGTGAGATAACTAACAAATCATCTAAATAGACGAATACTCGATCACGTAGTTCCTGTGGCACAACTAAGTTCATCAGATACGTCAACTGATAGAGAGGTCTACCGGGGACGGTGAAAGCTGTCTTTTCCCGCGAACCTTTCTCCAGCGGTATCTGCCAGTACGCATCTTTCAGATCTACACTTGAAATGAAGTGCGTATCTGAAAGGCGTGCTAGCAATCCTTCTATATGGGCAATTGGGCTCGCATTTTTCTTGGTTACTTGGTTCACCTTCCGAAAGTCCAAGCACAGTCGGTTCTTTCCCGGTTTTCGTACCAATACGACGGGAGAACTCCATGGGCTTGAACTTTCTTCAATGATCCCCATGGAAATCATGTGATCCAATTCCTCATAGACTAAGCCTTGTATCGCTGGAGATATGGGATAATGACGCTGTTTTATTGGCGGCGCGTCCCCGGTATCTATCGTATGTTCAATCAAGTGAGTCCGTCCTAGGCCTTTCTTCGCAAAAGATGGAAATAGCTCTAAGATATCTTTCAAAATTTTGGACTCGTGTACGGTCAATTTACATTCCGTGGTTTTTCGTTCATCAGTTTTGGAATTAGTAACAGTTGATATTTCAGCTATAATACCCGGAGTGATCTGGAAAGCTCGCCAGAAATCAATTCCTAAATAAAGCGTTTGGGTTAGCGATGGTACAACAAATAAATCCAGTACTTGGGTCTTGTCTTTATATTTTATCGGTGCCGATACTATTCCAACAATTTGTTGTTTGTATCCGTCCGCCGTAGATATCGTAGAAGAAAACTTTTTGTAAGAAATGTTATGTTCTTGTAGGAATTCCAAAGCTCCATTGCCAAGGCAACTAACGCTTGCTCCTGAATCAAGAAGACCTAGCCATTAACATATGGTCTTGGATCATCAGATACCTTTGCCAAGGTGGCTGCCGATAAAACTTTATAAAGTTTCTTCTTGCGGTTTATTCTTTCTCTGAGTTTACTAATTTTTTGTGATAGGTAAGGTGAAGTAACTATTCTCTGTTGCGCATGGTAGTATTCAGTCTGTCTTTCATGTAAGGACTTTCTTGGTGGAAAGACCTTTTGCTCTAGTTTTGTAGGTGCTCCTACGGTTATATCAAGTTTGGTTCTATCGGGTTTTAATAAAGATTGGTTCTGTAATTTTTACTGTTCCGGGTAGCTGGTCTGGGCCCAATTCCCCCCGGTCGAAGAATCCACATTTAAAACAAAAAAGGCGTCTTTTGGGGTCTGGACAATCTCTAAAAGAATGTCCAACACTCTTACAGTTCCAGCATTTGTATGTATTCACATCCCTATGGAATGCTTCAACTACGGCTGGTTCTGGAGGTAATGGATCTCCTAATGGTCTCTCTACTTCACTAACAAAACGTCTATTGGAGTTAACTGTATTTGGTTGGAACCTCGTTTTCATTGATTCACCACCGTTTAAAAACTTTTCGACCGTCCTACAAACGTATACCAACTCTGGTAGACTAGTAGTATTAAACGTTATAAGTAACTCTCCCATCCGTCGTTTGACATTCTGCTTAACCAACTCTACTATTTCTTTAGCCGGTTTTGGAATCCTTAGTCTGGAATTAATCTTGATTAAATCTTCATAGAAGTCGTTGAAACTTTCATTCGGTTGTTGTTTACGATCGGACATCTTCCGAGATAGTTCCGAATCAGTTTCTAAGCTTCTGTACTGTTCAAGCAAAGCAAGCCTCAGCGATGCCCAAGAAGTGCGGGGATTATTCTTCAGAAACATCCAAAACCATACTTCCACGGAACCACTTACGAAATGGTGAAAGTTACCAACTACCTCTTCCCATGAAACATTGTAACTATCTTTCACACGCTCTAACCTGAACAAAAAATCTTCTATGGACATGCTTTTATTGTCGAATTTTATCCCCCACTTATGGTAGTGTGGGAAACGAACATACGTACTTGCTGGTGATGGGATTGCGTTTGGTTGGCTAGACGCAGCAGGTGAATCATTCAAATTCATTTGGCTCAATTGAGTCAAAAAATTATCGACGTTTGATCCTCTTGCCATGTCAATTGGATGAACCATAGGTTCAGTTTGTTGTGTCCCAACCTGGTTGGATTGAGTAGTCACAGAACTAGGTATTTCATTAACACGATCCGCCGGTGTGGCTGCTTCTTGTAAGGTCCTAGTGTTTTGGTCAATCGGTTGTGTTTGGGGAATTATGCTTGCCATAGCTTCCCGAACTATATTACCTACTTGTTCTAAGATCTTACTTTGGCTACGTGCTAGTTCCTTGCGGATAAACCTCTGGTCTTCGGTTCTACTGAGACCAACTGTCGCTGACACTACATCCTGAATATAATTCTCAAACTGAATTGCCTCTCGCGATTCATCGACTTCGTGACGACTTGAAGTAGCCATGGGAGTTTGGGAACAATGTTCACCTTGATTTCTCGAAGTATTTTCCCCTCCCACATTATTTCTTGAGTCGGTAGGATCTTCGTTGGTTCTAGCCGTACTATCGTTGTCTCCTGGCTGATTTTGCGGCATACTGTTTCTCCGAGTGAATCTAAGATTATAGGTACTGAGAATGCTGCTATGGCCTCTACCTCTTCTTCTCATTTGTTCTTCTTAGTACTATTTTCTTTACAATATTCGTATTATATTTTTTTACGTATACATTTTTTTTTTTTTTTTTTTTTTAACCTATTGAATTAACTTCAATTCTAAAAGGAACTCAAAACATAAGTTTTATCTTTTCAAAATTTAACTTGCTTGGCACTGACCAAAAGAAATTATATTTCTCTTCTAGTGTATCTAAAAAAAAAAGATCTTCTCTGTTTCAAACTAAAATCTCAAACTATCAAAATTGAACATTTAAAACTAAACTTTCTTCAATTAAAAAAAATCATAAATCTCATTGGGGGTGGTGAATTAGGTAGGTTGAAAAGGGTATCTTCCATCGATTTACTAAATTTTTTTGTGGTGTGGTCTCCATGTTGTGTATTTATATGAATATGGTTATCAATAAAAATAAAATGATTTAAACAAAAATAATTTTAATTTATTAAATTTTAATTTTAATTTTTAACACAACATAAATTTTTGATGTAAATAGCGACGCGTTTCGGTATCAGTGTACCATCTTCGGGCTTAATTTGCGGAATCGATGTTTTGCCGGAGTTCAATCGAATTGATTGCAGTGCCTGTAGGTGTATTTGGTTGAGTTTCTTGGTGGTGGGTGGATATGCATGTTTCTGTTTCGTTTTCTATTGTTGAATGCTTTGATATTTGATAGCTGTGTTATATAATGTATTTGTTTTAATATTGTTAATTTGTCGTTAAGTATTTTGTCCTGTTCCGTCTTGTATGCTTTATAAATTTCGTACTCCTCTAAAGCGTCTAGTTTTGTCCCTTTTTTACATATGTGTAGTGGTTCTAAGTTTGTCTCAAAGTCGGTGTAGTTGTGGTTATTGTCCATCAAGTGTTGTGCGTATGTAGATTTCGTGTTCTGTTTTGGTCTATGTTCTAGATATCTGTCATAAAAAGTTCTGCCTGTCTGTCCAATGTAGTATTTGTCACAGTCGTCGCATTTTATTTTGTACACTCCCGAAGATGTTTTATTTTCTTTAATTGTTTTGTGTTTTAGAATTTTTTGTATATTTTTTTTGTATATATAACGCGTCGCTATTTACATCAAAAATTTATGTTGTGTTAAAAATTAAAATTAAAATTTAATAAATTAAAATTATTTTTGTTTAAATCATTTTATTTTTATTGATAACCATATTCAGATTTACTAAAAATGAATTCCTCTTCTTTCATACGAAAAAAGATAAAAAAATTATACAAATTTATATCAGATTCGGATGCTTCCTACTTGAAAATTTTCAGAACTTTAAGTAATGAATTCCGTGTCGCCACTACGAACTTGAGTAAGCTATTAGCGTCACTCACTGGATAACGATCACTTAACTCTTTTAAATCATCTATCGTTCTGCTTTGATTATTGTAATTAACCGTTTATTTATTGAGCAATGAGGAATAAAGTATTTTCGATTTATGCCTGGATTTCTTGCTGCTGAGGTGCATCGGGAATTTATCACCAACCACCGGTCAAGAATATTCAAATATAACCTCGAAAAAACATAGACGGTTTACAATTGCCTTTTGAAATTTCCTCGCGACTGACGACTCGAAGCTCGAACGAAAAATCTAAGTCCGGCCAAGAAAAAGTCACTAGGCTTATTCAGAGCTGAGGAATAACAAATCGCCTTCGATACAACTGACAAGAGTCAACATAATATAACTCTTCGGATAAAGATTTTGACTTGTCGTCTTTAACTCGAATATGCTTCCATAAACATATTATTCCCTCACACTAACTCCAATAAAAAAAAATTTTAAAGAAAACTAAAAAAAACTTGTCTGCTAATATGCTTTTCGAAAAAAAATCTGAATCGATATTGTTTACTATTTTTCGGGCCCCACACGTTGGGCGCCATCTGTAACGTTAATATTTATTCCAATACACAACTTAGTCTCCTTGAGGTTCGCTTTTACTCTCCTCAACAAAGGAATTTCAAAATAAATTATTCCCTGTCCTTCATTTGTCCACCTTCAGGTCCTGGTTAGTTACAGACCTACACTAGATCCATCGGGGGATGATTGACAGAGTGTTCGATTCTCAATCGATACGTTGGTCTGTTTGTCATTGCTCTTTCTAGCTCGCCGGATGGGGTTGGGATCTTGTAAAGTGAGAACGAACGTTGTTACGTGTATTTCAGACCAAAGGTCACGGTGTTGGTTGACCCGAAAAAAGTTATTTTGCAAAGCTGAGCCCGAGTCATAGTTAGAACAAAATCGAATTAGGTAATTCCCTATAGTATGTATTTTCTTTACTTGAAAAGACACCCGAACTGAAAGTTGGGGAACATAGACGTTGGTGTTCCCTTGGAGTGAATCTTTACCCCACCCTGTGTAGTCTGCACTGATATAGTAGGCTACTCCTTTAATTCTCCTTTGACTCCTTGATTTTTGGAGAACCCTCTTTTGAAAAGGAAGAAGCAAAAAAAACTTAACCTTACCCCTTTTCCTCCCAATTCACCTCACCCCCACTTTGAATCCCTTCTAGCACCCAAACATTCTTCAAAAATTTATGATTCCGAAATTGATATTGTATCTTTCATCAATTCTTAAATCTGTTTATTGATCTTCAAAGAAGAAAAAAAAAAGAGAACGAATGTAGTTACAGAACATATTTGAAAATTCTTTATTCGACAACAAAAAAAAAATAATCATCTTATCATCGATAAATTTTCTATTCAATACCGTTATGCTAACTTAATCGAAAAAAAATATAACTTTATAGTTTCCTAATGTTCTTATTATATTATTTACTTGTGTCTTAAAAAAAATTGTTTCGATTTTGAGAGGTTTTTTTTTAGATAATTATGGAAACCCCTTTTTTTCATTGAACTCATATGGTTAAAGATAAATTTCAAAAATAATCGTCCCCTTATTATATAAAATTGGTTGAGAAGATATTTAAAAAGAAAATGTTAATAATAAACTAACCGATCATATCTGCCGACGAAATGTGCACACTCCAGTAGAGATGATGATGGTCCTTGTACATACATATAATGCCACTTTTTAAAATTGATGTTTTCTTATTTTTTTTTGTATAAAAAGGGGAACGGTTCACACTTTATTTTCATTCTTTTACTTTTGTTAATTTTTTTTTTGTAGGTATCAATTTATTCTTCTCTTTTTTTGTTATCACTTAAATTTCAAAATTTACTTAAATTTCTTTTTTTTTTATCTTTTATCTTATTTAAATAAAGGAAACTCACAAAATTATAAGTCCTTTTCACTGACCTTACTTAAAATTTAATCTTCTTTTTTTTATCACGAAACAATTCCTTTTCTCTCTTTACTGTTCTTTGCAATATAAAACTTTTTTTTTTATATTCTTAGCTTAGGTTGTCAATAATACTAATTGAAAAATCTGTTAAATTAATAAGATCATTGATCCTATATACCTCGTTATTTTTAAAACTTTTAATCACAGTATCAATTTCATCGCCATTATAAGAGAGTCCTATAACAACGCAAGATGCTTTGTTTTACACAATGGGCAGCTATCCGACTCTTTCGAAGTGCGGCAGGGTGTGAGACAGGGAGATGTTCTATCGCCAATTCTCTTTCTACTGGCGATTGACGATGTCTTGACGGCCAGCGTTGGAACATCAGAGAGGCAGGGCATTCAATGGAGACCGTTTGAAAGGCTTAGCCACTTAGACTATGCCGATGATATATGCCTCTTGGCAAATAACATCAGCGGGCTGAACGGGATGTGTCAAGCTCTGAAGGTAAAAGGAGAGGCGAGTGGTCTGAAAATAAATAGCAAAAAGACAAAAATAATGCTCACAGGCCGCTCCACACATCAGCGTATTTTAAAACAGGAGACGCCAGTTGAAGAGGTTGAACAATTTAACTACCTTGGAAGTATTGTTTCAGCAAATGGTGGTACTGATCTGGACGTTCAAAGTAGAATAAATAAAGCTCGCGCAGCCTTCGGTTCTCTCTCCCAAATTTGGAAATCATGTCAAATCTCCTTGCGCACAAAGTTGAGATTCTTCGAATCCAATGTCAAATCCGTGCTGTTATATGCTTGCGAAACCTGGAAAGTCACGACTACCATCTCAAAGAAATTGCAGGCTTTTGTGAACCGTTGTCTACGCCATATTCTAAAAATTCGCTGGCCACAAATTATATCAAACGAGGAATTGTGGCGCAGGACAAGCCAGGAGCGGCTGGACGTTGACATAAGAAAGCGTAAATGGCAATGGATTGGTCACACACTGAGGAAACCAAACGATGAAATTGCAAAGCAGTCATTTGAATGGAATCCTCAGGGTGCACGGTGGGTTGGAAGACCAAGAACAACATGGAAATCAACAGTTCTAGCAGAAGCAGACTCCCAGAGAAAGAAGTGGCCACAGTTAAAATATCTATCTGCAGACCGAGAAGGATGGAAACGATTTGTTGGCGCCCTATGCCCCAACCGGGGTTACAGGACTTGATGATGATGATGATCAATTTCATCGACTTAAAATTCTCGTAAGTATCTTAAATTTGTGTTAACAAACTTCGACACTACTGACCTACTTATCTTTTTATTATTTCAGTTATTATTTTTACGTTAATTCTTTTTATCTTTTGATCCTTATTTATTTAACTTCTTTCTTCTTTATTGTTTGTTCTTATTTTTGGCATATCACGTTTACCGCCAACTACTTCAACTCGCGAACAAAACGACACTATTCTAGAAGGCGTATATACATATACATATTACTTTTTTTTTTGTATCTTCGAGTTTTTTTTAATCTTCATTCCCTTTCATATGTACATTTGTACATCTACACAGATACATGCTGTTCATGAGTCTGGATTTCCATCCAACGTGAGGATAGACAGATTCCGAATACGAATGGTCGTATTGTCTGGAGAATTTTTCCCGTTCACGGAATCGTGTACATGTATGAGTGCGTTTTCGTTGGGGGATGAAAAAAAAATGGAAAATGATGAACACTAAATACGATCGTTATTGGTTTTCTGTAGATGTTGTTGAGGCTTTTTTTTACTTTGTTGGCGATTTTGCTAGTTTTACTCCTGGTGGTGTGCTTTTTTTTTTATAATGGACGTAACGTTAAGTTGTTGTTGAGACGGTGTATGTGCGCTATTAGCTTATATGGCATTCACATTTGTTCTATAGGCCGCGCCGTAAAACTTTTTCCTTCGTCAACAATATGTCTAAATTGGAAACAATATTCGTTACTACCTACATAATATGCACATTTGTAAATTTTTTTTTTGCTTTTATATAGTATTTCTTACCCTGTACACTTTTTTTTTCTTTCCTATAGGTGTTTTTTTTGTTTGTATTCCGTTTAGCTTAGCGTACCTGGTCTTTTTTTTTTTCCTTTTCTTTAATTTGGTTCTGCCGGTAGTTTTTTCTTTTAATTTTTGTGAGGTTTTAGTTTCTGGTTTCCCTTTTTCCCCAGTTTCTTTCAGGAGTTTTCTTTTTCTATTTATTGCTGTCCGTTCCCGTTTATTTTCAGTTCTGTACTCCTATTATAATTTTAAATATTTCGTTTTTTTGTTAAAAACTATCTAACTTAGTAGATTTTTATTTTTTATCTGATTCTTACCGAATTCCGGAGGAGACGTCTGCACACCACGGCGACCAAAATTGAAAAAGACAGAGATTGATACCAATGGCGTCTTCGCCAAAATGAGGCCGAAGATGCCGGAAATGAAACGCTTTGGAATTGCTACTTGTTGTTTTTGATAGAAAGGTTGGAACGATAGAATTTTGAGAATATCATATTTTCGCTCACTTAGGGTGACTTGGCTGATGTTTGGTATTTTGTTATGTGTTTCTCTGTGTCAGAGGATCAAATTATTTTTTTTTTGTATGTCTAAGAGACTCGTTACACATTCAGAACTTTGAAAGTACTATCATCGTTCAACAAATGGCCCATATTTATTTGTTTAAGCGCTGAATTTTGGAGTCTTTGAAGCTTTTGTATGTGGGTTTTTGCTGCATTTCCCCAAGCAACTAAAGCATAATACACTTGTCTTAAAACAGGTGCCGTAGCATGGTAACGCAAGTGAGCTAGTGCGTATAAAGCCTTTTTTAGATCCATACGCAACTTATCGATATGTGTGCTCCATAGAAAATGACAGTCAATGATCACTCCAAGGTATTTGTAACTTTCTACTAACTCGATATTTTCGCTTTGGGTGTTAGGGCAGTCATGATTAATTTAACATATTCTGTTCTGTGTGGATTTGAATTGTGGACTTCGAATGTGCATCATCTTCGTTTTAGATGCATTTATGACCAAGCCATTGTCATGGCACCATTTAACTGCCGCATTAAACTCTTCCTGCATTATCATCGATGCCGTATCCAAAGACCTGTGACGGACCACAATCGCTGTATCGTCAGCAAGGGCGAATGGAATACCATGTTTAAAGACGCGAAGAAGCTCATTCGTGTAAAGAATAAAAAGAATCGGACCAAACTTAGATCCCTGAGGAACTCCATATTGCACGTTCTTTTGCTCACTCATTACGTCCTTAATCTTGACACAAAACAGCCTGTTATGTAGATAATCAGTAATCCAGTCAGCCTATACTCCTCTAATTCCAATCCGTTGCAATGCTTGTAGTAATTTTGTGTGATTCAGAGTGTCAAAAGCCTTACTGAAGTCCATGAACATTACAAGGACATGATGGCTTTTGTTCAAGCTTTCATTAACACAATTTACGAATTCGCCCAGCAGTTTGCCTGTATTTTTGTTTTTTTTTAAACCGTATTGACTTCTGTGTATAAGAGAGTGTTTGTCAATAAAACTCTCTAGTCTTGCTGAGATGACGCCTTCAAGACACTTTTCAACTACGGGAAGTATCGAAATTGGTCTATAATTACTTATTTGATTTCTAACTCCACTCTTATATATCGGCCTAACAACAGCAGTTTTCAGTGTTGACGGGATTTTTGACTGTGTTAGGCTGAGGTTGATAAATTTGCACAGTATGGGAGCAAAAACGTCTATGTGACTTCTTATATCAACTGCTCTTATCCCATCGATTCCTGGCGATTTATTTTCTTCAAGAGACCTTATGATTCAGCGTATCTCCTGTATTTTTGCAGGACTAGCAAAAATTGAATTCTCTAGCAAATTATTTGTATGATTCGACGTGATAAATCCACAATGATGAATAATTTGCGATGTTTGTGTAGCAAAAAATTCTGCACATTCGTTTGACAAGGTTTGGATTTCAGAAGTTGGAAAATGTTTTACCATCGTTTCGTCAATATTTGACTTTTTTCTTCCTAATATTTGATTAATTAATCCCCATGTTTTTCTAGGATCGGTCTTAAATTGAATAAATTTGTTCTTATAAAAAATTGTTTTTTGAGCTGCTATCATTTTATTGGTTTTATTCCGGAATCTTTTATACTCCATTTCATAGCCTTTGTTGCTTCTATTATTTCTCCACTTTCTATATAGTTCATCCCTTTTTTTGCATTCAGCAATGATGTAAGGGGTTGTCCAGGGGCTATTTATTCTTTTGTTCTGTGTTGTTCTTGTGTACGTTGATCTTTTATAAATGTCATCTAGTTTGCTGACAAGTTTATTATAGATCGTTTCAGTATCTTCTTCTTTTAAAACTTCTTCCCAATCTTCTTCACAAATAGCCTTTTTTACTTTGTTGTTACATATGTACGAAGTGTTGACTATGTGATGGTTTTCTAACATCGTTGAAGCATCAGTGTAGTATAAAGTTGGATAATGATCGGTGATGCCACTCTCAATCACAGCGGAATTAATTTGTTTATCAATTCTACTTACAAGAACGTGATCAATTACTGATTTTGTCCCCTTCATTGGATCTACTCTTGTATATTCAGTAATGATATTGATGAGTCGCAATGAGGCAAGCATCTCCAAGTAATCCTTAACATAGCTTGAGCTTGAATCGCGAATAATAATATTCATATCCCCCATCACAATCATTTCTTCATTTCTTCCAATTTGTCCTAGATTATTTCTAATTTCATCAATAAATGCTTTTTTACTAAAACCTGGTGGTCTATAAATTCCAACAACGTATGTAGTAATATTTCTCTCCGTGTAGCTTACTTTTATATTTTCATACGAAACAGTTTCTGAAGGTATTCGTTTGTGGCCTAGGTTGTTCCGAATAAACATCATGATTCCACCACCTCTCTGTTTATTTCTGTTCAAAAATTCCATCTCAAAGCCATCTATTTGATACAAATCTTTTTCTTCATCTTCTATATTTGTTTCGACTAGAATAATTATTTTTAATTTACTTAAAAAGTGACTTATATTTAAGCAAAAGTTATTCCAGTGTAAACGCAACTATCTTATATTAAAACATAAGTAACAGCAATTATTATTTTTTAATTCACTAATATTAATGCCGCTAAAACCATGTATTACCCTACAATCTAAGTTGACTATTAATTCATTATTGTTTTCATTAGAGTTATTCATTTTTGGTTGAGAAATTTTGTGTATCTATTTGTATACGCATACGCACACGCACAATGTGTGTTTATGATAATGTTAATTTGTTCACGTCACTTGTAGTAGTTATAATAATCAGCGCTGCCACCCTATAGATGATTGAGCGCAGTATATATGAAGAAAAAACGCAGTAGATTGCAATATACCGCAGTAGATCTCAGAAAATACACAAATAATCAAATTCAATCCATTTCTAATGCATTTTACTAACGAAAAAATATAGGAGTATCTGGAGACTCAGAAATGACTTCAAAAACGAACTCCACTATAATATTAATTTCATCAATAACAAAAAATAAAAACGAAGATTTATAAACAAAATTAGTAAAAAGTCACATTTTTTTGGAAAATTCATACATCCTACAAATATTTTTGTCTTACTTTCTTTTATATTCACCATTTATGTTTAAATTTATTGAAAAAGTCAATAATTCCTGGTGAGTCTGAGGCCGACCAACAATCTTCATTGGAGTGTGTTATCTTTTTGGCTAACTTTGTATAATTTTCAAAATTATCAAAAAAGGAGTAGATTCGTTTGGCTGCGCAGTAGATTTTCATTAAGGACTAAACGCAGTAGATCTACTGCTAAAGGAGTAGGGTGGCAGCGCTGATAATAATTGGTGGTGTGCTCTCATTTTTACGTGCCAATATTTTTCCTGCACTCTCCCATACAAATCTCCAGTTTTCTTGCTTTGCTTTCTCCTTCGTCAGCCACAGTATGTGTTTATTTTGTCTTGTTAGTTGGTTATTGATATATACCGTGATATCTAGCAATGATGATGCGGCTGAAGCTGAGCCAGAGCTTAGATCTTTGTCGGTGTTTTGCATTACCGCATTCAGTTTGATGGGACGTGTTGCGCGCGCTTGTTTAACAAATGGTGTCTTGCACATATTAGATGCAAATGAAGCAATTATTATTGAATTTTCGGGGTTTTTAGGTTTTGTTCTATGAATGTCATTGATATCATTGTCTTTTATTTCACAATTAATAGTTTTACCAATTCCTTTTATAATTTCAACTAGATTTTCGTTTGCAGTAGGTGTAATATTTTTGATTTCAATATTATTTCTAAGCATTTGTTGTTCCATATAATTTAATTGTGATTGCATGTTTTCTATAAGTTCGTCTTTTTTTTTTGTTGTTTTCCTTCAGTTCATTTATTTCTTTTGTGAAATCTTCGATGAGGTTGTTGTTTTTTTTCATGTTAAGCCTAGTACGCAGATCGAGACAAAATTTATCCCCCATATAAAATTTTTCCCAGGACAAATTTTATCTCGGATTTTTTTTCCAAGCGGTACGCAGCTCCAACGCAAAATTTTACAGTTGTAACCGCTGTACGTGAAAAGGTAAAAGAAAGTCTCCACTTAATTTTGCGCGGAAAAAGAATGTTCGAAGCATTATTTTTCCGGACAAATTGTGACGTTTTATATATATTTCGCTTTTTATAAACTAAAATCATCTCCCTGTTTCATTCTTTCCATTATTAAGACGTTGTGAGGACGCACGACAGAAATAAAATATAAAATGCGTGCAGAAAATGATGACATGGAATGAGAATAGAATAAATAGAACAGCTGTTTTCAATCAGTCAGTGGCGTAGCCAATGGGAATGGGTACAAAAGGGCCACATTCAGATACGGAAAATATTTTTTCAATAAAAAAATTAAATTGATTCCCAAATCGAGTTAAATCATATGGTTGGAATCAGCAAACAGAGTTGGCAATTTAATTGGATTTTGGGAGCAGCAATATAATTGTGAATATTTATGATTTTGTCAGGGTTTTTTTAAGCCATCTACAGCACATCCATCCCTCAGTGGAATTTGACAGTTGATGGCTTGAAAGATGAAGAATAAACTATATTTTGAACGAAAAATTAATTTAATCCAAATGTCAAAAAGTGCCTTAAATCATTTTTCCCGGAGAAGTAAAAACCTTCAAAAATTTCGGAATTTTCAAAAGTTTTTTAATCCATTTACATCGCAGTGATCCTTCAATATAATTTGACAGTTGATGGCTTGACAGACAAACTATATTTTGACGGAAAAAGTGTATTTTGACCCAAATGATACCAAACTGCCCTAGAATCGCCTTTTTCCAGAGAAGTAAAAAAAACTGAAAATTTTAAACCTTTTAAATGTATTTTCATCCATCCAAATTATATTGTTCCCCTTCAAGCGCATGCGATCAATTTTTCTTGCTCTGCAAATCAGCAAATGCTTTAAAGGAATCTGATTTCTGGTAAAAGTTACAAATTTATGTCAAATGAAAGATATTTTATAATTTTTAAAATTTCTAACTACGCTACTGTTCTCATTTCACTTTTGTTTTTATCTCTACACCTTCAGAATTTGTCTCGAGAAAAAAAATGTAGAGATAAAATTTGTCTTTGCTCGATCTGCGTACTAGGCTTTAGCATTTAATTCATCAAACTTGGCGCATAGAAAATCGTTGCTTGCAGTTATTTCCTTCATTTGATCGCTTAGTAGGCGAATCTCCGCAAGGACCACTGTGTTGTTGTTTACAAAGTCTTGTTGTACTTTTTCAGGGCTGTTTGGTGCTCGTATTCTCTTTGACGCTTGTATATCGGGTGTATTTTGTTGTGAAAGAGGTTCGGTATTGCTTTTGGCAGCTAAAACTTGAAAATCAACAGCGGCATTTCTGCATAACTGACATCTCCACATGTCTTTCTTAGGTTTCCCCATGGTTCTCCAAGATTTTTCGGAGATAGTGGTACACTCAAAGTGCAGCTTACGGTTGCACGTCGAGCAAACCGCAAAATCACCATCGTATGGGAGCTTATCACTACAGTGGCCGCACACATTCATATTGAAGGGGGTGTTGGAAAAAAATAAAAAAAATAAAATTAATATGCAAAAATGCAAAATTAGCAGACAATTAAATAAAGTATAAACTGCTGTAGTATGTGTTTTGATGCACTTTATTAATTGTTATTAATAGTCACTGTCTTATTAATTGTTTATTATTTCACACTTGGAAAAAATGTTTAATCTAACTAGGTAACAATAAAAATCAATAATTTGCGGATCGCTTTGAAAACACGTCTAATCACTTGCTCACTCACTAATAGAGAGGATAGAAAACTATCATTATAGAAAACTATCATGATAGAAAACTATTGTGATAAAAAACTATCATGATAAAAATCTATCACGATAGAAAACTATCATGACAGAAAAATATCATGATAGAAAACTATCGTGATAGAAATCTATCATGATAGAAAACTATCGTGATAGAAAACTATCATGATAGAAAACTGTCATGATAGAAAACTATCGTGATAGAAAGCTATCGTAATAGCAAAGTATCATGATAGAAAGCTATCAACAACCTTCGCAGATCTTCCCAAATTTACGCAATTGTATGCAGTTCTACGCAAAACTACGCAAATAAACGCAATTCTACACAGATTTACGCAAAAATACGCAGATCTACGCAAACATACGCAATTCTACGCAGATCCACATAACTATACGCATCTGTACGCATATCTACGCAAATATACGCCTACGCATACCTACGCGAATATACGCAATTCTACGCAGATCTATGCAAATATATGCAATCCTACAATCCTACGCAGTTCTACGTAGATTTACGCAAATCTAGGAAATTGTAAGCATTCCTACGCATATATACGCAAATATACACATTCATTTCATTTTGTAATATAATATATATAATAAAATATACACAATTCTACGCAGATCTACACAAATAAACGCAACTTACGCAGTTCTACGCATTTTAACGCAAATATACGCAATTCTACGTAGATCTTAGCAAATATACGCAAATCAACACAGGCCTAGGCATACTCGCAAATATACTCAATTCTACGCAGATCTACGCAAATATACGCAACTCTACGCTGATCTACACAAATAAACAGAATTCTACGCAGTTCTACGCAAACATACGAAATTCTACGCAGATCTACTTCAATAAACGCAACTGTACGCAGATACGCAAATGTACCAAGAACGCATTTCCATGCTTATTCACGTAAATATACGCAATTCTACGCAGTTCGACGCAAACATACGTAATTCTACGCAGATCTACGCAAATGTACCAACTGTACGCAGTTTCACGCAAATTCACGCAAATATACGCAGATCTACGCAATAATACGCAATTCTACGCAGATTTCCGCAAATCCACGCAACTTTACGCAAATATACGAAATTCTAAGCAGATCTATTCCAATATACGCAATTGTACGCAGATCTACGCAAATATAAGCATCTGTACGAATATCTACGCAAATATACGCAATTCTACGCAGAAACAAAACTATCATGATAAAAAACTATCATGATAGAAAACTATCGATACAGAAAACTATCATGATAGAAAACTATCATGAGACAAAACTATCATGCTAGAAAATTATCATGAGACAAAACTATCATGCTAGAAAATTATCATGAAAGAAAACTATCATCATAGAAACTATCATGAAAGAAAAATATAATGATAGAAAACTATCATGATAGAAAAATATCGTGATAGAAAACTATCACAATAGGAAACTATCGTGATAGAAAACTATCATGATAGAAAACTATCATGATAGAAAACTATCATGATAGAAAATTATCATTATAGAAAACTATCGTGATAGAAAACTATCGTGATAGAAAACTATCATGATAGAAATCTATCACGATAGAAAACTATCATAATAGAATGATAGAAAACTATCGTGATAGAAAAATATCTTGATAGAAATATATCACGATAGAAAACTATCATGATAGAAAACTATCGTGATAGAAAACTATCATGATAGAAAACTATCATGATAGAAAACTATCATGATAGAAAACTATCAAGATAGAAAACTATCATCATAAGAACTATCATGATAGAAAACTATCATGATAGAAAACTATCATGATAGAAAACTATCATGATAGAAAACTATCATGATAGTAAACTATCATGTTATAAAACTATCATGATAGAAAACTATCGTGATAGAAAACTATCATGATAGAAAACTATCATGATACAAAACTATCTTGATAAAAAACTATCATGATAGAAAACTATCATGATAGAAAACTATCATGATAGAAAACTATTATGATAGAAAACTATCATGATAGAAAACTATCATGATAGGAAACTATCATGATAGAAAACTATCGTGATAGAAAACTATCATGATAGAAAACTATCATGATAGAAAACTATTGTGATAAAAAACTATCATGATAAAAATCTATCACGATAGAAAACTATCATGATAGAAAACTATCATGATAGAAAACTATCGTGATAGAAATCTATCATGATAGAAAACTATCGTGATAGAAAACTATCATGATAGAAAACTGTCATGATAGAAAACTATCGTGATAGAAAGCTATCGTAATAGCAAAGTATCTTGCTGGAAAGCTATCAACAACCTTCGCAGATCTTCCCAAATTTACGCAATTGTATGCAGTTCTACGCAAAACTACGCAAATAAACGCAATTCTACGCAGATCTGCGTAACTATACGCATCTGTATGCATATCTACGCAAATATACGCCTACGCATACCTACGCAAATATACGCAATTCTATGCAGATCTATGCAAATATATGCAATCCTACAATTCTACACAGTTCTACGTAGATGTACAAATCTAGGATATTGTACGCAGTCCTACGCATATATACGCAAATATACGCAATTCTACGCAGATCTACACAAATCAACGCAATTTACGCAGTTCTACGCATTTTAACGAAAATATACGCAATTCTACGTAGATCTTGGCAAAAAAAACATCAACGCAGGCCTAGGCATACTCGCAAATATACTCAATTCTACGCAGATCTACGCAAATATACGCAACTCTACGCTGATCTACACAAATAAACGCAATTCTACGCAGTTCTACGCAAACATACGAAATTCTACGCAGATCTACTTAAATAGACGCAACTATACGCAGATACGCAAATGTACCAAGAACGCATTTCCGCACTTATTCTCGTAAATATACGCAATTCTACGCAGTTCTACGCAAACATGCGCAATTCTACGCAGATCTACGCAAATGTACGCAACTGTACGCAGATACGCAAATGTACCAACTGTACGCAGTTTCGCGCATATTCACGCAAACATACGCAAATACACGCAGTTCTACGCAGATCTACGCAATAATACGCAATTCTACGCAGATCTACGCAAATCTACGCAAATTTAAGCAAATATACGAAATTCTAAGCAGATCTATTCCAATATACGCAATTGTACGCAGATCTACGCAAATATAAGCATGTGTACGCATATCTACGCAAATATACGCAATTCTACGCAGAAAGAAAACTATCATGATAAAAAACTATCATGATAGAAAACTATCGTGATTGAAAACTATCATGATATAAAACTATCATGATAAAATACTATCGTGATAAGAAACTTTCATGATAGATAACTATCATGATAGAAAACTATCGTGATAGAAAACTATCATGATAAAAAACTATCATGATAGAAAACTATCGTGATTGAAAACTATCATGATAGAAAACTATCGTAATTGAAAACTCTCATGATAGAAAACTATCATTATAAAAAACTATCATGATAGAAAACTATCGTGATTGAAAACTATAATGATAGAAAACTATCATGATAAAAAACTATCGTGATAAAAAATTTTCATGATAGAAAACTATCATGATAGAAAACTATCGTGATAGAAAACTATCATGATAGAAAACTATCATGATAGATAACTATCATGATAGAAAACTATCATGATAAAAAACTATCATGATACAAAACTATCGTAATTGAAAACTATCATGATAGAAAACTATCATGATAAAAACTATAGTGATAAAAAATTTGAAAAATATCATGATAGAAAACTATCGTGATAGAAAACTATCATGATAGAAAACTATCATGATAGAAAACTATCATGATTAAAAACTATCATGATAGAAAACTATCGTGATAGAAAACTATCATGATAGAAAACTATTGTGATAGAAAACTATCATGATAGAAAACTATCATGATAGAAAACTATCATGATAGAAAACTATCATGATAGAAAATTATCATGATAGAAAACTATCGTGATAGAAAACTATCATGATAGAAAATAATCGTGATAGAAAACTATCATGATAGGAAACTATCATGAGAGAAAACTGTCAAAATAGAAAACTATCATGATAGAAAACTATCATGATAGAAAACTATCATGATAGAAAACTTTCGTGATAGCAAAGTATCATGATAGAAAGCTATCAACTATCTTCGCAGATCTACGCAAATCTACGCAATTGTATGCAGTATAATTTGTGTTTTATCGCGAAAAAAAATCATTTATATTTTTTATTTTTAGAATTCTAATTGTGAACAAGACATGACATGTCTGTGAATTAAGTCTCATTTTCAAGGAAAATATGTGTTCTTGTAGGAACAATGATAAAAACTTGCGCCTACTTGCGCCTTTTCAAAATTTTACTATTTGAGTAGATTGGATTCAGAGGGATCTGTTTCACATTGAAGTTATACCCTTTTTTTAATCTTTTTTTTCCAAGGAACTACAATAAGAAATGGTTTTCTTGTGTTATTATATTAATACAGCAAACAACTCTCAAAATATTATTTTTGTTTTAAAGTTATAATAACACCCATGACCTTGGAGTGTCCTCAACCACGTTTTGTGTATTAAGGATATTTATACAGTTTTAGTAAGACTTCGACTAGAGATGCTTAGAACATCAATTTTATTAATAGTTGGATAGATGTATTCCAAAGTCAAGACACAACTTTTTCTAAACCTTTTGATTTTTGTAATACTTACAGCATTAATTACAACTGACAATTTTTTCCAAAAAGACGTTCTTTTTTAAACACCTGCCAATTATTTACTTATTTTTTGTTTACTTACTAATTCAATTTTTAAAGTTTTTGTGACCTTAAGTCCATATGCGTTTCGCCCAGGTACAACAATTGTTTACTTACTTTACTTTACTTTATCCGGCTCCCGATCCATGAAGGGTCTCTGCCTGAGATATTGCGGTCTTCCATCGGTTGAGGTCCCTCGCACGCTCCCACCAGTCGTCGAGAACAAGCGCTCTTGCGTCTGTGACCGTCTGCTCCCTATAGCGGAGGTTCGGTTTTCCTGGTCGTCTCGAACCTGGGGGCTGGGATTCGAAGATTTTCTTGGCTGGAGCATTGTTTTCCATTCGCTCGATGTGGCCGAGCCAGTTTAGTCGACGTGTTTTGGCTCTTTGGACTACATCCACATCTTGGTACAGGTCGTACAATTCATGATTGAATCTTCTTCTCCAATCGCCCTCTTCGCATATAGGACCAAATATCCGCAAGTGCCCAATATCAATTCCCCTTTTTACTTGCGATATAGGTACTATAGGGCAAGTTTTGGATTCGTGCAAAAAAAAAAATCGAGATAACAATCAAACATGACATTACGATGATAGAGAACACGAAAAAAGTGGGTGGCACAATTCTGTCTGTCTGTCTGTCTGTCTGTCTGTCTGTCCGTACCTCAACCTACAGCCTAAGCCACTGAAGCGATTTTCTTCAAATTTTGAACTTAAGGTTTTTTTGTAACTCTCCAGAGGGGAAATTGAAATTTTTTTTTTAGCTCAAAAAATAACGGTACTTGCCATACAACCGTTAAGGAAAAGCTTATTTATCTCAAAAACGGCTCCAACGATTTTGATAAAAAAAATCAGTGTATTATTGTAGATATGATATACCTTTTAGTAAGAAAAAAAATCACCAAAAACATTTATTAACGGTACCTGTCATATAACGGTTTTTTTGATTTTTGGTTTTCTCATTAACCGCTCATCCGATTTCAATAAATTTTGTGAATGCTTCAAGAACAGCTCTCTTGGAGCAGCCGATGATGTCGATGTCGTCCACATAGCCAAGTAGTTGAGAAGACCTGCTGAAGATAGTGCCTTCCATGTTAACTCCACTCTTGCGCACTATCTGCTCCAGGGCTAGGTTGAAGAGATCACATGATAGAGCATCTCCTTGTCTGAACCCTGTACACGTCTGGAATAACTCGGATGAGCTGTTACCTATTTTCACGTTGCACCGCGTATTTTGTAACGTCATGCGGCATAGCTGGATCAGTTTTTTCGGGATCCCGAGTTCCGACATCGCCAATAGAAGCTCTTGGCGACTTATGCTATCATATGCGGCTTTGAAGTCGAGGAATAGGTGGTGGGCCTCGACTTGAAATTCGTTGGTCTTTTCCAGGATTTGCCTCAATGTTAAGATTTGGTCTATCGTTGATCTGCCTGGCCTGAAGCCACACTGGTACGTGCCGATCATAGTATTGCAGAAAGGTCTTAGACGCTCACATAGTACGTTGGATAGTATCTTGTAAGCAACATTAAGCAGGGATATGCCTCTGTAGTTCTTGCAGGACATAGGATCGCCTTTTTTGTAGATTGGGCATATGGAGCTATTTGACCAGTCGTCGGGCATACTTTCCTCTTCCAAAACTTGGTTGATGAGCTGGTGCATGCACCCTACCAGAACATTTCCTCCATACTTGAAGAGTTCCGCAGGTAGGCCATCCGAGCTGGCGGATTTGTTGTTCTTAAGCTTGTGGATGGCTTTCTTAACCTCTTCAGTACTGGGTGCTGGGACTGGATCTTCATTGACTGGTCTAATGCTTCTTTGTTCCCCTGTCGCCTCCTCTACATAATGCCCACTAAGCAGCTTCTGGAAATGCTGCTTGAACACGTCTACAATTCCCTGTGCTTCGGTGACTAGGTTCCCATCGCTGTTTCGAAGAGGTGCCAGTCCTATAACCAGATGCCAGTTGCTTGGCTGTTTTGTAGAACCGGCGGGTGTTGGTGGCGGTGCTGGACTTCGAGATGCTTGAGCTGAGAGGCTGCGGATGCTCTTTTCTTTCTACGCAGGGTTTTTTTCTCTTTCCATCTCTTTTCACGGTACTCCTCTCTTGCTGCTCTTGTTTTCCGTTGCAGCATTTGCATTCGTGCATTTTCCGTCTCCTGCTTCAATACCGCACATTCATCGTCATACCACGGGTTCTTTTTTCTGGGTGGTTGATGGTGGCCTATGGTGGTCTCGGCTGTCTCCTTAATGATGTCGCGATACTGGTTCCACAGGTTGTTGACGCTTGTGGCTGGGTGTACGGCAGAGAGTTTCCTGGTCAATTGCTCACTGTAGTCTCATGGCTTTCTCAGATGTGCTAAGGCATGCGATGTTGAATTTCTTTCTTTGGGCAGTTTTCGTTTTCTTTTCGTTGGACAGTCGGGCTCTGAACTTTGTGACAACAAGAAAGTGGTCAGAGTCCACGTTTGCTCCTCGGAAAGTTTGCTCGTCCAAGATGTTCGATGCGTACCTTGTGCCAGTTAGCACGTGGTCGATTTGGTTGGCAGTTTGACCATCTGGAGATCGCCAGGTTGCTGTGTGTATTCTTCGCCTGGGGAACCTAGTGCTACTTATCACCGTATTACGAGCTGCAGCAAAGTCGATTAGTTGGAAGCCGTTATCTGTTGTCGTTTCGTGGAGGCTGTGCTTTCCAACTAATCCGCCAAAGATGTTTTCCTTTCCGACTTTAGCATTGAAGTCTCCTAGCACGACTTTGACATCGTACTCCGGACAGGCTCCGTAGGCTCCGTCCAGGAGGTCGTAAAACTCCTCCTTGTTAGACTCCTCAGCTTCATCGGTAGGGGCGTGTGCACATATTAGGCTGATGTTTTGGAAGGTAGCTTTGATGCGGATCACAGCCAGGCGATCGCTAATCGGCTTAAGATCGATGACTTTCGATCTGAGTCGATTTCCCACGACGAATCCCCATCCTAGCATGTGCAGTCTTTGGTGACAGCTGTAAAAAATGTCGCAATCTTTTCTTTTCGTTATACCTGATCCTATCCATCGTATCTCCTGGATCGCAGTAATGTCTGCCTTGTACCGCGTGACGACAGATTCAAGTTTTTGAGTAGCTCCTGGTGTGTAGAGTGTCCTTACATTCCAGGTGCATACTCGTAGGTCATAGTCCATTTTCATTCCGGGTCTGGTTGCCATTTGTGGGGGTCGTTATCCTTCTCGCTTCTCGCGTCTCTCTCATAACAATTGGGTTTTTACTTGAGATATAAGTACTATAGGGCAAGTTTTGGATTCGTGCAAAAAACAAATTTCGAGATAACAATCAAACATGACATTACGATGATAGAGAACACGAAAAAAGTGGGTGGCAAAATTCTGTCTGTCTGTCTGTCTGTCTGTCCGTACCTCAACCTACCTCCTAAGCCACTGAAGCGATTTTCTTCAAATTTTGAACTTAAGGTTTTTTTATAACTCTCCAGAGGGGAAATTGATTTTTTTTTTTAGCTCAAAAATTAACGGTACTTGCCATACAACCGTTAAGGAAAAGCTTATTTATCTCAAAAACGGCTCCAACGATTTTGATAAAAAAAAATCAGTGTATTATAGTAGATATGATGTACCTTGAAGTAAGACAAAAAATCACCAAAAACATTTATTAACGGTACCTGCCATATAATGGTTTTTTTTATTTTTGGTTTTCTCATTAATCGCTCATCCGATTTAAATACAAATTTTTTTCACAAAAGCTTTGTTAGCTGCATACCAAAATTTTTGAAAAAATAAATTCAAAATTTTTTTTTGAAAATTCAATATTTCAAAAACGGGTTGATTTTGTTGATTGTTTTGAAATTTCAGTTTTAAATGTATAATAATATATACTCAAAATTGGCATACCAAATTTTTTTTTGAAAAATGTTACAAAAATTTTATATCCAAAAAATTAATTTTTAAGAAAATTTTTTTTTTGCATATATTCATATTTTTTCAAGTAATCAAATGGCATACTTTTTTTTAGGTCTAAGTTATTTATCAGACTGTTTATACAATTAAAAGAACGATTTAAATATGCTTCTTATACTTTTTCTATAATTACTTTAATATTTCTTAAAGTTCTGTGTGGGACACAACTTGAACATAAGAGCAAGTACACGCAATCCAGTCGTGCATTTTATTTACTGTGGTCGGGTCGTTAGCCCAACGCACTAACCTCCAATCTGTAGGGCCATAGGTTTAATGTTGCAATTCTTTCCTTGATCAACATTCGCACTTACAAGTTTAGCAAGTCCTGGCACAAAGCCAAGACCAGTATCTGGCGGCTACCAACTTGGAGGTATTGTAAGCACTTGATGTGTAGGAAAAGATACAGCTCGTGGCCCCCAGTTCCTACAACATCCAACCACCTATTTTTTGTTTACCTTTATCATATATTTGACCTTGAGAGAAGTCTGTTGATTACGTAAAATAGACCGAAAATGTAAATACTCTATTGGCAATTTTTCCCTAAACAAGTTTGGTAATAGTTTTTTTAGAAAACTTTGGCTTTAACGTGAAACAAATCCCTCTGAATCCAATCTACTTAAATAGCAACATTTTGAAAAAGCGCAAGTAGGCGCAAGTTTTTATTAATTTTCCTACAATAAGACATATTTCCTTGAAAATGAGACTAAATTCACAGGCATGTTATGAAATGTTCACAATTAGAACTCTAAACAAAAATATAAATGATTTTTTTTTGGCTAAAAAACACATATTTTCCCAATAACTATAAAAAAAATATTTTATAACATTTCAATATATTTCGAGGTGGAAATCATCAACAAACATGTTTGGGTTAGTTCCATATTAATAGCAACCCCGGATCTACGATTTTTCCGTAACGGGGCAAAAACTTCCACTTGGTTGGATTTTTTGTCACTGGGAGAGTAAAACTTTTTAATGGATGTGCAGCCCATACCTATTCAGCAACTTTTCATTATAGATAAGAAAATAAATAAACAATGCCGAAACAAAGGCTATACACAGCAAAAGGGAATTTTATTTTTGATTCGTTCGCAAAATGGCTCGTTCCCGAATTTACCATGGGAGAACCATTCACGAACCATTCAAATAAGAAAGAAAAATGTATTAATATAGTGTTTCAATAAAGGTCAACATTTCGAAAAGCCAAACTTACGCAAGATAAAGTATAAAGTATTTTCTAAAAAAGTTTTGGAATCCTCGGGAATTCGTTTGGAATTTTTGCACTGAATAGAGTTTTTTTTTTTAGTGGAGGTAAGAAAACGAATTTTCTTTAGTTTTAATATAATCAATAGATTGAAGGTTTAACACTTGGTGGAAATTAATCTTGGACATTTTAGAATAGATTTAAAGAAACACTTGTTTTATTTTTCCACAAATTAAATTATTTTATTGCTGAATATTGCCAACGCGTTTCGTCTTAGTTAGGACATCATCAGGGCACTAAATATTTACATAGAATCATACAATCACAAAAGGTGAAACAAAATAAAGTAGTGAATAAAAGTATTCACACGAACAAATAAATTTAATTAAAAATTAATTAAAATAACAAAAAGAATAATTAAATTATTTTTAAACATGAGTGAATGTAAAAAGACAAAAAAAAAAAAAAAATTTTTGTATTTAAAAAACAACTATTTGTTAAGAAGTGGGCTATTATTTATTAAGTCGATTTGACAATTTAAAATATTTAAGCGCTTGTGCTTATTTATTTCGAAAATTTCGTATTTATCCAATACACGTCCAGCAGGTAAGCAATGTAAAAGAGACACATCATCCAATGAGCATCCATGTCCGGAATTTTGTAAATGTTGAGCTAGTCCAGAGGAAGGTTCTTGACGCACAGAAGATTTAATGTGTTCATTGAATCTTGTTGATAGGGATCTTGAGGTTTTACCTATGTAAATTCCATTACATTCTTTGCAGGTTACCTTGTATACGCCGCTTTTGGAATATTTTGGTTTTTTCGATCTAATTTTATTGTTGCAGAGAGCATTTTTTAATGTAAAATTATTGAAAAAAGCCGGTTTTATATTTATTGTAGATAGTGGACCACACAATTTTTCAGAAACACCAGGTATGTAGGGTATCTTTCGCCAACTTTGAGTTTCCTTTTCGACTGAAATGGGAAAAATTGATCGTAGAGCCAGTTTTCTAGATTTAAGCCGCAATAAATGGTAGATTGTTTGAATATCGTATCCATTCTTTACAGCAATGTCCTTAATTATTTTTATTTCGTTGTTAAAACCAATTTTGCTCATAGGAACTCTAAGAAGGCGATCGATCATAGAGTGGAAAGCTGCCGTTTTAGTACTCCAAGGATGGGCAGATGATGCTGGAATAATGGAGTCAGTTGAAGTTTCTTTCCTATAGATTTCAAAGACAATTTTGTTTGATGAAATTGACAAGCTCAAATCTAAAAATTTATACGATCAGGTCCAAACTCCAAAGTAAACGAAATATTTGCATCCAGTTTATTTAAAACAGATTCAAGAAAAGAGAAAACACTCCGTTGAGTTCCTGTCCACACGCAAAATACATCGTCCACATATCTAGCCCAGAAGAATATGTTTTGTAGATGCGGGCTTTTTGAGGAAAATAATTTTTGTTCAAAATGGTCCATAAAAAACTCGGCAGCGAAGGGGGAAAAAGAAGATCCCATGGCGAGTCCCGAAGTTTGGTTGTAATATTTTCCATTGAATTCAAAATAATTTTGATCCATACATACTGAAATGAGCTTTAAAAATTGACGGCGTTTTTGTTCATCCTCTACCGTTGTTGGCAGTTGGTGTTCAAACAGTAATTTTAAATCTGAACTTGGTACCGACGGAAATAAACTTTTAACATCAAAGGACACAAGCTTCGCATTCGGGGGCAAAATTAAGTTTTTTACTCTTTCAATCAAATCCAACGAATTCTTGATTGCATATTTCGGTTTAAAATTCAAAACATCGGGTAAAATTCTAGCGAGGTGCTTACATAGTTTCTGTGCAGGTGCATTGAAAGAAGAAGACACAGGTCGTAGAGGTATACCTTCCTTATGAAGTTTAGGTAATCCATACAAAATAGGGGCAGAGGGGTTGGTGTTACAAACCAAATGTTTCTCTTTAGGAGCGATTACCAGTGGTGAACAATTAATTGTATCATACACTATTCTGTTGTACAGTCAATTCCGCTTAACTGCACTCCGCTTAACTGAAAAAATCGCTTATCTGAAACAAGAAATTAATAACGGAGCCTTTTTGAGCATTTTTCACACAAACTACTTCGCATAACTGAGCTCCGGTTATATGAAAACCTCGCATAATTGAAACAAATATTTTCGTCTCAAATGCTAATTTTGCACTTATTCAACTTCGCATTAGTGAAACTACTATTGAACTTTGCCACTAAATCTTGAATTGAGCACCCAACTAACAATTTTGCCCCTATAATCATCCAAAGAAACTTCCCATAATCATCTCTTGCAATCATATAAGCATTATATAATAGTCCATAGAAAGGGCGCACGTTTTAAGCTCCTATTGGACCCTTATGGACTAAATTCAGTTGCCCCGGAAAGCACTTACTGGACTCAATTTAGAGGTCTTATAGAAGAAGGTGGAAAAATAAAAAAAAAAAAATATTTCACAATTGATTTATATTTATTTATTTATATTTTTATTTTATTTTATTAATTTTCTGATATTTTATTTGAAAGTTTTTATCTGAAATACAATCTTAGAATTTATTAGATATTATTTAAGTTATAAAAATTACAAAGTTTCTGTGAGATTCGAACCATGGTCCATGAAGAATATAATTACGATGAAAAAAAACGTATTCACTTTCTCCACACTGCTGGTTTGTGTCTATACTCTTTAGTATACCAGAAGTGGTTTGTGTTTTTACTAGTACAGCAGAAATGGTTTGTGCCTGAACTTAGCAAGTAACAGAAACTAACATAGAGATTGTATAATAATTTTACAGGATGACTATAGAACAAAAGCTTCGTCGTCATTTCATAAAAGCAATATAGAGAGATTATAGAAACATTGGTATATCGCTTCTATCAACCTGATAGAATTTGCACCAGAAAATATTCAAGGAAGCAGTAATACTCCAATAAGATATTTACTTCACGTCAGAGGGTAATAGGCGCGCTATAGAAACAAATAACACTATAATGTCTGAAATGCGAAGCAATTTTGTTAGTTGGGCACACCCCTCAGATTTGGAATGTCAAAAACTCATTTCTTGTCAATCCGTCCCTGGAGGGTACGTAACCTTAAAAAATATTGTGCAATGTTGTAGAAAATAAACCAAAATAACTGTAATATGTTTTTTGTTGAATGAAATTTAATATATTTTGACAGAATTCCGCTTATTTGAAACAAGTTTCAGTTATCCAAAGTTCGGTTAATTGAAAACTCCGCTTAACAGATACAAATATTCTGCAATTATCGTGTTCCAGTTAAGCGGAGTCGACTGTATTTGTTAGTTGGATCTTCTCTCAAAACTTCCAAATGCATATCACTCAAACAAGCTTCCATTTTTTCTATATACTCAGTTTTGTGCATAATAGTAATAGCATTACCTTTGTCAGCCTTACACAAAATTAAATTCAATTCTCTGAGCTTAACTTGCATCGAGCGAATATTATTACATACCTCAGTGGAGCTATGGGTCACATTGTTTTCATTTTCTTCTTTGGCAATGATTCGCGCACAATCAACTCTAGTTTCAATATTATCATCTTCAAAAGCAATTTAAAGTCCTCTTCGCTAATTTTTATAAAGTAATCGAATAAAACCAGTAAGGTTTAACTTAAATAAATTCGCTTTTTTGCTACCGTTTATAATCGATTAACGCATGAACCAGGATCTACCTCTCCTTTCGATAAAGGAATTAATAGAGATCTCCAGGTTGACGGTCAAAGGTTATTTGATCGTTCAATATTATAACTTCGTTGATCCTTGAACGATTTTAATGAAATTGACACACAATTTCAATTTTAATGCTAAGTTTCCACTTGTCATTTAACAACCGACGAAAGACACATTTGAACTGGCATAGACGTTGGTCAAAATTTCTTTGTCTTTGGAAAGAGCAATTGTGTCGTTCAAACACCAAATCGTGATCTGTCAAACTGTATCAATTCAAAGGCAAGTGGAAACCTAGCATAAACAACGTCAAAACACAAGTCATTTTAGATTGGCTGGTTTTTTGATACGTCTCTGGCTCGTTGGAAATGTTGTACTATCCACCATTTTGAAAAAGGGTGTTGAAAAAGGTAAATACAATTTTCTCGGCTCCTATAGAACTAAGAGTAAATTATTTTATTTGATTTTGTAGGTTAAAATATTTTTTAAATTTTTTGTTTACAATTGTTTTCGATATCATGAAAAATTGTTGTCGAAAAACTTTAAAATTGGTTTTTAGCGTTTATTTATTTATTTATTTATTTATTTATTTATTTAAACGTAATTGCCTAATAACTGTAAGATATAATATCTTATAAGTTAGTCTTAAGCTAATTTTACAAAAATAGAGCTAAAAAGAAAATTCTGTTAATACAATTGAAATTAATTTAAAAAGGGGAAAAAAAAAATAAGATGCCTCTTCAAATTCAAATTTTGATTTAAAAATTTTCTGAAAAATACTTCCTTAATAGATTTTTTATGCTTGTTGTGTTCTGTACTTCTTTTATATAGCGTGGTAAGGAATTCCACAAACGGATGGCATTTACAAGAAATTGACGCTCAGATGTTAAAAACGAGTAGCGGGGATGAATCAAGTGACGAGATCTATGAGAGGAAGCAATAGTTATTCTATCAAAACAGTATTGTGGTTGGCGAGTCAATAAAATATCTGCAAGCAATGTCAAACTGCGAAACTGAAGATAATTTTCAAGTGGCATACCAAGCGGACGAGATGCAAAACCAGACAGTCTGTCATATTTTCTCAACCCGTACACATAGCGCACAGTACTATTAAAAGCGATAATGAGCTTTCTTTTGCTTACAAAGTTGCAGTTACAATAAATTTCACATCCATAAATCAATATCGGAATAACAAGAGTTTTTGCCAGCAATAGACGGGTGTTCTCCGGTGTAAAGGACTGAGTTACCCATAATGTACGCAGTACCCCATACACTTTTCCAACTAGAGAATTAATATGGTTATCCCAAGTCAGGAAACGATTAAATGTCACTCCGAGGTTTTTCGCCGTTTCCACATATTCGATAGGAGCATTGCTCAACACGATCGAATGAAAATAAGAAAGATCTATTTTATTTCTAGAAATAACCAAACATTTTGATTTCTTTGGGTTGAGAATAAGACCATTTGAATGAGACCAATGTTCAATTCTTTCTAAGTCTTCATTGACACATAAAGCACCATGCTCAATTAGCCCGAGGGGGCAGTTTAAATAAAGTTGGACATCATCTGCGTACATATGGGAGGAACAGTTCTCAGTTATAGTGGGAAGTTCATTAACGTAAATTGAAAATAAAAGAGGACCAAGAATGGACCCTTGAGGGACGCCGGAAACATTAGGTAGAAAATTCGAAAATTTGTCACCAACAAGGACCGCTTGCTTTCTGTTTGTTAAGTAGGAATAGATAAGTTTTGTAGCAGATGCTGAAAAATTGAATTGCTGCATAAGCTTTTTGCATAAGTTAGAGTGATTGACTGTGTCAAAAGCCTTCGAAAAGTCAAGTAACACCAAAAACGTAATTTCATCCCTATCTAACGCTTGTCTTATATCATCGGTGACGTTCAATAACGCTGTAATACAACTGCGCTTTTTACGAAACCCGGATTGCCTCGGAGTCAGCATACTATTTGTAGCAAGATACGCACTAATTTGTTTTTGTAAAACTCTTTCAAATACCTTAGACAAAAACGGAAGAATAGAAATAGGTCTAAATTCATTGCCCTTAGCGTTTTTAGGAAGAGGTACAATTTTTGCCATTTTCCATAGGTCTGGAAACTCGCCTGACATTAAAATTGTATTGAAAGTAAACGTGATGTACGGCAATACTATCGGCAAAATCATTTTTAAAAAAGAGGGGTGAATTTCGTCTAGTCCAACGGCATTTGACTTTACAGAAAGTATACTTTCGACAACATCAGCACTATCCACCGCTTGGAACATAAAACCTGGGTTCTCACAATGATCGGAAAACAAAATTGGAGCTTCGGTGCACACTAGAGGTTGCGATGGTAATGAAACAAATTTTTCATTTAAACTGTTGCCATCAATTTCTTCAGTTAGTTCAACTTTTGACCTACCTATGCCTAAGTTGCGTAAGTTTTTCCATAACTGACGACTACTTAAGGAGGCACTAAGCTGATCTGAATATACTTGGGATTTGACCAAACGTATTTCAAAAACCACTTTATTACGCAATGATCGATAATTTTGTTTGAAAACATTTAACCTGTAACGCCTCCATAAATTATAAGCCTCATCACGTTTCTCTATTAGTAAGCGAATATCTCTGGTAAACCATGGCTTATTTGTAGGTTTTATAATTTTGGTTTTTAAAGGCACATGAATATTGAAAAGAGTATTAACATTTTCAGTTAAGAACAGCAATTGGTCATTTGCCGAGGTCATACAGAAAATACTTCCCCAGTTTGTTCCTCTTGTATCTTCTTCCAAGGACTGAATGTCAATACTCTGAAAATCACGGTGTGTAATTAGTTTGTTAACATGATTATAACTAAATTCTAGCGTTAGGAAAATTAAATCATGCTTGCAAAAAACAGGTGCGGAAAGCTGGTCATATAAGGCTACTTTTCTAATATCACTAACAAAAAACAGGTCTAATAAAGTTGCACCTCTACCAAAGAAGTGAGTTGGAGTGCAGGTGTTAACTGGTTCTAAGTGGAAAGTACCCATGCTTTGTACAAGGAGGTTCGTGTTAAGCAAATCGCAATTATAATCACCACATAAGACAATGTTAGGTGAACTCAACGAGATTCCCTCTAAAATCGTTAACAAAGGTGAAAGATCTATAAACTTATTCGGCCGGTAAATTGCACCTAAAAGTAGTCCACCCTCATTGCCCACTATATCAATGAAAATATACTCAATACTACTCCCAGAATCAGATGAAATTTTTTGTTTGCACTTTATAGTTTCTTTTACATATATTGCCACCCCACCCCCAATACGATATTTTCTGTTTAAACGAAAGACTCGATAACCCTCTAAGCAACAAAACCTATCACTTAACTCATCCCTTAACCACGTTTCAGTAACACATATTACATATACATCTGACCCTACAAACAGATCACGGAATTCGTCAATTTTCGGTAGTAAACTTTGAGCATTTATATGGCAAACTCGGAGACCGCTTTTCTGTCTGCTCAAAATCCTAACCATCGAACGCAATGAACCGATATTATTCATATTAATTTCAATACAAACAAAAAAAAAAGTGCAGAAAAACAATTACAATGCAAAAAAGTTAAAACAAACCAAAAAAGGAGTAAGTAAAAGTAAGTAAAAGTTGTATAATAATATAAATTTGAAATTTTTAATCAATTAAAATATAAATTCAAAAACTAATTATATAAATCAAGAAGTGGAGAAATTATATTAATACAAATAAGGAAAAAATGAAAAAAAAAAGATATTTATAATAAATAATACAATTTAGGAAAAAAAAAAGTCAAATGTATTATTCAGAAACTACTGATCTGGCAACGTCTTCAAGTCCCTCGATGCAGTCAACTAACACAGCTGGGTCCTCAATATGACGTTTCACATAAACCACTCCTCGTACAGTGTATACAGAAAAAAGTTGTTTACATTTTTTTAATGCGAGTGCACGTTGAAAAATACACCTGTTCTGCTGCGATTGACGACTAGAAAAGTCAAAATGCGATACCTGGTGGCGAATAAAACAACTGGATAACTACATTATGAAGAAGTTTTACTTTATTATTTAAGTAAAAATATAGTTTTTATATTTATTAGAATAGTTTTTTTTTCTTTTAATAAATAATTTCGGAAAAACACTTCACAAATCACATACGATTTACAACAAATTTTGACATCTTATGTAGTTATTCTGTTGTATTTTTTGCCCGGTAGAGTACTGCCTCCAGTCGTCAATAGGCTCTCTCGTATATTGATCGTAGTTGAAGACGCAGAGGTCGAGGTGCTATCGACAGCGAGATGTATGTCATTTAGAGATAATTGCTTATTGTTTTTCTTTCTGTAATTCGCGATTGAGGTTAGAACAAAGTTTTTGTCATACGGCGAGTTAAATTTTAAAATAATCGCGGAGTTCTTATCTGACTTGTGTTTCGGGCGGGTACGGTAAATGTTATTAAGAGTGGGTGGCTTTATATTTATCATGTTGAATATGAATTTAAGGTTTTCGTTGGGCAAGTGCGGAACCCCAAACAAAAAGGCATCTCTCGCAACTATTCGGTTTTCATAAGTGTTCATAGAAAGTTTTAGTTCCGTAAGTTCTTTGGCTGTCTTATTAAGTTGTTTCGTCACTTCATTAAGTTCCTCAGTTTTATCAACAAGGAATGAATCAGTTTTTGTGCAGTTTGAAGAAATGTCGGCAAGTGACACTTTAATATTGTTTACTTCGGTGTTAAGAGAGACGATGTCAGTTTTTATTTCGGAGTATGATGATTCTACTTGCATTATTCGGTTGTTCATTTCACTTATACTGTTTTTGATGTCCTTAATTTCGCGACTAAGTTCTTCAGTAATTTTTTTCTCGGATTCTTCGACTTTTTTGGATAAAAGAGAAACGATGAACTCACTTTGTTTACGAAAATTCTCGTCCATCCAGGCTTTATCCTTGCTGTCCATGGTTGATATTTGTGTTTGTTTTTGAAGAGGGGACGAAAGGGAACTTGAGGGGGAGTTTAAGAGAGAACTATTATTTTTATCACGATTTGCGGTTGTGATCGATTTCGGAGGCATGAGAGTGCAAGTTAAATGTAATTGCGGTTAATTTAAAAGTTTTTGAAGAAGTTGATGAGTATTCAGTTTTTTTTTTTTCTTTTTTTTTTTTTTGTTAACTATATTTGATTGTGTGTGTTGATTATTGTATTGGTATTTGCACAATATAAGAAGAGAGAAAGAAAAAAAAATGGTAAAAAAAAACACCACTTCGATTTAAGTATTTAAATATTAATTATTTCACTTAATATTTGCCCGAAATAAAAACAAATCAACTAAGGTGAGTCAATGCAACTTTTTAACCAGCAATTGTGCATGATTGAGTGCGATTTCGATCAAAAAAAATGTATAAAATAGTTGCTAGAAACAGAAACGTCTACTCAGCAGCAGCTCTCATCTCGAATATCCACTTTTCACTTTTTGTTCATCTGAACGAAAAATTTTATACTAAACAGTTTTTTGTAGATCACCTGATTTCCTACATTTGTTTGTATTTAGATTTTTGTGAACTAAAAAATATTTAAAATACAGTGTAATAAAGTTGCCTGTATCCAGCAAATAATTCTTTAGGCAAGACTACGAATTGTACGGCGGAGGCGACCCTTTTAGAGAGATACAGTTCAAGTGTTTTATTATTCAAGATGCGGTATCTCTCTCCCCCTTAAAATGCACTTACATACAATGCAAAAAATTTGTTAAAAAACAACAGAAAAACTTTCAACAATGAATTATAGCTCGTTTCTTTTATTTAATTTTTCAATCCAGTTACAGGTGTTGTCAATAGTCTTTGAAAAATATTTTAAATGATGAAATAATGATAGAAAAACTGCTAAAGGCTGACCGACGAGAAATACAATTTGATATTCGATTACCGCATTTCAATTCCATTTAATTTCATTAGGCGTCGCAATTCTCAATTTTGTCACTCACATGGATTTGGCGCCCCTGTAAGCTGCCGCCCGGGGCACAGGCCCCGGTTTGCCCCCCATAGATCCGGGGCTGAGTGTATCTAGTTTTGCTATTGGTTTTTGGGTATTTTTTTTTTTATTTTTTTTTTTTTTTACACTTCAGATTCTTTGTTGTAGTGAGCTTAGAGCAAGCTGCAACCTACAATCAGAGGCTCATCATAAGTGCATGTGTTAGTGGTTAGTAAAAAAGGCAATCTAACACATGCATAATAATATACTAATAAATAAACAAAATTAAACAAAAAATCTATATACATACATAATTAAACAATATACAAAATATTTAAGTCATAGTTTCAAGAAGTAAAAACAATCACGACCGTGGAGCACTGGTTCGAAATACTTTCTTTAATGCCATCTTACTTATGTATGTTAAAATCAACAGAGGAGCCGTTTAAATTAAAAATCATGCACATACGGTTAAGAGGCTCATGTATACCGTAGTTAGTTCTATGGAAATTAACGTGTAAAAGCTCAAATCTTTGCAGGTGGTGAGATCCTCCTCGGTAATTTATGCCAATACAGGCTAACAATTCAGGAGCATCAATTTGGCCATTTATAAGTTGGTGAAGAAATAGTAAATCATTATTAACACGCCTTTGATATAAGGTTTGGACCTGCAGTAGCTGGATCCGATGTTCATATGGTGGAAGGTTGTACGGATCGGATCATCCCAAGGAAGACCCTTTAGAGCAAAGCGAATGAATTTATGCTGTATTGATTCAATACGACTTTTATGAATTTCATAAAAGGGAGACCATATTTGCGAGGCATACTCTAGATGAGGTCGTACATAACAATTGTATAAAGAAAGGGTAACATAAGGATCACTAAATTCCTTAGCCCAACGTTTTATAAATCCAAGCATAGAGCTTGCTTTATTAACAATGTAATTAATGTGTTCAGTGAATTCTAAATTTGAGCTAAAGTTAACACCCAAGTCCTTGAAACTAAAGACTCGACAGAGTTTTTGCTGCGAAATAGAATAATCAAAAGCACTTGCAAGTCGCTTCCTGGAAAAGGTAATTGTTTGGCATTTAACAGGGTTAAGAGAAAGACCATTCTTACCACACCAAATATTGAAACTGTCAATATCGGCTTGCAGGAGAACGTGGTCAGTGTCAGCTTTTATTGACTTAAATATCTTCATATCATCGGCAAATATAAGAATGTCACTAGAGCGTATACATGAAACAACATCATTTATAGTCAGGATAAATAGAAATGGACCAAGATGACTTCCCTGGGGCACACCGGAGTGAGCAATGAATGAATTTGAAAGGCAGTTTCTAAATTTTACTAGATACGATCTATTTTCAAGATATGATTTTATCCATGTGATAAAAAAAGTTGGAAAACCAAAAGCTTTTAGTTTGAAGATAATAATGTTGTGGCTTAGTTGGTCGAACGCTTTAGAGAAATCAGTGTATATGCAATCCACTTCACTGCCATATTCCAACGCATTAGAACATTTATGCAAGAATGTAAGTAGGTTTGTTACTGTTGATTTTCTTCTCACAAACCCATGCTGTTGATTGCATATTAAATTCTTGGTATGGAATGCTAAAGTCTCACATATAACTTGTTCAAAGAGCTTTGGTATACATGACAGTTTGGATATAGGCCTATAATTCGAAATATCCGTCTTATCACCCTTTTTAAAAATTGGAGTTAGGAATGAGGTTTTCCATAAACAAGGAAATTTCCCTGATTTAATAGAAAATTCAAACAAGAATTGTAGAGGCTCAACCAGAATATGTCTACACTTTTTCAATAATATTGGAGGAATTCCATCTGGTCCAGATGAGTAATCATCATTTAACGATGACAGAAGTTCTAAAACAGTACTCTGTTGTACAGCGAAATTGGTGCAATTCGTTTGTGCATAGGAATGTAAATTTCGGAAATATTCTTCATCAATATCGAGAGGCGTGTTTACAAAAGAGTTACGAAAATTTTTCGCAAAGGCGTTGCAAATATCAATAGTTTCTTTTAACACACAATTTTCATAAATGAAATCTGAGTTTTTCTTCGAATTTACAAACTTCCAAAATGCCTTTGGGTCCTCTTTAAGAGATCTTCCCATTTCGTATGCATGCACTCTATCTTTTTTTCCTGTAATACATTTTTAGAATGTGTTAATTGTTTACATTCTTATGGAGTTTTTGAAATGGTTTTTTCTTTGAAGGATTTCTCTATTTTTGCATTTGAAGGTGGAGAATATATTTTTTTTTTGCTGTAATTACAATGGTAGACTTGGTGGCGGTTTATTCCTTTGTCATTTTTTGCTGTCAATATGCCTCCTTTCTTTTGGGCGCGTGCTTATGCCCTTGCAGAAACATTTGCTTCGTTCGTTTCGATCTTGTAATAAAGGCAAGAGTTTTCGCTTTCTTAAGTTCCGAGGATTGTGCCACGTAAGAAATATGTAAAGTAGGGGGAGTTGGGGCACCTTGATACGATTTTCATTGGAACTCAATAACCGGGTCCCATATGACATTAATAACAAAGTAAAATATTTTATACGTTCATTGTCTTTCTAACTAGCTTATGTGAAACGAATTAAATCTAAGACGCATTCAGAAAAAATATTAGGGTCAATATATTAAGTAACGGTATTTGTATCAAACTGCCCCATTCACGGGGAACATTGATACATGTGCGGAAGCTTTGATTTATAACAAATTAATCAGTATTTATTGTAAAACAAGTTTAATTAATTTTTTATAACGTACATACATTATATAAATTCAACCAGTAGGCAGTTTAATACATTTTTGATATATCAAAGGAACCACAGCAACTTTATCGATGAAGTAACGAAAGAACCGTTCTTCGTTTGTACGTTCTCACCATTTTTTGTTTAAGGATGTACAAATGTTTTATAAACTTATATAGCAGACAGAGAGGGCATATTGACATTATTAAATTACCACGAGGTGGTTTGCATCAATGTGCCCCAATCTCCTTAAGGAAAGATAAATATGAATAAAAATTAAAGCAAACTTTAATAATGAAACCTTAAGTGATTTTCTCTATAAGAAGGACATGTACTCAACAAACACCTTCTTAAAAAATTATTTACACAAAATATACTAACCAAAAACCAAACTTTAAAGGAATGACAAATATTTACTTGCGGGCTTGAAAAACAGGTTTTCGGTTCTCGGGGGCAAAGCGATTACCGAAACTGCATGATGGGCATATATGACTAAGCGTTGATAGATTTCTTATTTTGTGTGTTTATTGGATTCGCCTAATGTGTCTAGTTTTCGAATAATGTCGACTGTATCTATGTGCCCCATGTATCAATGACCCCCATCTCCCCCTAATGAAGGAAAAGTTTGTTATTTAATAAATGTCACTGTTTTGACTTCTAGTGATGGGGAAGGAATATATTTTGTTTGTTTTATTTATTCATCTATAGAGTTAATAAAAAAATTACAAGAAACATAAGTTAATAACAGAGTTTGTTGATTTAAAAAAAAAAGCTTTTAAACTAACAAAAAGGAAAAGAATTAAAATAATTGTGTCATTCCGTAGCACAGTACACATATAAAATGTATTATCAGTAGATTTTTGATTTTTGTTCATAATTGTGTCATTCTGTAGCACAGTACACATATAAAATGTATTATCAGTAGATTTTTGATTTTTGTTCATTTCTGCGCATATATCAAAATTTGTGTCAAATGTCAATATAAGTTGTTGTTTTAACGTGTATTTGAGTCATCACGTTCACAGCCATTTTTCATTTCTGACAGTTTCAATTTTAATTTGATGTTTTTTTTACGTGTGTTTTTGCCATCACGTTCACAGCCATTTTTTATTTCCGATACTTTCAGTTTTGACAACCTGCGCAGTATAACACCTTAGATTTTGTGTTCTGTGATTCTATAGCATATACTTTATTTGCGTGAAGAGAATGAAATGTAATTACATTTAGGTATATAATATAGTGATAAGGATTATTTACGTTATTGATTAGGTTTTTGTTTTAAAATTATTTTACGGAGTAAACTATTATTTATTTTGAGACCTGTCAATGTTTATATCATGATATGTACATTTAACTTCATTTATTTATTTATTTATATCTTTTTTAGCACGTACCTAAGTGAATTATACAATGTCAATATATTTGTGAGCTTTAGCTACCATGACTACCAGCTCGCATTAAGAATAAAGTGAAGAAAACATAATTTAATAATTATTATAAATATAATATATAATTAATAAGTTATTCTGATAAAATTGGACGCATTTGTGGGTAGATGTCAAAAAGAACCTAAGTTTTTTTTACTACGCATACAAAATATTTCTCATACCTACAGAATTCCTTAGGGCCAGTTTTTCAGTGCGAGATCATCTTAGTCTCGGGGTTAAACCGGAGTTAACTCCAAAAAGGTGTTTTTCAGTCAATTGAAATAGAAAGTTAACTCTGAGTTAACACGTCTAATTTGGTGAGTTAACTCAGGCACCAAATTGAGGGTTTTTTTTAGCTGTGGCGCCATCTCGATTTCGATATTGAAAGTTATTGCCAGTGCAATTCGTTGTGGCGCCATCTCTATTCCTATACGTAAAAGGCGTAGAAGGCTGATATCCATAATGTTGCACATCGTTGGCCTCAGAATTTTGACAGCTGAAAGATAAAGTTAATCCTCAACTGAAAAACTGTTCCTGAGTTAGCTCAGGGTTAATTTATTTTCAGGATTAGCTAACTCTGATTTAACTCAGAGTAAAGCCTGAAATGAAAAACTGGCCCTACAGCAGAGCAAATAAACTGCTTGCTTATTCCAAATCTTGAAAAATTGCATAAGGTGCTGGATAGTGTCATTTCTGAGAAATCAAGATTTAAAAAGCGGGCTTGGAAGCGTGGGTGGATTAAAAAAAAAAAACTACTGACAAATCCTCCAAGAGTATACTTGTTATGAATAAGTGCTGCTCATCTAGCCATTTGGACTCGGCAAAAAAAATCTGAACTTAAATTTAAACTTAATTCTATGTTGGGTTTTTCATTGTTTTTTTTTTGCTTGTTTTTTTTAAATTTATTTTATTATTGAAATGGGCCCGTAGGCCCACCCACCAGTTTTTACATACAAAAACTGAAAGATTAATCCATAAAATAAAGACAACGTGGGGTTTTGGATTTGGGGCTTTGAGTTAGGGCGAGTTATATAAAGAGGTTCGGAGGGAGGAAGAACTTATATGGAAGTCAAAGATATCCATTGAGGTATTGGTTATTGGTGTGGTTGAGGTTTTTTGGAGAAGCGCAGGGCAATCAATATTACCAGCTAAGAGCTGATGGATAAATACAATGTCGGCTACTTTGCGACGATTATAAAGGAGTTGCAAATTAATAAGCTGAAGGCGACATTCGTAGGGTGGGAGATGGAGCGTATCAAGCCAGGGTAGCACACGAAGTGCAAAACAAAGGAATCTTCACTGAACAGCTTCGAAACGGAGAGAGTGAGTAACATAAAAGGGTGACCATACCTGGCTGGCATATTCAAGAAGTGGTCTAACAAATGTGAGGTTAAGAGATTTAGTGACGTAGGGGTCTGAAAATTCTTTTGACCAGCGCTTAACGAAACCAAGTGCAGAGTTAGCTCTATAAATAGAGGTGGTAATATGAGATCTAAAATTAAGTTCTTTATCACAAAGAACTCCTAGGTCATATAGTGAGTCCACTACGGTCACTGCATCATTGTTAATAAAGTATGTACGAGGAGGGAGAGTGGAGCGTTTACGGGAGTACGTTATAGCTTGACACTTACTAACATTAAGTTCCAGAAAGTTCTTCTGGCACCAGGTAGAAAATCTATTTAAATCTTGTTGAAGAAGATAGGAATCAGAAGGAGAGGAAATGTATCTATAAATTTTTGTATCATCAGCATAAACAGAGATCATAGAATCATTGATGACGCAGTCTGCATCATTAATAGTCAAAACGAAAATCAGAGGGCCGAGATGACTTCCCTGCGGAACACCGGAGATTGCAAGGATAGGGTTAGATTCGATACCTCTAAAGAGGATATTGTACTGACGATCGCTCAGATATGATTGGAATCATGCAATGAGAAGGGGTGGAAAGCCAAGTGCTTTAAGTTTAAAAAGAATAAGGGTGTGTGAGATTTTGTCAAAAGCTTTGCTGAGGTCGGTTGCGATGACATCAACTTCTTTACCAGCTTCCATGGCGCATATGGTACCAGAAACAAAATCAACTAGGTTTGTGGTAGTCGATCTACCACTAAGAAAACCATGTTGATTTGGGGAGAAAATTTGCTTACAATGGAAAAGCATGTTGTCATAGACTATGCATTCAAAAAGTTTAGGAATACACGACAGCTTAGCTATGGGCCGGTAATTAGATATTTCTTTTTTAGAGCCTTTTTTATGGATCGGGATAATATAGGAATATTTTCAACGAGAAGGAAATATCCCTTGAGAGATTGAGAGCTGGAAAAGAGCGGTCAATGGCTGTAATAAAGTTGACGAGCAATTTTTTAGAATTATTGAAGGTAAGCCATCAGGACCACCAGTATATTTAACCTTGAGTTTATTAATCTTATCTTCAACTATAGAAGGGGGAATTAAAATTGAAGAAAGTGAAGTTTGAGTGCAAGTGTCTAAGTAGGAAAAGTAATCTGAGTCTGGTAGTGAGGTGTTATCAGAAAATGACTGGCTAAAAAATTGAGCATATAAGTTAGCGATTATGAAGGGATCGTCTGAACTAGTATTCAAATATGTAAGGGTAGAAGGGTAGTTATCAGACTTTCTTTTAGCATTAATGAAATTAAAGAAGCTTATGGGATCGGATATAATATTAGATTGAACTTGACTTAGATAGTTGTGGTAAAGAGACTTACAGAGTTCAGAGAAATTGTAGTTTGCTCTCTGAAAGGTTGAGAAATCGTAGCCAGTGCGAGATTGCAAGTACTTACGCCATAGTTTGTTTCTATTATTTCGGAGGGATTTTAATTCTTTATTATACCATGGAGGGCTAGAGGAAATGTTTTTTTGGGGAGAAATAGGGACTGATTGACTGAGGCAACTAAACACTAAAGAATAGAAATGGAAGAGGGCAGAGTTGATGTCGTTACTTTCAAAGATAATGCCAAAGTCAATGGCACGCAGTAGATTATTAAGCATAGGGAAATTTGTCTTACGAAAATTAAAAGCCATTACATTTTCTAGTGTAGCGGTGATATGGGAAGATTCATAAGAAAAAGTAAGGAAAAGAGGAGGATGGTACGGGTCAAGAGTGGAAAGAAGATGATTACTTGCAGAAACTACACAGTTGTCAACATCAGAAGAGAAAATAAGATCGAGTTGACGGCCTAAATTATTTTTGACACCACTCAATTGGTAAAGGTCTGAGTCAGAGAGGCAATCAGTGAATTAGGTTAGGGTTCCGAGGTTGAAAAAATTAATTCATGAAATATTTAAACTGGAATCGACGCAGAATTGCAACCTCTATAACATATCCAAAGTCCCACAAAATCCCCTTATTGGCTTTTTGTGTAGGTGCATTTTAAGAGGTGCAGACGTGGAGAACTTGGAGGTCTATCAAACTAAAATATTTGTTTTGGTACAACCTAACCATGTGATACATAATTTAAGGGTAGTTTTTAACGCTGAGTCTAATGAAACCAAATTCAAAATGATACAACCACCCAAAGAAAAGTTATAGTCCTTTTTACGTAATGATAACTTTTTTTCAGGTACAACAGGTAAAATATTATCGAAAACCCTTTGAAAATAAAGGTATGTTAATGAAATTTGGAGTGAATGTTCCATTTGTCATACAAACTAAAAATCAAGACAGTCCCCAAAAATATCCATGGTGAAAGGGTGTTTTTTAAGGGGGATGGGCAAGTGTCAGTGGCGATTCCTCTCAGTTGGCTAGGTTGGCTGCGCCAACCCTAAAATTTCGTATAAATACACGTACTACAAACAATTTGTTTGTATTAAAACTTGAGAATAAAATATCCTTTTATGTTGATAAAAAAACAACACCCTAATCCGTTTAAATCATTATAAGACCAGCAAAACCTATTTTAATCGAGCCATTCACTGCAACCCCTACGTGCTATATTAATCCCATACAAAGTAGGAATCTCTTTATTTTTCTTTCAATGGCCGTGTTGGCTACACAAATTTGCGCCAACAAATCTCATACAAACTACATATTATTCCCGATGTGCTGTGTCACTCTATCTTTAAGAACAGACCCACAAAAATACCCACACAGGTTGGCTCTATTGAAAGAGCCAACGCCTGGGTAGAAAAATGTGAGTTGATTGCCGACCAGTACCCACCAGTGGAGAACCTAGTTATCTGAAGCAAATGTTTTAGTTCGAATTTTATATGGTTAACTTGAAAAAATCATAACTCCCATTCTACTCATCCGATCTTCAAGGTTAAGGTCTTTAAATAAAGCCAAAATAACACGCTACATTGTGTGAAAAAATCATTGAAAAGAGGTAAACAAATTCATACTAAAAGGGTGATTAAGTCTGCCTTCAATTCGATTGGCAGAATTCTAAATTCAAAAGTTGATCAAAAATTTCACAATTTGAAAAAACAAAAAATGCTTTTTTATTGCTTTTTTTCTCTTCTAAGATTATGTTATACAATGTTATACCATCAAACCTACATGAGCGGTGCTAAAATTTTTTTAAATGAATTTTTACAAATTAAATGCGTTTTAATTAAAAAACTGATCGACATAGCTTCATTAATATGATGATTACTCAAACAAATCTGCATGAATCTTTATAATTAAGGTTTTAAAATACTGTCAGTAAAATAATCGTTAGATTTATAAAAAAAAATTATTATTTTTTACATGGAAACTATGAAAAAAATGTAAAAACAATTTGAAGTAATGTTTTTTTACACCTACTTAATGGCATTAATATCTAAAAATTTCCTATAAATAATGAACATAGAAAAAAAATTTTGATCAAGTATTTAAATTTAGTATAAAGACTAAATATATGTAGGTAATCACAAAGTTGTACATCCAACACCAGAGCAGGAAATAAATATTATTTGAATTGAATACATTTGAAACATGCTTTGTTGTACATTGTTCCGGCCTCACTAAAACATTAATAACTTTTTTAATTACCAACGGATTTTAATGAATCAGAGTTTTTTCGATTAACAATTAAAAATACTTTTATTTTAATGTATTATACATCATTGTTAACCACGGAAAAGCTAAGAAAAAATGTACACAAAAGAAATACCTTTAATTTTTGCATATGAAAATAATTGAAAGAATTCAGTATAAATGTAACTTATCAACATTGGTATTTTTTTTAATATTCCAAAATGAGGTGTCAAATAATGGATTATAATACCTAATTCAAATTATTTTCAGTCAAACAAAATTATAAAAAACTTCACAAGAAATTTTAGGGGGAAACAAACTTAGGGCATCTATATAAATATATGCTTTTCGAGCACATTTACCAGAAAAATACATAGCTTGAATATTAAGGAACTAAAGTACACCTTATTTATGATTTAGTATTTGTCTTAGTAAATTAGAAATATCTAAATTATAAAGCTCAATTGGAAGTAAAATATCAAAAATGTGTTTTTAAAAAAGTCTCAGATTAAAAACTACTAAATTAATCCCCCTTTTGGCAAACTATATGGCTTATATTTATCAACCAAGTCCACAAAATGGATTTAATTTTTCAAAATTCTATTTCACCAATCCTAATAAAAAGTTTGATATATGAAACATTGCTGTACGTTGCTCAAAAGCTTGAGTATTGATTTTCAATTTATTAATTAATTATAAGAAAATTCACATTCTGATAATTTCCAAGGTAGCCGTAGAAACCAAATAAAATCAAAAATTGTCGATCCAACTGCATTAAATTTGCTATTAGTCCAGAAATACTGCTTTGATTTTTAAAAATAAGGTGTCTATTGGCATTTTTCTATTTTAGCTCAGAGCAGATCAGATCAGATTCAAAACACAAAAATAATTGAATCAGAGGGCTCAGATAATAAAATTTTCAATTTCTGAATCTGATCTGATCTGCTCTGAGTTCAAAAGAAAAACGCCATATAGAGAGATTAATCCTCAATTTTTTAGAGCGTTACAGTTTACAGGTTACATTTTCATAAAATTTGAGTAGCTGAGATGCCTCGAAAGGCTTAAAAGCATGTTTTTTTACTATATTTACAATAATTTCATCCTTATTTTTCAAAGTGTTTAAATATATGTAATAATTTGGACTAATGTGTCAATAGAGAAAGAAATGTTGTCGAAGATAAGAGAAAGTGAAAATTTTTAGGAACCGGTTTTCGAATTTTTTTTGAAAATAGAGTGACGACTGGATTTTATGTAGGTATAGATAAATGAGTTGTATTAAAACTCATTATAGAGGAAAAAATTAAAAAATTTTGCTTTTATTACATTCAGCTTTGATCAAAGGATTATTCGTAGCCAACCCAGAACTCAAGACCAGAAATCGCCACTGGCAAGTGTAGAATGTTTACCATAACACCCACGGAAAAACTCTTACACCCATGAAACTCGCCAAAAGTATTGAATTTGTCATGGCAACCAAGAATTCAAATAGTCCATACAAATATTTTTTGTCTAATAGAGTTTTTGTGACGGTTACATTTTGACCTGTTCTACGGAAAATACGATTTCAAAAATTGATTTTTGCTTGAAAAGGACCATAACGTTGTTAAGGGTGCTTGTATTATTTTGGTTTTGCTTTTATTAGATTCACCGTTAAAAAAATACCCTTAAATCATATACCATACATAGTGTATATACCTCAATTACACCAAATCGGAATTTTGGCTCAAACCTTTCAACTTCTTCTCAGATTTTCCCTCTGTTTAATGAAAAATCCCCCAGAACAAATATATTTATGTGGACTATATTTATTCTTGGTTGCCATGACAAATTTGAAAAAACAAAAAATGCTTTTTTATTGCTTTTTTTCTCTTCTAAGATTATGTTATACAATGTTATACCATCAAACCTACATGAGCGGTGCTAAAATTTTTTTAAATGAATTTTTACAAATTAAATGCGTTTTAATTAAAAAACTGATCGACATAGCTTCATTAATATGATGATTACTCAAACAAATCTGCATGAATCTTTATAATTAAGGTTTTAAAATACTGTCAGTAAAATAATCGTTAGATTTATAAAAAAAAATTATTATTTTTTACATGGAAACTATGAAAAAAATGTAAAAACAATTTGAAGTAATGTTTTTTTACACCTACTTAATGGCATTAATATCTAAAAATTTCCTATAAATAATGAACATAGAAAAAAAATTTTGATCAAGTATTTAAATTTAGTATAAAGACTAAATATATGTAGGTAATCACAAAGTTGTACATCCAACACCAGAGCAGGAAATAAATATTATTTGAATTGAATACATTTGAAACATGCTTTGTTGTACATTGTTCCGGCCTCACTAAAACATTAATAACTTTTTTAATTACCAACGGATTTTAATGAATCAGAGTTTTTTCGATTAACAATTAAAAATACTTTTATTTTAATGTATTATACATCATTGTTAACCACGGAAAAGCTAAGAAAAAATGTACACAAAAGAAATACCTTTAATTTTTGCATATGAAAATAATTGAAAGAATTCAGTATAAATGTAACTTATCAACATTGGTATTTTTTTTAATATTCCAAAATGAGGTGTCAAATAATGGATTATAATACCTAATTCAAATTATTTTCAGTCAAACAAAATTATAAAAAACTTCACAAGAAATTTTAGGGGGAAACAAACTTAGGGCATCTATATAAATATATGCTTTTCGAGCACATTTACCAGAAAAATACATAGCTTGAATATTAAGGAACTAAAGTACACCTTATTTATGATTTAGTATTTGTCTTAGTAAATTAGAAATATCTAAATTATAAAGCTCAATTGGAAGTAAAATATCAAAAATGTGTTTTTAAAAAAGTCTCAGATTAAAAACTACTAAATTAATCCCCCTTTTGGCAAACTATATGGCTTATATTTATCAACCAAGTCCACAAAATGGATTTAATTTTTCAAAATTCTATTTCACCAATCCTAATAAAAAGTTTGATATATGAAACATTGCTGTACGTTGCTCAAAAGCTTGAGTATTGATTTTCAATTTATTAATTAATTATAAGAAAATTCACATTCTGATAATTTCCAAGGTAGCCGTAGAAACCAAATAAAATCAAAAATTGTCGATCCAACTGCATTAAATTTGCTATTAGTCGAGAAATACTGCTTTGATTTTTAAAAATAAGGTGTCTATTGGCATTTTTCTATTTTAGCTCAGAGCAGATCAGATCAGATTCAAAACACAAAAATAATTGAATCAGAGGGCTCAGATAATAAAATTTTCAATTTCTGAATCTGATCTGATCTGCTCTGAGTTCAAAAGAAAAACGCCATATAGAGAGATGAATCCTCAATTTTTTAGAGCGTTACAGTTTACAGGTTACATTTTCATAAAATTTGAGTAGCTGAGATGCCTCGAAAGGCTTAAAAGCATGTTTTTTTACTATATTTACAATAATTTCATCCTTATTTTTCAAAGTGTTTAAATATATGTAATAATTTGGACTAATGTGTCAATAGAGAAAGAAATGTTGTCGAAGATAAGAGAAAGTGAAAATTTTTAGGAACCGGTTTTCGAAATTTTTTTGAAAATAGAGTGACGACTGGATTTTATGTAGGTATAGATAAATGAGTTGTATTAAAACTCATTATAGAGGAAAAAATTAAAAAATTTTGCTTTTATTACATTCAGCTTTGATCAAAGGATTATTCGTAGCCAACCCAGAACTCAAGACCAGAAATCGCCACTGGCAAGTGTAGAATGTTTACCATAACACCCACGGAAAAACTCTTACACCCATGAAACTCGCCAAAAGTATTGAATTTGTCATGGCAACCAAGAATTCAAATAGTCCATACAAATATTTTTTGTCTAATAGAGTTTTTGTGACGGTTACATTTTGACCTGTTCTACGGAAAATACGATTTCAAAAATTGATTTTTGCTTGAAAAGGACCATAACGTTGTTAAGGGTGCTTGTATTATTTTGGTTTTGCTTTTATTAGATTCACCGTTAAAAAAATACCCTTAAATCATATACCATACATAGTGTATATACCTCAATTACACCAAATCGGAATTTTGGCTCAAACCTTTCAACTTCTTCTCAGATTTTCCCTCTGTTTAATGAAAAATCCCCCAGAACAAATATATTTATGTGGACTATATTTATTCTTGGTTGCCATGACAAATTTAATATTTTTGGCGAGTTTCATGAGTGTAAGAGTTTTTCCGTGGGTGTAATGGTAAACATTCTACACTTGCCCATCCCCCTTAAAAAACACCCTTTCACCATGGATATTTTTGGGGACTGTCTTGATTCTTAGTTTGTATGACAAATGGAACATTCACTCCAAATTTCATTAACATACCTTTATTTTCAAAGGGTTTTCGATAATATTTTACCTGTTGTACCTGAAAAAAAGTTATCATTACGTAAAAAGGACTATAACTTTTCTTTGGGTGGTTGTATCATTTTGAATTTGGTTTCATTAGACTCAGCGTTAAAAACTACCCTTAAATTATGTATCATATGGTTAGGTTGTACCAAAACAAATATTTTAGTTTGATAGACCTCCAAGTTCTCCACGTCTGCACCTCTTCAAATGCACCTACACAAAAAGCCAATAAGGGGATTTTGTGGGACTTTGGATATGTTATAGAGGTTGCAATTCTGCGTCGATTCCAGTTTAAATATTTCATGAATTAATTTGTTCAAGGTTCCCCATACGATTTGTGCTATTTTTCCTGGTCTAAATAGGATTCCCTTATCAGTCAATGCATTAGAACTCGTATAGTGTGATTCATCATCAGAGAGAATCCACTGGAGATTCGGGAAGTTAAAATCACCTAAAATTAAAACCACGTCCGATGGATCAGCTGCTTCGAAGATAGTATCTATAGCATCAACTGCAAGCTGAAAAGATTGGATAGGCTGGCAAGGTTTTATATAGCAGCCAGCTATATAAAAGGTAACTTTGGCGATTGTCAATTTGACGCAGACATACTCAAAGGATGAGGAATCGGACATTTTGAAAAGGGTCGAGTTAAAGCGATTGTGAATTGCTAATAAAACACCTCGACCTAAACATGCATTGTCGTGCAGAGAGCCATCTGCTCAAAAAACGTTGAAGTCAGGGTTAAAGAGCTCACTATCGTTAATACTGGGTAGAAGGTTAGTCTCAGTTAGTGCAAAAATGTCATAGGGTAAAGTAAGGGAATTAAGATGGACTGCGGAGGTTTTGGTACGAAGCCCTCTGACATTTTGGTAATAAAGGGACAGGCATTTTGGAGGATAATTAGAGGAGATAGGAGGTTTAGGAACGAAAAAAACTATTAAAGTTAGAATGACTCCTCTGCAAATGAGAGATACGTTTAGAGTTAACACACGAGGCGAAAGACGCTTAATCATTTGCAACATCAGCGGGAGTAAGTCTGAAAGATTCATGGAAACGAACGAAAATTTGCCTAAGCTCATCAGGGTTAGTTGGGAGGCCTTCTTGCTGAATAGATACCATAAGATTGGTTCTAGTAACACCGTCTATACAAACAGAGTCATGTTTTTCGTGCAGGTAAGCAAGATAAAGGCGAATGTTAGAATAGATTCTATGATCTCTGAGGCGTGAGAGAACATAACGACCATCATCATTAAGGTCAACGAATTGTTTGGTTAATTTAGCAGGGAGGAGGGGTGAGAGGGTCTAGAAGTGGAAGCGAAGATCCATGAGTATGGGTAGGGAGTGGGGCATTTGATATGGTGGGTGATGGGATGGAGGTTGGGTGAGGAGATGTCAATGTGGTGGAGTAGAGGTTAGATGTGGATGAAGTGATCGTTGAAGGATGAGAAGAGGACGGTGAAGGATTAAGAATGTAGGAGCGAATAAAATTAGGGTACCTTTCCAATGGAGAACCCTGAGAAGAGTGGAGATTTTTAGGAGTGGAACATGGACCCTCAGTTGAAAGATCAAAAGAAACTCGTCTATTAGAAGGTCTAAAAGAAGTTTGAGGTGGTTGCGAGGATTGAGGGTAAGAAGTAGGATTATTAAAGGGTAAATTTTTAGGTAAAGCAGCTGGTGAGGGGTTAGGAATAAGGGAATCTGAAGGTCTAGAAGAAGTTTGAGGTGGTTGCGAGGATTGAGGGTAAGAAGTAGGATTATTAGAGGGTACATTTTTAGGTAAAGGAGCTGGTGAGGGGCTAGGAATAAGGGAATCTGGACCCGCAGCTGAAAGATCAAAGGAAACTCGTCTATTAGAAGGTCTAGAAGAAGTTAGTTGCGAGGATTGAGGATAAGAAGTGGGATTTTTATTAGGTAGAGGAGCTGATGAGGGATTAAGAATATGGGAATTGCGGAAATTAGGGTTCTTGGCTCCAGAATTGGGATCGGAGTTAGGAGATGAAATTGTTGGGGTAATTTCGTTTGGCGTAGAGAAAAGCGAGGGGGTGGGGTGAGAATGAGTTAGATTGAAGGGAACCCGTTCACCACTGGGCTTATAGGCAATAGGGACATATGGAGGATTTTTTGAGATGCAGGGGGGCGTAAAACTAGGGAACAGGTTTGTTTTGAAGCTCCAGTTAGGGTCAGATCTAGGAAAGTGAACGGGTTTGTTTTTCTGACTAGAATTGGTTTGCTTAGGGTTGGAGGATAAAGGGACGGGTTTTGTAAAACTAGGTTTATTAGTTTTTTTTAAATCTAAGGTAATCTTGTTTATCTACCCATTTGGTCATGTTCATCTTTCCCAGTCGGAATGCATCATCAGTCTGTGAGCAAAAAAGCCATTGGTATTTGGATGAGAAACTAATTTTAAAGTTGCTATGGAGTCTGGGGCGAGGTGGCGAAATCTTCTGGCATTCGTTAAGGGTTATAGAAAATCCACGGCTGAATAGTCTGTTTATCCAAAGGACATCATCATCTACAGGAGCATTTGTGATAAAGAAAGTCACACTATCGGCATTGGTGTTTAACTTCCTTAGTCCGTTGTTCCATTCGGTAAGAGTCCACGTGGTGCCAAAACGGTTTATGGTAGGTAATTCAGGTGCAGTTGAGTTGGGTGAAAGTGTTGGTTGGTGAGATGTTGGAGGAAGTCAAGGTCGAGGAGGTGAAGCATCTGCGATAGCTGGATAGGCGTTTAACTTCCTCAGTCTGTTGTTCCATTCGGTTGGGGTCCACGTTGTGCCAAAACGTTTTATGGAAGGTAATTCAGGTGCAGTTGAGTTGGGTGAAAGTGTTGGTTTGTGTGGTGTTGATTGATGGTGAATAGATTCAGCGGGAGATGAAGGCACTGCAGTGGTGATGGATGGAAGCGAAGGTTGTAGGCAAACAGGTCGAGGTGGTCTAGCATCTGCGATAGCTGGTAAGGGAGCTGGTTGGCAAATAGGTAGAGGTGAACAGGAAGAGGTATCCATAATTTCAGCCAGTAAAGATGTGTTGTAAGTGGAGGCATTGGGTTGAAGGTGGATCCCATCGATTTTACAAGTTGCTGTTCTTATGTCATCGGAAAGATCGTCGATGCTTAGCCTTGTTGCCAAAATCTCGCAGCTCATTGAGTTAATTTTACCAACGGCATCTTCGAGCAGAGCGAGTGGATGACGAAGGCCGGGTATCGCTATTTTTGAGGTGCTTTGCATATGCTGGTCGAGGTCGGAGCGCATAGTGTTAATATTTTGGTTTATTAGGTCAACAGAGTCAACGTATTGGTGGCTCCTCAGCATAGATTTTAATTCATCTTTGAGCGATACTATGCGTTGCTCGAGGTGATCGTCTTTTGAATTGTCGGATATGAATTGCGTAAGAGCAGCAAGTTGCTTTTCAATTGAAGAAAATTTCTCGGTACACCTTTTGCTATGGTTGTCAACAATATTGCTCAAGTCATCCATGGATTTACTGAAAACATCTAACTGTTGCAGCTGATCAAGAATGTTTTTATGGAAAAGTTTATTATCAGCTTGGATGCAGTTGGTTGAATCACTAAGACACTTTATTGCCAGCAGTACATGCGAGAGAGAAAAATCTCTACACTCTTCACAGTAAAAGAAGAAGTGCTCCAGATAATCTTTCAGGTACGCACTATTGATCTCTTGCTAAGCCCAATACATAGTGGGTGAAAAGATTTACCACAAAGGCCTCTACAAGGCACCGCGACAGCATTTTTGTGGTCATTGTCTTCGCAATGGATACAGTCACATCGATTCGCCATAATTTAAAGAAAAAAAGAGAAGAATTCCGATAGGATATGTAAAAAATTGTTTTTTTTTTTTTTATTGATAAGTCAAGTATTGAATGGGGGCACCCGCGATAATGCAATTTAATGCAAATGACGTCACAGTAAAAGAAACTTTATTTTTTTTTTTTTTTTTGCAAACAATCGATGACAAATCAAGAGCAAGCGGCAAAGTAAACAGAATGAAATTGGGTCAGGTAAACAAATTGGGTTAGCGAGGCGGCTTCTTTAATAATAAAAACTATTACAAGTAGTTAACACAGGTAAGCACAATTTTCAATTTGAATTGACTGCGGTAACGGTAGTGAGTTTGCGATTGAAAGTGCAGAGGTAAACAAACTAAATTATTAAAAGAATTTAGAGCGAAATTAAACACGTCTGTACTTGGCGACGACACTAATTGAGTCGCTCGGGAGCGCAACTCACTTCCGTAACCAAAGTTGAACGAAACTTGACGAAACCTTTCACTCCACAATTATAGCCGCGTCATATGCTTTCTGTGTATTCGCTTGTTTTCTTCCGACCACTTAAGTGCCCCTCCGAGCATTATAGTTCTAGCTTTAGCTCTCAAGCTCGGACATGAACTGGTGAACTATACTGAACGACATAGTTCACTATCACTAGTTCGTTTGAAGTTTGAAGTCTGTTTTCTGTATCTGTTACTGTTGCAGCAGTGTGAGTGTAGCTCGTTCGGCTCAATAGCTCTCGGTGTTGCGCGTGTGTATGCGTATGCATAGATGTAAATAAGAAGAGTAAGCCAATACGAACGAAAAAAAAAACACAGTTTTCATTCCACTGGCAACTGCACATCCAAAGCAGACTAAGGCCTGGTTCACACGAGATTGTACCGCACGTTTTTTATCGCATTCGGTTTTTACCGAACAAATATCGGGTGTTCACACGATATTTATATTTATTCGTTTAAAACTCGAGTAGCTGCAGTATAATGAAAATGAATGGAAAAGTTTGAATTTATGAAGTATTTTATTTTTATCTTTTTAAGGGAAAGGACCTGAAAACGTCAATTTGGACGGATGATAGAAATTATTGATTTAATTATGAATAAAAAAAATAAGAGTCCTAGAATACCGTTGGACGGAGATAACGGCAATATTTGAGCGCTTTCAAATTTGAACTCATATCTCTTTAGTGCATTGATGAATTTTATTGTTGTTTTTAAATATCACATATAAATAAAATTACGGTTATTTTGATATCTCATTCAATGATTTTAAATTGATCAAAAAATCAAAACAATTGCATTAAAATTATCTGCTTGGACCATTGTCCACGACCATCCACCAGCGAGAAGATCCCGTTATCTACATGGAATTTTGTTATTAAAATTTGATATGGATGGCTTTAAAAAATTATAGCTCCGGTTCTACTGATTGGATCTTCAAGGTTAAGGTCTTCAAAGAAAGTTGAAAAAACGGGCTATACTGTGTACAAAAATCATTGAGGAGGGGCAAAAAATTTCATACTAAAGGGGTGAATAAAGTCCAATTCAATTCCATTTATTTTATTCTAAATTCAAATGTTGATGAAAATTTTTATAATTTTGAAAAACTAAAAACGCATATTTATTGCCTCATTCCTCTTCTTTATTTTAAAACCTTAACCTTTAAGATCCAATGAGTATCACCGGGGTTAAACCGGATTTAAACCGTGTGAACGAGACTATTAAAAACTATACGCCACTGGAAGACGATACGTCGCAGTTCATTCGTTTTTTTTGATAAGTCCGTTGAGTATTCGATAAACGTACTTAGCTGAGTACGTTTTCTTGCCGTACAAACATCGTGTGAAAGGCTCTATGTAAAATATATACGCCACTGCTCATTCGCACGGATTTATATTGCAAAAAATCATGCGGTACAATCTCGTGTGAACCAGGCCTAAGGTGTAATGGTTTGGTATGAATATGGATAATGGATATGGATACACACAAATTCCAATGTTCGTTAGCTCTTTAGTTCGTTATATTGAACTGAGCTGTTGAACTTATGTCGTTTTCCATTGGACATTCAGAAGCCTTCCGAAGCATCCAGAAGTCTTCTGAAACCATTCCATTGGCACAAAAATCCTCTTCTGACGATTCTGAGAAGAGAATTTCGCTTCTCGATTTGAAATCAGAATCCACTCTAGAAGCACTAATACATTCAAACTCAAACGTCAAAACAAACTGCAGCGCAACTTCATATTTGTTTAACATTCCATTTTAATTAATTGTGCACTCGAAAACAAAGAATTTAATATAATTTAATAAACAAATTAAGTAAAACAAATAGAAAAACTATAATTTGTAAGTTAGGGGTAGATTCACTATTGTTTTCAATTTTACTTTTTGTGTGCCAGCAAATTTTTTTTATTTAATGATTCACCAATATAGTGACAAAACTTCAGAATTGAGTAGAAGTAACAAGCACTGTTCCATTGGATTCAGAATGAGTGTCTTCTTGAGTGAAACCAATGGAAAACGACATTAATGACCTATAATGTGGTGAACTAGTTCACCTAGTTCACTTAAAGGAGCTGCATTTTGAACTAGTTCGTTCGCGAGCTACACATGCCTAGTACCTAATACCTACTATAAGTAAGCCAAAAGTCATTATAGTTTATACTAGGTAGGTATACCTTCTTAGACTTACCTATCTATCTATCATATTTGGTGAAGTTTTTATTTTTTGTTTTTAAAGTCCTTGTAATTTTCTACAATTAAAAAAATCAGCCCTTAACTTCTAACGGAGGCCGCGTAATAAATTAATGAACATAGGTAGGTCAGCACACCCACGCAATCTAACGATTTTAAGTTTTTATTTATATCTCAGCCCCAGTATACCACAAAGTAAAAATAAAAAAATTGTATTGTTTATAATATTAGTTTCTATCAACTTACGTTAAACTTAATTTGTTTAAACAAATAGACAAAAAGTCACAGTTGGTTAAAAGGATTTTTTTGTCTTGATTTTAATACCTTTTTTCATAACTATTGAGAAAAAAACTGTATTTAACCGTACCTTTTTTTGTTTGCATTTTTGGTTGGTAGTCCTATAAATCTTCTCTAAATTAAAATAAAAAGTAACCCATGACTACGGTGACCATATTTTAGAAAGCTGAATAATGAACAAAAGAAACAAAATTCAATCTTCAATCATTTATTCTATTTAATAATATCCTCTGAGGAAAAATGGCTCAACTTAAAAAAGAATAAACATATTATAAGGCTCTAAACAATTCAGTCTTTGCTTTAAGCTTAGTTCGCTGCTGATGCGAAACGAAAAATCCCATTAAAAAAATAACAACGAAATCACAACTGTAAATTTAGCTCTACTTTTCGTTCTGCAGTACGCTGTTCGATGAGCGAAGTTGATAGTTGTAGAGCAGATTATTTGGGGAAGTCTACACTCTTTCTTCAGACACTAAAAATGAAATTAGTGTTTTTTCGTGTTTATTTTAGTTTTTTTTTTTTATTACAGCATGGCTGCTTGTAATTTTGTTTGCATTTGCATGTTTTAATTTTCTGAATTTGTGCAGCTGTCAATGAATATTTTTCCGCTTCGTTTTCGCAAGCATTTCGTTGTCTTGTTGGAGACCAACTAAAAATTTCGTTTCGCATCAGCATCGTATTAGGCTTTACATACAAACTTAAAAAGACTAGTACGCTGCTAATGCGAAACGAAATTAATTACCCAAACCATTTATTGCGTGCGAAAAAATAACATTTGTGTTTTTTCGTGTTTATTTTTGCTGTTTCATTCATTACAGCATGGCTGCTTGTGATTTTTTGCATTTGCATTTGTTTTAATTTTTTGAATGCGTGCAATTGTCAATGAATATTTTTCCGCTTCGTTTTCATAAGCATTTCGTTGTCTTGTTGGAGACCAACTAAAAATTTTGTTTCGCATCAGCATCGTATTAGGCTTTACATACAAACTTAAGACTAGTACGCTGCTAATGCGAAACGAAATTTTTAGTTGGTCTCCAACAAGACATGAAACAGCAAAAATAAACACGAAAAAACACAAAGTTTATTTTTTCGCACGTAAATGGTTTGGGTAATTAATTGTGTGCGAAAAAAGAGTGTGGACTTCTCCAAATAATCTGCTTCAATCATCAATTTTGCTCATTGAACAGCGTATTTCAGAACGAAAAGTAGAACTAAATTTTTAGTTTATGATTTCGTTGTGTCAATTTTGTATGGGATTTTTCGTTTCGCATCAGAAGCGTACATACTAGGCCTTAGAAATAAAAAAATTAAAAACTTAGGTCAAGAATTTATACTGGTTTTTCAATTCTTTATTAAATACACACTTCCTCCTGAGTAAGCTAAAATAATTTTCAATATGGAATTGCTTTTTTATAAATATTTTCAAATAGAACTTACAAAACTCAATTCTTCAGCGCAGACGCAGACGGCTGATGTGTTCATGAAATGAATAGTTTTTGACGGTGTCTACATAGTCTATTTACTGAAAGGCATATTTACGATATTACATGCATAATAAAGAGATAGGAAGTCTACCCTTCTCTTTTAAACGCATTTAAAATCGTAAATATGCCCTTCAGTAAAAAGACAATGTAGACACCGTCTTTGACTTGAACATGACAGACGATCCCAAAAGCGATAGCTCCCTAACTAAGGACACGTTAGCACCATCAGTTTCTTTCTTTTCTTTCTTTCATTGTGTGCGTTATTGTTTTTGAACAAAATTAAAGAAATACAGAACAAATAATGAACAACTAATAAAATACAGAACATTTATATGTTTTCGTGTACAAAATAATTAATAATGAACAACATCTTCAAATACAGAACAGTTCATTATTATAATGAACGGATGGTCACCGTACCCATGACGCGTCAGTTTACTGCCACATATCAATTCTTTCTTTTTTTTAGAATATCTCGGCCTCTGTGTATGCATGGTATGCAATGAAATTGTGTTATTTTAAATAATATTCATTATGGCCTTAAGGGAATCGTATTTTCTTTAAGCAGATATATACATAATAAGTTACAGAAAGTTAAAGTTATTAAGAGTACCTAACTAAGTTAATTTTTTCATATTCCGCACTTTTTTCTATAATTATTTATTTAAAAAAGTTAGGAAAAGGTCAAATTTTGTGATCATGACCTTGTAGATTATTAATTATTTTTAAAATGAAAAAGTCCTTTCACCAACGGGAACTGAAAGATCAACAAATTAACATCGTTTTGGGCGTTATGGCATTTCGGTTACACTTTCTTCATTAGAGTTATCACATTGAAGGTTTGGTCTCTGCACTGTTTCATTTTCGTTAGGAAAAGCTATGGTCGTGAGCTCAAGGTCGTAGTTTTCCTCGTCTTCGGAGTCATTGCAACATCAACTACTTTGTAGCAGCTTTTCCCGCAGCAGATCTAGCAGACGGCTGAGCATTCCAGTCTAGCTTTTCGACACCCGCAGGGTGCACCGCATTGTTTCGTATACGTGCAGGAAATCATGTCGATAAGTGTGGGTGGGATCGTCGGTCCTGAAGCCAATACCGGCTCCAATCCTCTTGGACTTCGTTTCCAGCCCCACCCCTATGGGTCTAAAGTATTTCCCAGCCAAGCTTGAACTTGATGGAATGTCCGGAATGAGTGTTATTCTGCTGCTGATTCTGTAGGTAGCAAAGAAGCAAGATCGGGCTTGATTTTAACACTCGCACTTGAGAAAAGATTGAATCTCTAGTAGTCCAGCGATGTTTCCTTACTGCCTCCTCCATACAGTGCAGTGAATACATTTTTCCCCACAGACGCGATATCACAATGACTGGCTTCTTCAGATTTAAAAATCTCCTCGGTTTTCATTAGGTTTGGAGCTTTTTTCAGGGAAGAGATTAGCTTACTTTTTCCTGATTTGAAAATGGCAGAGGTTGTGTCACAGCCTGTGAAGGCATGGAGAGAAAAAATATGTTCGGAAAGAGTTTTGTGCAGGAAACTTTTTGACGAATACAGTGCCGAGATTCAGCTATTTCAGCGAGTGAGATGAGATGACTCGCCTAACTCGCCGACTCATCTCACTTCACTCGCAAAAGTGATTCAGCTATTTAAGTGAAATGAGTTTGTTCGAATTTAGTTTCGAACATGAGACAAAGAATAAATATAAAAGAGCTAAATTCTACCTCCTTGTCACACTCGTTACGCAAAACGAAATGAAACAACAGATACAACAATGTAAACATTGGAATCTTTAATAATGGAGTTTGGAGTATCTTTTTTTCAATTATTTTTTTTTTGTCATAATTAAAGTTTAATTTGAGTTTAACCCTGGAGAAATAAAAAGTTTAAAAGTGTTGAAAGTGAATAGAATATAAATTTATTTAATATATATATGTTCATAATATGATAATAAAATTAAATTAAAGAATCAATAAAAGGGTAGTTGTTTTTATCTACGTTGTTGTTTTTTATTTCGTTTCCTATCCATGAATAGGAATTCTTGAGAAAAGCACATATACCTATCCAAAACTAGAAATTTACCAACACATACACCAAGTCACTGCGGAAATATCTGGCGAGTAATCTGACATTTCATTTCACTCGCTCACTCACTCCCTTTTGCTAACTGAATCGATTTTCGACGAAAAGTGACTCATCTCACTCACTCCCTGCGGCTTCGAATTAGCTGAATCTCGGCAGAGGACTGTTTTCGTAGATCCTCGACCTGTTTTTCTGAAGAAAACGTTTTCAACATTTTCCCCGTATCCCCACAAAATCATCAATAAAAAATATCTTCTCCGACAATAAATACCGAGTCAAATTCAGAACACATAGAAATGGCTGTTTGTTCTGTTTTTATTTTTTTCGCTGGCCAAAAACGTCTCTTTCTTTAATCCTCGAAAAATTGTATTTCATCAAAGATGAAATCAGCGGCTTGTTGAATTGCAGATCGTTGGCTTCTTTCAGCTAATTTTGTTCCAGTTTTAGATGGATCATCTGAAGACAATTAAAAAATTAACTTAGTTACTCTTACTAACTTTAACTTTCTGTAACTTATGTATGTATCTGCTTAAAGAAAATAAAATTCCTTTAAGACAATAATGAATATAATTACAAAAAAACCAACTTCATTGCATACCATGCATACACAGAGGCCGTGACATTCTCGATAATATCTACGGTCAAGTTAGATTTCATTATATGGAGCGCTGGGAACTAATTCCGAGGTCAGGTTTGACTTAACTATTCAATAAGGTATTGGTTCATGAGCCTAAAACCACATTTTTCACAACTGTACCTAGAGTCATTGGGCCACCATTTTGTTTTTTTATGTTCATTTGGGTTTTTGCTTATGACTCGCGTATTTTTGATCTTAAGAAAAAAAATTTAGTACCAACTTGTAGAAAATTGAATTTTCTACAAAATATGTTAAATAACTTTTTTCGCTAAACACTCTTGTTGAAAAGTTACAGTTAAACATTTTTTTTTTTCTAACTGGCATAATTTTTTTTGTAACTCAAATAAAAAAAACATCGTAATAAAAGTTATAGATCTTTTAATTATCTATATTTTTTGCCTTTACAGTTTCTTAATTGGAATAACGGTTCTCGCTTCGGAGCGAATATACGCTCGAGCAATCCGCACGGAATAAGTTTTTCTATTTACTAATTTTTTTTTTATTTTAATACAATACTCGTAATACCGAGTCTAATTTATGCTTCGAGTTTCGAAATGGTGTTTATGTTTTTCTTACCACAAAAACGAGTGTTGTGACACGTGCATCACATTCGTTTTTTAGCCTTGGTGCGTTATTTTTTTGTACGGTTTCTTCGATGAGTCATTCAAAATATTCTAGATATTTTATTACTTCGATATTCTTCTTCTCTTTTTGGAATGTCATATGGTGGTCAGTCATCATCATCATGTTCATCGTTAAAAAAGATCATCTGTTGCTCTTATATCGAAGTATTACAATATCTGGAATATTTTGAATGACTTATTTCCTGGAGAAACCACACAAATAATGCACCAAGGCTAAAAAAAGAATGTGATGCACGTGTCACAACTCTCGTTTTTGTGGTCAGGGTTTCCAGGACGGGCTCCTTATCACCAATCGGGCTACTCGAACTTTTCACTCGTTCCTTCAAATTGTGATTTCCGATAAATCCCAATTTGGGCTATTTAGTTTTGAAATTGGGTGATTTTAGGCTCCTTAAAAATTTACTCACAAAAATTAAATTTCTTACTTTCCATTTTCCTAGACGAGAACTTTAAATTTTTGAAAAATCTATTGTGAGAATGAGCCTTCTTATGTACACTTCAATATTTGCTTGCAACTGCACTCTCAACTCTAAGCAGTTGTTTCAGTTTGCACACGGTACACTAACAAAACAAATTGATTATTTGCGACCAGACAATATCAATATGACTTGTTTAGTAAAAACATGTATGCAAATTTGACTTCTAAAATGACGGAACAATCATCTTCTAGTATGGAAGATATTTTGGAAGAAGTTTTCGAGTTTTAGTTGAATTTTGTAAGCTACATATAAGGGTGGTCCTTTAAAATGTCATTGTTTTATTTTAAATGACTTACCCCCGTAATGTATTCAAAATATGTAAATAAAGAAAAGCTGTAAAGTTTTTGCTCATTAACGTGTGTGAAGTTAGCATAACATTTTTGAGCTAGGCCAATGGGACCATGGCAGGAATTTGCAGTTTTTTTGCATTTCTTATGCATTTCTATTCCGGATTTTGCAGTTCACCAAATAGTGGGTGTAACCGACTGTACTGCTAACTTCACTGTGAAGTTAGCAGTGCCTATGCTTTTCTCAGCAACCGGGCTAGCTAGGAATCTGAAATAAGGCTCTGAATTTGCAGTTTAATTTGCAGTTCCAGAAAAGGAAAAAACCAAATTTCTAAATCCTTACATAAAAAAAATTTCATACTGTACTGCTAACTTCACTGTGAAGTTAGCATAAAAGTCCTTTTCTCGGCAACGGTGATATGTAGAAATTTGCAGTAAGGCTCCAAATTTGCAGTTTAATTTGCAGTTCAGGAAAAATTTATGTCCAAATTTTTAAGTCCAAATTTGAAAAAAAAATCGAATAAACTCATTTTTCACTCTTAACGTCACTGTGAAGTTAGCAGTACATACCCTTTTCTCAGCAACTGAGCCACCTAGAAAATTGCAGTTTAGGTCCAAATTTGCAGTTTTTCATGCACTTTAAGAAAAAACTAAGTTCAAATTTGTACGTCCAAATTTGACAAAAAAATCGAAAATTTTACTTTGCACTGTTAACATCACTGTGAAGTTAGCAGTACATACCCTTTTCTCAGGAACTGAGCCACCTAGAAAATTGCAGTTAGGGTCCAAATTTGCAGTTTTTTATGCACTTCAAGAAAAAACTAAGTTCAAAATTTAAAGTCCAAATTTGACAAAAAATCGATTAAATTCATTTTCCGCTGTTAACATCACTGTGAAGTTAGCAGTACATATCCTTTTCTAAGGAACTGAGCCAGCTAGAAAATTGCAGTTGGTGTCCAAATTTTCAGTTTTTCATGCACTTCAAGAAAAAACTAAGTTCAAATTTTGTAGTCCAAATTTGACAAAAAAATCGATTAAATTCATATTTCACTGTTAACATCACTGTGAAGTTAGCAGTACATACCCTTTTCTCAGGAACTGAGCCACCTAGAAAATTGCAGTTAAGGTCCAAATTTGCAGTTTTTCATGCACTCCAAGAAAAAACTAAGTTCAAATTTTAAAGTCCAAATTTGACAAAAAATCGATTAAATTCATTTTTCACTGTTAACATCACTGCCCAAGGAGCACAGATTTGAATTTTGCAACAAGAAATTCAAAAATCTGGTTTCACAAGAATAACTCGGAAGTTTTTGTAGAGTTGTTGAATGCTCTCATTGTATTTTAAATTATTTGAGTTCCAACTTTGTTATATATTTAGGTCACTGTTCTTATTTAGTGGGACTAAAAATAAATAGGCGTGGCTTAATAGTAACTGAGTAGTTATCCATTGTGTAACTTAATTTTAATTAGCCGTTCTCAAAAACAAAATCGAAACTGTTTTGCGACTTTGATCTTTTGCTACTTCAAAGTAACTCTAAAGTGTCTAATCATTATGATTCAGAAAAACTAATATACAACACTTTTGTAACAAAGTGAAAAATTAACAGAAATATTAAATAAGATCCTAAATGCAACTACATTGTAACTTGCTGTCAGATTCTTCAAAAATAACTACCATATATTAGGGTGTCTATTTCCCAACATATTTTTTTAAGGACAAACATCTCCTTAGTAAAATATGAATGTCCTAAAAAAATATTTTACCAAAAGATTGTGTCCGATTTGTCAATAACCCTTACAAATGTATATTTGTATAGGTATTGCTGTTTTCACATTTTATTTTTGTAATTACTGCAGCTATTAATTTTTTTTTTGTTTATATTATTTGTTCTTTAATCCTTTAAAAGCCCTCACTCAAAAACTTATAAGCAATAATTTTATATAAAATATTACGACTTTTAATTATTTAATTAATAATATTATGACTTTTAATTCAATGATGATGAGAAATAATTTGTTTGGTCAAATTTTTTTTGGTCACTAAATTTTATTTAACCTTTAATACATTATTTTGGAAAATTGACGACACCCTAATGTAGGTTCATGTTAAAAAAATATCTTTTTGTTCGGCTTGAAAACAAAATGGCAGAAACAAACCTAAATGCAACAAGAAATACATGCAGACGGTCACAAAACTGTTTTCGATTTCTGGAGTTATTGAAGGACTTGTATGCAACTCTAGTATGACAACTGTGTCTGTCACTTTCGATGTTATTGAACAGTCACTGAGGGAAAGCATGTTGTTTCAAAGGAGGTGCGTTCTTTTCCTTCATTAAATTGAACTTTTGTTGACGTTCACCGTTCATTTATTCCAAAATTTTATTGTTTTGTTTTATTGGATTTGGAATTTCTTTGGAATTTTTATTTATGTATGTAGTTATTTTCAATTTAGTATTTTCTATTGTCGATTTTCATTTTTCATATTTTTTTATTAAGATTTATATTTTTATCCATAAATAGTCCGACTTGGACAAATGTTATTATAATGGGAATTTTGCCCCTCCTTAAATGAAAAAGAGAGGTATTAGTAGGCTTAATGATTCAATTTCTTAAAAAAATATTGATAAGGGGAATTTGATTTGTTAATTATATGAGTATTTAAGTACTAATTGTATGAATATTTGAGTACTTAAATTTTTTGGACTTAGTTTTTCTTTGAAGTGCATGAAAAACTGCAAATTTGGACCTTAACTGCAATTATCTAGCTGGCTCAGTTCCTGAGAAAAGGGTATGTACTGCTAACTTCACACTAACGTTAACACTGCGAAGTGAATTTTTCAAATTTTTTGTCAAATTTGGACTTAAAAATTTGAACTTAGTTTTTTCTTGAAGTAAATGGAAAACTGCAAATTTGGACACCAACTGCAATGTTCTAGCTGGCTCAGTTCCTTAGAAAAGGATATGTATTAATAACTTCACAGTGATGTTAACAGTGAAAAATGAATTTAATCGATTTTTTGTCAAATTTGGACTTTAAAATTTGAACTTAGTTTTTTCTTGGAGTGCATGAAAAACTGCAAATTTGGACCTTAACTGCAATTTTCTAGGTGGCTCAGTTCCTGAGAAAAGGGTATGTACTGCTAACTTCACAGTGATGTTAACAGTGAAATATGAATTTAATCGATTTTTTTGTCAAATTTGGACTTTAAAATTTGAATTTAGTTTTTTCTTGAAGTGCATGAAAAACTGAAAATTTGGACACCAACTGCAATTTTCTAGCTGGCTCAGTTCCTTAGAAAAGGATATGTACTGCTAACTTCACAGTGATGTTAACAGTGAAAAATGAATTTAATCGATTTTTTGTCAAATTTGGACTTTAAATTTTGAACTTAGTTTTTTCTTGAAGTGCATGAAAAACTGCAAATTTTGACCCTAACTGCAATTTTCTAGGTGGCTCAGTTCCTGAGAAAAGGGTATGTACTGCTAACTTCACAGTGATGTTAACAGTGCAAAGTAAAATTTTCGATTTTTTTGTCAAATTTGGACGTACAAATTTGAACTTAGTTTTTTCTTAAAGTGCATGAAAAACTGCAAATTTGGACCTAAACTGCAATTTTCTAGGTGGCTCAGTTGCTGAGAAAAGGGTATGTACTGCTAACTTCACAGTGACGTTAAGAGTGAAAAATGAATTTATTCGATTTTTTTTTCAAATTTGGACTTAAAAATTTGGACATAAATTTTTCCTGAACTGCAAATTAAACTGCAAATTTGGAGCCTTACTGCAAATTTCTACATATCACCGTTGCCGAGAAAAGGACTTTTATGCTAACTTCACAGTGAAGTTAGCAGTACAGTATGAAATTTTTTTTATGTAAGGATTTAGAAATTTGGTTTTTTCCTTTTCTGGAACTGCAAATTAAACTGCAAATTCAGAGCCTTATTTCAGATTCCTAGCTAGCCCGGTTGCTGAGAAAAGCATAGGCACTGCTAACTTCACAGTGAAGTTAGCAGTACAGTCGGTTACACCCACTATTTGGTGAACTGCAAAATCCGGAATAGAAATGCATAAGAAATGCAAAAAAACTGCAAATTCCTGCCATGGTCCCATTGGCCTAGCTCAAAAATGTTATGCTAACTTCACACACGTACTTCACTTGCTGCACTTCACTTGCTGCACTTCACTTGCTGCACTTCACTTGCTGCACTTGATTTGCTGCACTTGATTTGCTGCACTTGATTTGCTGCACTTGATTTGCTGCACTTGATTTGCTGCACTTGATTTGCTGCACTTGATTTGCTGCTCTTGATTTGCTGCACTTCACTTGCTGCACTTCACTTGCTGCACTTCACTTGCTGCACTTCACTTGCTGCACTTCACTTGCTGCACTTCACTTGCTGCACTTCACTTGCTGCACTTCACTTGCTGCACTTCACTTGCTGCACTTCACTTGCTGCACTTCACTTGCTGCACTTCACTTGCTGCACTTGATTTGCTGCACTTGATTTGCTGCACTTGATTTGCTGCACTTGATTTGCTGCACTTGATTTGCTGCACTTGATTTGCTGCACTTCACTTGCTGTTGCTGCACTTCACTTGCTGCACTTCACTTGCTGCACTTCACTTGCTGCACTTCACTTGCTGCACTTCACTTGCTGCACTTCACTTGCTGCACTTCACTTGCTGCACTTCACTTGCTGCACTTCACTTGCTGCACTTCACTTGCTGCACTTGATTTGCTGCACTTGATTTGCTGCACTTGATTTGCTGCACTTGATTTCCTGCACTTGATTTGCTGCACTTGATTTGCAGCACTTGATTTGCTGCACTTGATTTGCTGCACTTGATTTGCTGCACTTGATTTGCTGCACTTGATTTGCTGCACTTGATTTGCTGCACTTGATTTGCTGCACTTGATTTGCTGCACTTGATTTGCTGCACTTGATTTGCTGCACTTGATTTGCTGCACTTGATTTGCTGCACTTGATTTGCTGCACTTGATTTGCTGCACTTGATTTGCTGCACTTGATTTGCTGCACTTGATTTGCTGCACTTCACTTGCTGTTGCTGCACTTCACTTGCTGCACTTCACTTGCTGCACTTCACTTGCTGCACTTCACTTGCTGCACTTCACTTGCTGCACTTCACTTGCTGCACTTCACTTGCTGCACTTCACTTGCTGCACTTCACTTGCTGCACTTCACTTGCAGCACTTCACTTGCTGCACTTCACTTGCTGCACTTCATTTGCTGCACTTCATTTGCTGCACTTCACTTGCTGCACTTCACTTGCTGCACTCCACTTGCTGCACTTCACTTGCTGCACTTCACTTGCTGCACTTCACTTGCTGCACTTCACTTGCTGCACTTCACTTGCTGCACTTCACTTGCTGCACTTCACTTGCTGCACTTCACTTGCTGCACTTCACTTGCTGCACTTCACTTGCTGCACTTCAATTGCTGCACGTCACTTGCTGTTGCTGCACTTCACTTGCTGCACTTCACTTGCTGCACTTGATTTGCTGCACTTGATTTGCTGCACTTGATTTGCTGCACTTGATTTGCTGCACTTGATTTGCTGCACTTGATTTGCTGCACTTCACTTGCTGCACTTCACTTGCTGCACTTCACTTGCTGCACTTCACTTGCTGCACTTGATTTGCTGCACTTGATTTGCTGCACTTGATTTGCTGCACTTGATTTGCTGCACTTGATTTGCTGCACTTCACTTGCTGTTGCTGCACTTCACTTGCTGCACTTCACTTGCTGCACTTCACTTGCTGCACTTCACTTGCTGCACTTCACTTGCTGCACTTCACTTGCTGCACTTGATTTGCTGCACTTGATTTGCTGCACTTGATTTGCTGCACTTGATTTGCTGCACTTCACTTGCTGCACTTCACTTGCTGCACTTCACTTGCTGCACTTCACTTGCTGCACTTCACTTGCTGCACTTCACTTGCTGCACTTCACTTGCTGCACTTCACTTGCTGCACTTCACTTGCTGCACTTCACTTGCTGCACTTCACTTGCTGCACTTGATTTGCTGCACTTGATTTGCTGCACTTGATTTGCTGCACTTGATTTGCTGCACTTGATTAGCTGCACTTGATTTGCTGCACTTGATTTGCTGCACTTGATTTGCTGCACTTGATTTGCTGCACTTCACTTGCTGCACTTCACTTGCTGCACTTCACTTGCTGCACTTCACTTGCTGCACTTCACTTGCTGCACTTCACTTGCTGCACTTCACTTGCTGCACTTCACTTGCTGCACTTCACTTGCTGCACTTCACTTGCTGCACTTCACTTGCTGCACTTCAATTGCTGCACGTCACTTGCTGTTGCTGCACTTCACTTGCTGCACTTCACTTGCTGCACTTGATTTGCTGCACTTGATTTGCTGCACTTGATTTGCTGCACTTGATTTGCTGCACTTGATTTGCTGCACTTGATTTGCTGCACTTCACTTGCTGCACTTCACTTGCTGCACTTCACTTGCTGCACTTCACTTGCTGCACTTGATTTGCTGCACTTGATTTGCTGCACTTGATTTGCTGCACTTGATTTGCTGCACTTGATTTGCTGCACTTCACTTGCTGTTGCTGCACTTCACTTGCTGCACTTCACTTGCTGCACTTCACTTGCTGCACTTCACTTGCTGCACTTCACTTGCTGCACTTGATTTGCTGCACTTGATTTGCTGCACTTGATTTGCTGCACTTGATTTGCTGCACTTGATTTGCTGCACTTCACTTGCTGTTGCTGCACTTCACTTGCTGCACTTCACTTGCTGCACTTCACTTGCTGCACTTCACTTGCTGCACTTCACTTGCTGCACTTCACTTGCTGCACTTCACTTGCTGCACTTGATTTGCTGCACTTGATTTGCTGCACTTGATTTGCTGCACTTGATTTGCTGCACTTCACTTGCTGCACTTCACTTGCTGCACTTCACTTGCTGCACTTCACTTGCTGCACTTCACTTGCTGCACTTCACTTGCTGCACTTCACTTGCTGCACTTCACTTGCTGCACTTCACTTGCTGCACTTCACTTGCTGCACTTCACTTGCTGCACTTGATTTGCTGCACTTGATTTGCTGCACTTGATTTGCTGCACTTGATTTGCTGCACTTGATTAGCTGCACTTGATTTGCTGCACTTGATTTGCTGCACTTGATTTGCTGCACTTGATTTGCTGCACTTCACTTGCTGCACTTCACTTGCTGCACTTCACTTGCTGCACTTCACTTGCTGCACTTCACTTGCTGCACTTCACTTGCTGCACTTCACTTGCTGCACTTCACTTGCTGCACTTCACTTGCTGCACTTCACTTGCTGCACTTCACTTGCTGCACTTCACTTGCTGCACTTCACTTGCTGCACTTGATTTGCTGCACTTGATTTGCTGCACTTGATTTGCTGCACTTGATTTGCTGCACTTCACTTGCTGCACTTCACTTGCTGCACTTCACTTGCTGCACTTCACTTGCTGCACTTCACTTGCTGCACTTCACTTGCTGCACTTCACTTGCTGCACTTCACTTGCTGCACTTCACTTGCTGCACTTCACTTGCTGCACTTCACTTGCTGCACTTGATTTGCTGCACTTGATTTGCTGCACTTGATTTGCTGCACTTGATTTGCTGCACTTGATTAGCTGCACTTGATTTGCTGCACTTGATTTGCTGCACTTGATTTGCTCCACTTCACTTGATTTGCTGCACTTCACTTGCTGTTGCTGCACTTCACTTGCTGCACTTCACTTGCTGCACTTCACTTGCTGCACTTCACTTGCTGCACTTCACTTGCTGCACTTCACTTGCTGCACTTCACTTGCTGCACTTCACTTGCTGCACTTCACTTGCTGCACTTGATTTGCTGCACTTGATTTGCTGCACTTGATTTGCTGCACTTGATTTGCTGCACTTGATTTGCTGCACTTGATTTGCTGCACTTCACTTGCTGTTGCTGCACTTCACTTGCTGCACTTCACTTGCTGCACTTCACTTGCTGCACTTCACTTGCTGCACTTCACTTGCTGCACTTCACTTGCTGCACTTCACTTGCTGCACTTCACTTGCTGCACTTCACTTGCTGCACTTCACTTGCTGCACTTGATTTGCTGCACTTGATTTGCTGCACTTGATTTGCTGCACTTGATTTCCTGCACTTGATTTGCTGCACTTGATTTGCAGCACTTGATTTGCTGCACTTGATTTGCTGCACTTGATTTGCTGCACTTGATTTGCTGCACTTGATTTGCTGCACTTGATTTGCTGCACTTGATTTGCTGCACTTGATTTGCTGCACTTGATTTGCTGCACTTGATTTGCTGCACTTGATTTGCTGCACTTGATTTGCTGCACTTGATTTGCTGCACTTGATTTGCTGCACTTGATTTGCTGCACTTGATTTGCTGCACTTGATTTGCTGCACTTGATTTGCTGCACTTGATTTGCTGCACTTCACTTGCTGCACTTCACTTGCTGCACTTCACTTGCTGCACTTCACTTGCTGCACTTCACTTGCTGCACTTCACTTGCTGCACTTCACTTGCTGCACTTCACTTGCTGCACTTCACTTGCAGCACTTCACTTGCTGCACTTCACTTGCTGCACTTCATTTGCTGCACTTCATTTGCTGCACTTCACTTGCTGCACTTCACTTGCTACACTCCACTTGCTGCACTTCACTTGCTGCACTTCACTTGCTGCACTTCACTTGCTGCACTTCACTTGCTGCACTTCACTTGCTGCACTTCACTTGCTGCACTTCACTTGCTGCACTTCACTTGCTGCACTTCACTTGCTGCACTTCACTTGCTGCACTTCAATTGCTGCACGTCACTTGCTGTTGCTGCACTTCACTTGCTGCACTTCACTTGCTGCACTTGATTTGCTGCACTTGATTTGCTGCACTTGATTTGCTGCACTTGATTTGCTGCACTTGATTTGTTGCACTTGATTTGCTGCACTTCACTTGCTGCACTTCACTTGCTGCACTTCACTTGCTGCACTTCACTTGCTGCACTTGATTTGCTGCACTTGATTTGCTGCACTTGATTTGCTGCACTTGATTTGCTGCACTTGATTTGCTGCACTTCACTTGCTGTTGCTGCACTTCACTTGCTGCACTTCACTTGCTGCACTTCACTTGCTGCACTTCACTTGCTGCACTTCACTTGCTGCACTTCACTTGCTGCACTTCACTTGCTGCACTTGATTTGCTGCACTTGATTTGCTGCACTTGATTTGCTGCACTTGATTTGCTGCACTTCACTTGCTGCACTTCACTTGCTGCACTTCACTTGCTGCACTTCACTTGCTGCACTTCACTTGCTGCACTTCACTTGCTGCACTTCACTTGCTGCACTTCACTTGCTGCACTTCACTTGCTGCACTTCACTTGCTGCACTTCACTTGCTGCACTTGATTTGCTGCACTTGATTTGCTGCACTTGATTTGCTGCACTTGATTTGCTGCACTTGATTAGCTGCACTTGATTTGCTGAACTTGATTTGCTGCACTTGATTTGCTGCACTTGATTTGTTGCACTTCACTTGCTGCACTTCACTTGCTGCACTTCACTTGCTGCACTTCACTTGCTGCACTTCACTTGCTGCACTTCACTTGCTGCACTTCACTTGCTGCACTTCACTTGCTGCACTTCACTTGCTGCACTTCACTTGCTGCAATTCACTTGCTGCACTTCACTTGCTGCACTTCACTTGCTGCACTTGATTTGCTGCACTTGATTTGCTGCACTTGATTTGCTGCACTTGATTTGCTGCACTTGATTTGCTGCACTTCACTTGCTGTTGCTGCACTTCACTTGCTGCACTTCACTTGCTGCACTTCACTTGCTGCACTTCACTTGCTGCACTTCACTTGCTGCACTTCACTTGCTGCACTTCGCTTGCTGCACTTCACTTGCTGCACTTCACTTGCTGCACTTGATTTGCTGCACTTGATTTGCTGCACTTGATTTGCTGCACTTGATTTGCTGCACTTGATTTGCTGCACTTGATTTGCTGCACTTGATTTGCTGCACTTGATTTGCTGCACTTCACTTGCTGCACTTCACTTGCTGCACTTCACTTGCTGCACTTCACTTGCTGCACTTCACTTGCTGCACTTCACTTGCTGCACTTGATTTGCTGCACTTGATTTGCTGCACTTGATTTGCTGCACTTGATTTGCTGCACTTGATTTGCTGCACTTCACTTGCTGTTGCTGCACTTCACTTGCTGCACTTCACTTGCTGCACTTCACTTGCTGCACTTCACTTGCTGCACTTCACTTGCTGCACTTCACTTGCTGCACTTCACTTGCTGCACTTCACTTGCTGCACTTCACTTGCTGCACTTCACTTGCTGCACTTGATTTGCTGCACTTGATTTGCTGCACTTGATTTGCTGCACTTGATTTGCTGCACTTGATTTGCTGCACTTGATTTGCTGCACTTGATTTGCTGCACTTCACTTGCTGCACTTCACTTGCTGCACTTCACTTGCTGCACTTCACTTGCTGCACTTCACTTGCTGCACTTCACTTGCTGCACTTGATTTGCTGCACTTGATTTGCTGCACTTGATTTGCTGCACTTGATTTGCTGCACTTGATTTGCTGCACTTGATTTGCTGCACTTGATTTGCTGCACTTGATTTGCTGCACTTGATTTGCTGCACTTGATTTGCTGCACTTGATTTGCTGCACTTGATTTGCTGCACTTGATTTGCTGCACTTGATTTGCTGCACTTGATTTGCTGCACTTGATTTGCTGCACTTGATTTGCTGCACTTGATTTGCTGCACTTGATTTGCTGCACTTGATTTCCTGCACTTGATTTGCTGCACTTGATTTGCTGCACTTGATTTGCTGCACTTGATTTGCTGCACTTGATTTGCTGCACTTGATTTGCTGCACTTGATTTGCTGCACTTGATTTGCTGCACTTCACTTGCTGCACTTCACTTGCTGCACTTCACTTGCTGCACTTCACTTGCTGCACTTCACTTGCTGCACTTCGCTTGCTGCACTTCACTTGCTGCACTTCACTTGCTGCACTTGATTTGCTGCACTTGATTTGCTGCACTTGATTTTCTGCACTTGATTTGCTGCACTTGATTTGCTGCACTTGATTTGCTGCACATGATTTGCTGCACTTGATTTGCTGCACTTGATTTGCTGCACTTGATTTGATGCACTTTACTTGCTGCACTTCGCTTGCTGCACTTCACTTGCTGCACTTCACTTGCTGCACTTGATTTGCTGCACTTAATTTGCTGCACTTGATTTGCTGCACTTGATTTGCTGCACTTGATTTGCTGCACTTGATTTGCTGCACTTGATTTGCTGCACTTGATTTGCTGCACTTGATTTGCTGCACTTGATTTGCTGCACTTGATTTGCTGCACTTGATTTGCTGCACTTGATTTGCTGCACTTGATTTGCTGCACTTGATTTGCTGCACTTGATTTGCTGCACTTGATTTGCTGCACTTCACTTGCTGCACTTCACTTGCTGCACTTCACTTGCTGCACTTGATTTGCTGCACTTGATTTGCTGCACTTGATTTGCTGCACTTGATTTGCTGCACTTGATTTGCTGCACTTGATTTGCTGCACTTGATTTGCTGCACTTGATTTGCTGCACTTGATTTGCTGCACTTGATTTGCTGCACTTGATTTGCTGCACTTGATTTGCTGCACTTGATTTGCTGCACTTGATTTGCTGCACTTGATTTGCTGCACTTGATTTGCTGCACTTGATTTGCTGCACTTGATTTGCTGCACTTGATTTGCTGCACTTGATTTGCTGCACTTGATTTGCTGCACTTCACTTGCTGCACTTCACTTGCTGCACTTCACTTGCTGCACTTCACTTGCTGCACTTCACTTGCTGCACTTCACTTGCTGCACTTGATTTGCTGCACTTGATTTGCTGCACTTGATTTGCTGCACTTGATTTGCTGCACTTGATTTGCTGCACTTGATTTGCTGCACTTCACTTGCTGTTGCTGCACTTCACTTGCTGCACTTCACTTGCTGCACTTCACTTGCTGCACTTTACTTGCTGCACTTCACTTGCTGCACTTCACTTGCTGCACTTCACTTGCTGCACTTCACTTGCTGCACTTCATTTGCTGCACTTCACTTGCTGCACTTCACTTGCTGCACTTCACTTGCTGCACATCACTTGCTGCACTTCACTTGCTGCACTTGATTTGCTGCACTTGATTTGCTGCACTTGATTTGCTGCACTTGATTTGCTGCACTTGATTTGCTGCACTTGATTTGCTGCACTTGATTTGCTGCACTTGATTTGCTGCACTTGATTTGCTGCACTTCACTTGCTGCACTTCACTTGCTGCACTTCACTTGCTGCACTTCACTTGCTGCACTTCACTTGCTGCACTTCACTTGCTGCACTTCACTTGCTGCACTTGATTTGCTGCACTTGATTTGCTGCACTTGATTTGCTGCACTTGATTTGCTGCACTTGATTTGCTGCACTTGATTTGCTGCACTTGATTTGCTGCACTTGATTTGCTGCACTTGATTTGCTGCACTTGATTTGCTGCACTTGATTTGCTGCACTTGATTTGCTGCACTTGATTTGCTGCACTTGATTTGCTGCACTTGATTTGCTGCACTTGATTTGCTGCACTTGATTTGCTGCACTTCACTTGCTGCACTTCACTTGCTGCACTTCACTTGCTGCACTTCACTTGCTGCACTTCACTTGCTGCACTTCACTTGCTGCACTTGATTTGCTGCACTTGATTTGCTGCACTTGATTTGCTGCACTTGATTTGCTGCACTTGATTTGCTGCACTTGATTTGCTGCACTTCACTTGCTGTTGCTGCACTTCACTTGCTGCACTTCACTTGCTGCACTTCACTTGCTGCACTTCACTTGCTGCACTTCACTTGCTGCACTTCACTTGCTGCACTTCACTTGCTGCACTTCACTTGCTGCACTTCACTTGCTGCACTTCACTTGCTGCACTTCACTTGCTGCACTTCACTTGCTGCACTTCACTTGCTGCACTTCACTTGCTGCACTTCACTTGCTGCACTTCACTTGCTGCACTTCATTTGCTGCACTTCACTTGCTGCACTTCACTTGCTGCACTTCACTTGCTGCACATCACTTGCTGCACTTCACTTGCTGCACTTCACTTGCTGCACTTGATTTGCTGCACTTGATTTGCTGCACTTGATTTGCTGCACTTGATTTGCTGCACTTGATTTGCTGCACTTGATTTGCTGCACTTGATTTGCTGCACTTGATTTGCTGCACTTGATTTGCTGCACTTCACTTGCTGCACTTCACTTGCTGCACTTCACTTGCTGCACTTCACTTGCTGCACTTCACTTGCTGCACTTCACTTGCTGCACTTGATTTGCTGCACTTGATTTGCTGCACTTGATTTGCTGCACTTGATTTGCTGCACTTGATTTGCTGCACTTGATTTGCTGCACTTGATTTGCTGCACTTGATTTGCTGCACTTGATTTGCTGCACTTGATTTGCTGCACTTGATTTGCTGCACTTGATTTGCTGCACTTGATTTGCTGCACTTGATTTGCTGCACTTGATTTGCTGCACTTGATTTGCTGCACTTGATTTGCTGCACTTGATTTGCTGCACTTGATTTGCTGCACTTGATTTGCTGCACTTGATTTGCTGCACTTGATTTGCTGCACTTGATTTGCTGCACTTGATTTGCTGCACTTGATTTGCTGCACTTGATTTGCTGCACTTCACTTGCTGCACTTCACTTGCTGCACTTCACTTGCTGCACTTGATTTGCTGCACTTGATTTGCTGCACTTGATTTCCTGCACTTGATTTGCTGCACTTGATTTCCTGCACTTGATTTGCTGCACTTGATTTACTGCACTTGATTTGCTGCAATTGATTTGCTGCACTTGATTTGCTGCACTTGATTTGCTGCACTTGATTTGATGCACTTGATTTGCTGCACTTGATTTGCTGCACTTGATTTGCTGCACTTGATTTGCTGCACTTGATTTGCTGCACTTGATTTGCTGCACTTGATTTGCTGCACTTGATTTGCTGCACTTGATTTGCTGCACTTGATTTGCTGCACTTCACTTGCTGCACTTCACTTGCTGCACTTCACTTGCTGCACTTCACTTGCTGCACTTCACTTGCTGCACTTCAATTGCTGCACTTCACTTGCTGCACTTCACTTGCTGCACTTCACTTGCTGCACTTCACTTGCTGCACTTCACTTGCTGCACTTCACTTGCTGCACTTCACTTGCTACACTTCACTTGCTGCACTTCACTTGCTGCACTTGATTTGCTGCACTTGATTTGCTGCACTTGATTTGCTGCACTTGATTTGCTGCACTTGATTTGCTGCACTTGATTTGCTGCACTTGATTTGCTGCACTTGATTTGCTGCACTTGATTTGCTGCACTTGATTTGCTGCACTTGATTTGCTGCACTTGATTTGCTGCACTTGATTTGCTGCACTTGATTTGCTGCACTTGATTTGCTGCACTTGATTTGCTGCACTTGATTTGCTGCACTTGATTTGCTGCACTTGATTTGCTGCACTTGATTTGCTGCACTTGATTTGCTGCACTTGATTTGCTGCACTTGATTTGCTGCACTTGATTTGCTGCACTTGATTTGCTGCACTTCACTTGCTGCACTTCACTTGCTGCACTTCACTTGCTGCACTTGATTTGCTGCACTTGATTTGCTGCACTTGATTTGCTGCACTTGATTTGCTGCACTTGATTTGCTGCACTTGATTTGCTGCACTTGATTTGCTGCACTTGATTTGCTGCACTTGATTTGCTGCACTTGATTTGCTGCACTTGATTTGCTGCACTTGATTTGCTGCACTTGATTTGCTGCACTTGATTTGCTGCACTTGATTTGCTGCACTTGATTTGATGCACTTGATTTGCTGCACTTGATTTGCTGCACTTGATTTGCTGCACTTGATTTGCTGCACTTGATTTGCTGCACTTGATTTGCTGCACTTGATTTGCTGCACTTGATTTGCTGCACTTGATTTGCTGCACTTGATTTGCTGCACTTGATTTGCTGCACTTGATTTGCTGCACTTGATTTGCTGCACTTGATTTGCTGCACTTCACTTGCTGCACTTCACTTGCTGCACTTCACTTGCTGCACTTCACTTGCTGCACTTCACTTGCTGCACTTCACTTGCTGCACTTCACTTGCTGCACTTCACTTGCTGCACTTCACTTGCTGCACTTCACTTGCTGCACTTCACTTGCTGCACTTGATTTGCTGCACTTGATTTGCTGCACTTGATTTGCTGCACTTGATTTGCTGCACTTGATTTGCTGCACTTGATTTGCTGCACTTGATTTGCTGCACTTCACTTGCTGCACTTCACTTGCTGCACTTCACTTGCTGCACTTCACTTGCTGCACTTCACTTGCTGCACTTGATTTGCTGCACTTGATTTGCTGCACTTGATTTGCTGCACTTGATTTGCTGCACTTGATTTGCTGCACTTGATTTGCTGCACTTGATTTGCTGCACTTGATTTGCTGCACTTGATTTGCTGCACTTCACTTGCTGTTGCTGCACTTCACTTGCTGCACTTCACTTGCTGCACTTCACTTGCTGCACTTCACTTGCTGCACTTCACTTGCTGCACTTCACTTGCTGCACTTCACTTGCTGCACTTCACTTGCTGCACTTCACTTGCTGCACTTCACTTGCTGCACTTCACTTGCTGCACTTGATTTGCTGCACTTGATTTGCTGCACTTGATTTGCTGCACTTGATTTGCTGCACTTGATTTGCTGCACTTGATTTGCTGCACTTGATTTGCTGCACTTCACTTGCTGCACTTCACTTGCTGCACTTCACTTGCTGCACTTCACTTGCTGCACTTCACTTGCTGCACTTCACTTGCTGCACTTCACTTGCTGCACTTGATTTGCTGCACTTGATTTGCTGCACTTGATTTGCTGCACTTGATTTGCTGCACTTGATTTGCTGCACTTGATTTGCTGCACTTGATTTGCTGCACTTGATTTGCTGCACTTGATTTGCTGCACTTGATTTGCTGCACTTGATTTGCTGCACTTGATTTGCTGCACTTGATTTGCTGCACTTGATTTGCTGCACTTGATTTGCTGCACTTGATTTGCTGCACTTGATTTGCTGCACTTGATTTGCTGCACTTGATTTGCTGCACTTGATTTGCTGCACTTGATTTGCTGCACTTGATTTGCTGCACTTGATTTGCTGCACTTGATTTGCTGCACTTGATTTGCTGCACTTGATTTGCTGCACTTGATTTGCTGCACTTGATTTGCTGCACTTGATTTGCTGCACTTCACTTGCTGCACTTCACTTGCTGCACTTCACTTGCTGCACTTCACTTGCTGTTGCTGCACTTCACTTGCTGCACTTCACTTGCTGCACTTCACTTGCTGCACTTCACTTGCTGCACTTCACTTGCTGCACTTCACTTGCTGCACTTCACTTGCTACACTTCACTTGCTGCACTTCACTTGCTGCACTTGATTTGCTGCACTTGATTTGCTGCACTTGATTTGCTGCACTTGATTTGCTGCACTTGATTTGCTGCACTTGATTTGCTGCACTTGATTTGCTGCACTTGATTTGCTGCACTTGATTTGCTGCACTTGATTTGCTGCACTTGATTTGCTGCACTTGATTTGCTGCACTTGATTTGCTGCACTTGATTTGCTGCACTTGATTTGCTGCACTTGATTTGCTGCACTTGATTTGCTGCACTTGATTTGCTGCACTTCACTTGCTGCACTTCACTTGCTGCACTTCACTTGCTGCACTTCACTTGCTGCACTTGATTTGCTGCACTTGATTTGCTGCACTTGATTTGCTGCACTTGATTTGCTGCACTTGATTTGCTGCACTTGATTTGCTGCACTTGATTTGCTGCACTTGATTTGCTGCACTTGATTTGCTGCACTTGATTTGCTGCACTTGATTTGCTGCACTTGATTTGCTGCACTTGATTTGATGCACTTGATTTGCTGCACTTGATTTGCTGCACTTGATTTGCTGCACTTGATTTGCTGCACTTGATTTGCTGCACTTGATTTGCTGCACTTGATTTGCTGCACTTGATTTGCTGCACTTGATTTGCTGCACTTGATTTGCTGCACTTCACTTGCTGCACTTCACTTGCTGCACTTCACTTGCTGCACTTCACTTGCTGCACTTCACTTGCTGCACTTCACTTGCTGCACTTCACTTGCTGCACTTCACTTGCTGCACTTCACTTGCTGCACTTCACTTGCTGCACTTCACTTGCTGCACTTCACTTGCTGCACTTCACTTGCTACACTTCACTTGCTGCACTTCACTTGCTGCACTTGATTTGCTGCACTTGATTTGCTGCACTTGATTTGCTGCACTTGATTTGCTGCACTTGATTTGCTGCACTTGATTTGCTGCACTTGATTTGCTGCACTTGATTTGCTGCACTTGATTTGCTGCACTTGATTTGCTGCACTTCACTTGCTGCACTTCACTTGCTGCACTTCACTTGCTGCACTTCACTTGCTGCACTTCACTTGCTGCACTTCACTTGCTGCACTTCACTTGCTGCACTTGATTTGCTGCACTTGATTTGCTGCACTTGATTTGCTGCACTTGATTTTCTGCACTTGATTTGCTGCACTTGATTTGCTGCACTTGATTTGCTGCACTTGATTTGCTGCACTTGATTTGCTGCACTTGATTTGCTGCACTTGATTTGCTGCACTTCACTTGCTGCACTTCACTTGCTGCACTTCACTTGCTGCACTTCACTTGCTGCACTTCACTTGCTGCACTTCACTTGCTGCACTTCACTTGCTGCACTTCACTTGCTGCACTTCACTTGCTGCACTTCACTTGCTGCACTTCACTTGCTGCACTTCACTTGCTGCACTTCACTTGCTACACTTCACTTGCTGCACTTCACTTGCTGCACTTGATTTGCTGCACTTGATTTGCTGCACTTGATTTGCTGCACTTGATTTGCTGCACTTGATTTGCTGCACTTGATTTGCTGCACTTGATTTGCTGCACTTGATTTGCTGCACTTGATTTGCTGCACTTGATTTGCTGCACTTCACTTGCTGCACTTCACTTGCTGCACTTCACTTGCTGCACTTCACTTGCTGCACTTCACTTGCTGCACTTCACTTGCTGCACTTGATTTGCTGCACTTGATTTGCTGCACTTGATTTGCTGCACTTCACTTGCTGCACTTCACTTGCTGCACTTCACTTGCTGCACTTCACTTGCTGCACTTCACTTGCTGCACTTCACTTGCTGCACTTCACTTGCTGCACTTCACTTGCTGCACTTCACTTGCTGCACTTGATTTGCTGCACTTCACTTGCTGCACTTCAATTGCTGCACTTCACTTGCTACACTTCACTTGCTGCACTTCACTTGCTGCACTTGATTTGCTGCTCTTGATTTGCTGCACTTGATTTGCTGCACTTGATTTGCTGCACTTCACTTGCTGCATATCACTTGCTGCACTTCACTTGCTGCACTTCACTTGCTGCACTTCACTTGCTGCACTTCACTTGCTGCACTTCACTTGCTGCACTTCACTTGCTGCACTTCACTTGCTGCACTTCACTTGCTGCACTTCACTTGCTGCACTTCACTTGCTGCACTTCACTTGCTGCACTTCACTTGCTGCACTTCACTTGCTGCACTTCACTTGCTGCACTTCACTTGCTACACTTCACTTGCTGCACTTCACTTGCTGCACTTGATTTGCTGCACTTGATTTGCTGCACTTGATTTGCTGCACTTGATTTGCTGCACTTGATTTGCTGCACTTGATTTGCTGCACTTGATTTGCTGCACTTGATTTGCTGCACTTGATTTGCTGCACTTGATTTGCTGCACTTGATTTGCTGCACTTGATTTGCTGCACTTGATTTGCTGCACTTCACTTGCTGCACTTCACCTGCTGCACTTCACTTGCTGCACTTGATTTGCTGCACTTGATTTGCTGCACTTGATTTGCTGCACTTGATTTGCTGCACTTGATTTGCTGCACTTGATTTGCTGCACTTGATTTGCTGCACTTGATTTGCTGCACTTGATTTGCTGCACTTGATTTGCTGCACTTGATTTGCTGCACTTGATTTGCTGCACTTGATTTGCTGCACTTGATTTGCTGCACTTGATTTGCTGCACTTGATTTGATGCACTTGATTTGCTGCACTTGATTTGCTGCACTTGATTTGCTGCACTTGATTTGCTGCACTTGATTTGCTGCACTTGATTTGCTGCACTTGATTTGCTGCACTTGATTTGCTGCACTTGATTTGCTGCACTTGATTTGCTGCACTTCACTTGCTGCACTTCACTTGCTGCACTTCACTTGCTGCACTTCACTTGCTGCACTTCACTTGCTGCACTTCACTTGCTGCACTTCACTTGCTGCACTTCACTTGCTGCACTTCACTTGCTGCACTTCACTTGCTGCACTTCACTTGCTGCACTTCACTTGCTGCACTTCACTTGCTACACTTCACTTGCTGCACTTCACTTGCTGCACTCGATTTGCTGCACTTGATTTGCTGCACTTGATTTGCTGCACTTGATTTGCTGCACTTGATTTGCTGCACTTGATTTGCTGCACTTGATTTGCTGCACTTGATTTGCTGCACTTGATTTGCTGCACTTGATTTGCTGCACTTCACTTGCTGCACTTCACTTGCTGCACTTCACTTGCTGCACTTCACTTGCTGCACTTCACTTGCTGCACTTCACTTGCTGCACTTGATTTGCTGCACTTGATTTGCTGCACTTGATTTGCTGCACTTCACTTGCTGCACTTCACTTGCTGCACTTCACTTGCTGCACTTCACTTGCTGCACTTCACTTGCTGCACTTCACTTGCTGCACTTCACTTGCTGCACTTCACTTGCTGCACTTCACTTGCTGCACTTCACTTGCTGCACTTCACTTGCTGCACTTCACTTGCTGCACTTCACTTGCTACACTTCACTTGCTGCACTTCACTTGCTGCACTTCACTTGCTGCACTTCACTTGCTGCACTTCACTTGCTGCACTTCACTTGCTGCACTTCACTTGCTACACTTCACTTGCTGCACTTCACTTGCTGCACTTGATTTGCTGCACTTGATTTGCTGCACTTGATTTGCTGCACTTGATTTGCTGCACTTGATTTGCTGCACTTGATTTGCTGCACTTGATTTGCTGCACTTGATTTGCTGCACTTGATTTGCTGCACTTGATTTGCTGCACTTGATTTGCTGCACTTCACTTGCTGCACTTCACTTGCTGCACTTCACTTGCTGCACTTCACTTGCTGCACTTCACTTGCTGCACTTCACTTGCTGCACTTGATTTGCTGCACTTGATTTGCTGCACTTGATTTGCTGCACTTGATTTTCTGCACTTGATTTGCTGCACTTGATTTGCTGCACTTGATTTGCTGCACTTGATTTGCTGCACTTGATTTGCTGCACTTGATTTGCTGCACTTGATTTGCTGCACTTGATTTGCTGCACTTCACTTGCTGCACTTCACTTGCTGCACTTCACTTTGTGCACTTCACTTGCTACACTTCACTTGCTGCACTTCACTTGCTGCACTTGATTTGCTGCACTTGATTTGCTGCACTTGATTTGCTGCACTTGATTTGCTGCACTTGATTTGCTGCACTTGATTTGCTGCACTTGATTTGCTGCACTTGATTTGCTGCACTTGATTTGCTGCACTTGATTTGCTGCACTTCACTTGCTGCACTTCACTTGCTGCACTTCACTTGCTGCACTTGATTTGCTGCACTTGATTTGCTGCACTTGATTTGCTGCACTTGATTTGCTGCACTTGATTTGCTGCTCTTGATTTGCTGCACTTGATTTGCTGCACTTGATTTGCTGCACTTGATTTGCTGCACTTGATTTGCTGCACTTGATTTGCTGCACTTGATTTGCTGCTCTTGATTTGCTGCACTTGATTTGCTGCACTTGATTTGCTGCACTTGATTTGCTGCACTTGATTTGCTGCACTTGATTTGCTGCACTTCACTTGCTGCACTTCACTTGCTGCACTTCACTTGCTGCACTTCACTTGCTGCACTTCACTTGCTGCACTTCACTTGCTGCACTTCACTTGCTGCACTTCACTTGCTGCACTTCACTTGCTGCACTTCACTTGCTGCACTTCACTTGCTGCACTTCACTTGCTGCACTTCACTTGCTGCACTTCACTTGCTGCACTTCACTTGCTGCACTTCACTTGCTGCACTTCACTTGCTGCACTTCACTTGCTGCACTTGATTTGCTGCACTTGATTTGCTGCACTTGATTTGCTGCACTTGATTTGCTGCACTTGATTTGCTGCACTTGATTTGCTGCACTTCACTTGCTGCACTTCACTTGCTGCACTTCACTTGCTGCACTTCACTTGCTGCACTTCACTTGCTGCACTTCACTTGCTGCACTTCACTTGCTGCACTTCACTTGCTGCACTTCACTTGCTGCACTTCACTTGCTGCACTTCACTTGCTGCACTTCACTTGCTGCACTTCACTTGCTACACTTCACTTGCTGCACTTCACTTGCTGCACTTGATTTGCTGCACTTGATTTGCTGCACTTGATTTGCTGCACTTGATTTGCTGCACTTGATTTGCTGCACTTGATTTGCTGCACTTGATTTGCTGCACTTGATTTGCTGCACTTGATTTGCTGCACTTGATTTGCTGCACTTCACTTGCTGCACTTCACTTGCTGCACTTCACTTGCTGCACTTCACTTGCTGCACTTCACTTGCTGCACTTCACTTGCTGCACTTGATTTGCTGCACTTGATTTGCTGCACTTGATTTGCTGCACTTCACTTGCTGCACTTCACTTGCTGCACTTCACTTGCTGCACTTCACTTGCTGCACTTCACTTGCTGCACTTCACTTGCTGCACTTCACTTGCTGCACTTCACTTGCTGCACTTCACTTGCTGCACTTCACTTGCTGCACTTCACTTGCTGCACTTCACTTGCTGCACTTCACTTGCTACACTTCACTTGCTGCACTTCACTTGCTGCACTTGATTTGCTGCACTTGATTTGCTGCACTTGATTTGCTGCACTTGATTTGCTGCACTTGATTTGCTGCACTTGATTTGCTGCACTTGATTTGCTGCACTTGATTTGCTGCACTTGATTTGCTGCACTTGATTTGCTGCACTTCACTTGCTGCACTTCACTTGCTGCACTTCACTTGCTGCACTTCACTTGCTGCACTTCACTTGCTGCACTTCACTTGCTGCACTTGATTTGCTGCACTTGATTTGCTGCACTTGATTTGCTGCACTTGATTTTCTGCACTTGATTTGCTGCACTTGATTTGCTGCACTTGATTTGCTGCACTTGATTTGCTGCACTTGATTTGCTGCACTTGATTTGCTGCACTTGATTTGCTGCACTTGATTTGCTGCACTTCACTTGCTGCACTTCACTTGCTGCACTTCACTTGCTGCACTTCACTTGCTACACTTCACTTGCTGCACTTCACTTGCTGCACTTGATTTGCTGCACTTGATTTGCTGCACTTGATTTGCTGCACTTGATTTGCTGCACTTGATTTGCTGCACTTGATTTGCTGCACTTGATTTGCTGCACTTGATTTGCTGCACTTGATTTGCTGCACTTGATTTGCTGCACTTCACTTGCTGCACTTCACTTGCTGCACTTCACTTGCTGCACTTGATTTGCTGCACTTGATTTGCTGCACTTGATTTGCTGCACTTGATTTGCTGCACTTGATTTGCTGCTCTTGATTTGCTGCACTTGATTTGCTGCACTTGATTTGCTGCACTTGATTTGCTGCACTTGATTTGCTGCACTTGATTTGCTGCACTTGATTTGCTGCTCTTGATTTGCTGCACTTGATTTGCTGCACTTGATTTGCTGCACTTGATTTGCTGCACTTGATTTGCTGCACTTGATTTGCTGCACTTCACTTGCTGCACTTCACTTGCTGCACTTCACTTGCTGCACTTCACTTGCTGCACTTCACTTGCTGCACTTCACTTGCTGCACTTGATTTGCTGCACTTGATTTGCTGCACTTGATTTGCTGCACTTGATTTTCTGCACTTGATTTGCTGCACTTGATTTGCTGCACTTGATTTGCTGCACTTGATTTGCTGCACTTGATTTGCTGCACTTGATTTGCTGCACTTGATTTGCTGCACTTGATTTGCTGCACTTCACTTGCTGCACTTCACTTGCTGCACTTCACTTGCTGCACTTCACTTGCTACACCCAACTAACAATTCAACTTGTATTAGGTCCGATTTTTAAAATCTGATAAGCTATAGCTCACATAGAACTAATATAAGGCTTTGTTATACAATTCACCCATTTTCCAATATTTATTTTTGTTAATAGCCTGTTTAATGCCTTTTAAAATGAAATTGGCAAGTTATACATAGGGCTTGTATGCTTAAGTATAAAAGCCTTGTTTAAGGCCTGCCCAAGTTGTTTTGCCCTAAGTTATCAAAACAATTCGTATACGGCTTTCTTAAATAAGCTTGCTATACAACACACAGCAACAAGATTTGACATTTCTCTGGAGTGAAAATATTTTGCAGCGTGTCTGGTCTAATATTCTAGTGTTCGTCATTCATTTGAAAAGATTAAAAACAAATATATTATTAAGAAATCTAATTGTCAAAAAATAGTGAATAATTAATAAGAAGTTATCAAAATATCAATGAATTTCAAGTGCCCAAAGTCGTTCAACACTATGAAGCGCGCGCTCGCCGATGTGTTCCTCGATTGATGTGTTTCTTGATAGAATTTGTTTTTTTTTCTTAACTTTAACTAATGCATAAATATTTTTGTTTATTTTTGCAATTTTTCTCGTAAATATATTTGTTTTTAATCTAACAAAAAAAAATGAATGCCCTTTTAATGTTTGTTCTGAATTTATATGCGCATTGGTTTGTTTGCCTCAAATCTAGTGACAAATGGCACACACAATCCCCAAAAAAAAAAAATTAATTTTTACAAATTCCATCCAACCAAAAAATCGTTCTTAAATGGTTGTAAGGATTCCAGTATTAAATCACTTAAACTTCTATGCCTAGTTTTTCTGATTATCAATCAACAAGAAATTTGTTATACGTTATTATGTATTTGTTTGGAAAGATAAAATAAATTTTTTTAAGCAAACTTATTGAAATTATTGCCTTTTTTGGTGAGCTATTTAGTTTTGTTTGTGACAGATGTATCCCTCCGTGAGGAAATATATAGTTTTTATAAAATGTTAGTAACAAACTTAATCAAATGATTGTCTTCTTTGGTGAGCTATTTGTTTGGCTTGGGACAGCTGTGTTTCTGTGTACCTCCTTAAGTAAATGTATAGTTTTTATAAAACGTTTGTGACTAACTTAATGAAATTATTGTCTCATTTCGTGAGCTATTTCGTATGGGTTGGGACAGCTGTGCACATCTATGACGAAATATATAGTTTTTATAAAATGTTAGTAGCAAACTTATTGAAATGATTACCTTCTTCAGTAAGCTATCCTACCAGCGTACACATAAATACACCAACGAGTCGCACGTACCTACTTGCTGTTATAGTTAAGTTTTTTCCTTAACGAGAAAATTTATTTTTCAAATTGTGATTTTATAGAAATAGAAGTATTAAGTGTGATCTTTTAAAAATAATTCACTCGTTTTACACTCAAATGGTTATGTAGCTTCACATAATAACTTAAAATTGCTTAAAAGGAAGTTTCTTTCATAAGAATGTATAGAGACACAATTGTTCAAGATTTATATCTACATACATACATAATTATATAAACTCGTATGTTCTTGTATATTTCTTCTTTCAAACCCTTCAAGAATTAATTGATTCGCACTTTTTAAACTTAAAAAAAGTAACAAATATCAAGAAAATCGTATCATGTCAGTATGATTTTGGCTAGATGATTCATCTACAAATATATAGTTGCAGATGTTCTCTGTCATCGTATTATTAGGATTAAAATATGGAGTGAAATTTTTTTAAATCCAAAACGTGACCTTAACTACATGTATATTGCTGGTAAAATTGTACAGGCACAAGTATCAACTCATTAGAATTTTAACATGCATCTTCTGAATTGCGAATTGGCGTAGTGGGTAGCGTGCTGGATATGTGATTGGAGGGATGCGAGTTCAATCCTCGGAAGAGTTATCTAAGTAAGTAACATTTTTATAAATTAAATAATATTCTTATCATTTCAGAATATAGAAAAACGTAATCCAAGCTCCCGCAAGGAAAATAAAGTGACAAAATAAAAATAATAAAAATTAAATTAAATAATTCCAAGCAAGCAAATTTCTTTTATTACACAACTGCATTGAGTGGCTTTTATAAGGCCTAAATGTAAAAAATTTGTATGGCCTTTTCAAGGCCTTATTATACAAGCCTTATTATAACTTGTTTAGTTGAGCAATATTTTGTCTTTTTAAGACCTTTTTACAATGTTGTTGGAAAGGTGTTTAATTGCATAGGACTTGTGACGAAAGGTTTTAAGGGAATCAAATAGCTTCTTCAATGTGCGCCAAAATGATTTGCATAAGGCTAATATTAGTTTCGAGACAAGTCAGAAAATAGCTTGTATTGACACTTAAACAACTTAAATTGTTAGTTGGGCACTTCACTTGCTGCACTTCACTTGCTGCACTTGATTTGCTGCACTTGATTTGCTGCACTTGATTTGCTGCACTTGATTTGCTGCACTTGATTTGCTGCACTTGATTTGCTGCACTTGATTTGCTGCACTTGATTTGCTGCACTTGATTTGCTGCACTTGATTTGCTGCACTTGATTTGCTGCACTTGATTTGCTGCACTTGATTTGCTGCACTTGATTTGCTGCACTTGATTTGCTGCACTTGATTTGCTGCACTTGATTTGCTGCACTTGATTTGCTGCACTTGATTTGCTGCACTTGATTTGCTGCACTTGATTTGCTGCACTTGATTTGCTGCACTTGATTTGCTGCACTTCACTTGCTGCACTTCACTTGCTGCACTTCACTTGCTGCACTTCACTTGCTGTTGCTGCACTTCACTTGCTGCACTTCACTTGCTGTACTTCACTTGCTGCACTTCACTTGCTGCACTTCACTTGCTGCACTTCACTTGCTGCACTTCACTTGCTGCACTTCACTTGCTACACTTCACTTGCTGCACTTCACTTGCTGCACTTGATTTGCTGCACTTGATTTGCTGCACTTGATTTGCTGCACTTGATTTGCTGCACTTGATTTGCTGCACTTGATTTGCTGCACTTCACTTGCTGCACTTCACTTGCTGCACTTGATTTGCTGCACTTGATTTGCTGCACTTGATTTGCTGCACTTGATTTGCTGCACTTGATTTGCTGCACTTCACTTGCTGCACTTCACTTGCTGCACTTCACTTGCTGCACTTCACTTGCTGTTGCTGCACTTCACTTGCTGCACTTCACTTGCTGTACTTCACTTGCTGCACTTCACTTGCTGCACTTCACTTGCTGCACTTCACTTGCTGCACTTCACTTGCTGCACTTCACTTGCTACACTTCACTTGCTGCACTTCACTTGCTGCACTTGATTTGCTGCACTTGATTTGCTGCACTTGATTTGCTGCACTTGATTTGCTGCACTTGATTTGCTGCACTTGATTTGCTGCACTTCACTTGCTGCACTTCACTTGCTGCACTTGATTTGCTGCACTTGATTTGCTGCACTTGATTTGCTGCACTTGATTTGCTGCACTTGATTTGCTGCACTTGATTTGCTGCACTTGATTTGCTGCACTTGATTTGCTGCACTTGATTTGCTGCACTTGATTTGCTGCACTTGATTTGCTGCACTTGATTTGCTGCACTTGATTTGCTGCACTTGATTTGCTGCACTTGATTTGCTGCACTTGATTTGCTGCACTTGATTTGCTGCACTTGATTTGCTGCACTTGATTTGCTGCACTTGATTTGCTGCACTTGATTTGCTGCACTTGATTTGCTGCACTTGATTTGCTGCACTTGATTTGCTGCACTTGATTTGCTGCACTTGATTTGCTGCACTTGATTTGCTGCACTTGATTTGCTGCACTTGATTTGCTGCACTTGATTTGCTGCACTTGATTTGCTGCACTTGATTTGCTGCACTTGATTTGCTGCACTTCACTTGCTGCACTTCACTTGCTGCACTTCACTTGCTGCACTTCACTTGCTGTTGCTGCACTTCACTTGCTGCACTTCACTTGCTGTACTTCACTTGCTGCACTTCACTTGCTGCACTTCACTTGCTGCACTTCACTTGCTGCACTTCACTTGCTGCACTTCACTTGCTACACTTCACTTGCTGCACTTCACTTGCTGCACTTGATTTGCTGCACTTGATTTGCTGCACTTGATTTGCTGCACTTGATTTGCTGCACTTGATTTGCTGCACTTGATTTGCTGCACTTGATTTGCTGCACTTGATTTGCTGCACTTGATTTGCTGCACTTGATTTGCTGCACTTGATTTGCTGCACTTGATTTGCTGCACTTGATTTGCTGCACTTGATTTGCTGCACTTGATTTGCTGCACTTGATTTGCTGCACTTGATTTGCTGCACTTGATTTGCTGCACTTGATTTGCTGCACTTGATTTGCTGCACTTCACTTGCTGCACTTCACTTGCTGCACTTCACTTGCTGCACTTCACTTGCTGCACTTGATTTGCTGCACTTGATTTGCTGCACTTGATTTGCTGCACTTGATTTGCTGCACTTGATTTGCTGCACTTGATTTGCTGCACTTGATTTGCTGCACTTGATTTGCTGCACTTGATTTGCTGCACTTGATTTGCTGCACTTGATTTGCTGCACTTGATTTGCTGCACTTGATTTGCTGCACTTGATTTGCTGCACTTGATTTGCTGCACTTGATTTGCTGCACTTGATTTGCTGCACTTGATTTGCTGCACTTGATTTGCTGCACTTGATTTGCTGCACTTGATTTGCTGCACTTGATTTGCTGCACTTGATTTGCTGCACTTGATTTGCTGCACTTGATTTGCTGCACTTCACTTGCTGCACTTCACTTGCTGCACTTCACTTGCTGCACTTCACTTGCTGTTGCTGCACTTCACTTGCTGCACTTCACTTGCTGTACTTCACTTGCTGCACTTCACTTGCTGCACTTCACTTGCTGCACTTCACTTGCTGCACTTCACTTGCTGCACTTCACTTGCTACACTTCACTTGCTGCACTTCACTTGCTGCACTTGATTTGCTGCACTTGATTTGCTGCACTTGATTTGCTGCACTTGATTTGCTGCACTTGATTTGCTGCACTTGATTTGCTGCACTTGATTTGCTGCACTTGATTTGCTGCACTTGATTTGCTGCACTTGATTTGCTGCACTTGATTTGCTGCACTTGATTTGCTGCACTTGATTTGCTGCACTTGATTTGCTGCACTTGATTTGCTGCACTTGATTTGCTGCACTTGATTTGCTGCACTTGATTTGCTGCACTTGATTTGCTGCACTTGATTTGCTGCACTTGATTTGCTGCACTTGATTTGCTGCACTTGATTTGCTGCACTTGATTTGCTGCACTTGATTTGCTGCACTTGATTTGCTGCACTTGATTTGCTGCACTTGATTTGCTGCACTTGATTTGCTGCACTTGATTTGCTGCACTTGATTTGCTGCACTTGATTTGCTGCACTTGATTTGCTGCACTTCACTTGCTGCACTTCACTTGCTGCACTTCACTTGCTGCACTTCACTTGCTGTTGCTGCACTTCACTTGCTGCACTTCACTTGCTGTACTTCACTTGCTGCACTTCACTTGCTGCACTTCACTTGCTGCACTTCACTTGCTGCACTTCACTTGCTGCACTTCACTTGCTACACTTCACTTGCTGCACTTCACTTGCTGCACTTGATTTGCTGCACTTGATTTGCTGCACTTGATTTGCTGCACTTGATTTGCTGCACTTGATTTGCTGCACTTGATTTGCTGCACTTGATTTGCTGCACTTGATTTGCTGCACTTGATTTGCTGCACTTGATTTGCTGCACTTGATTTGCTGCACTTGATTTGCTGCACTTGATTTGCTGCACTTGATTTGCTGCACTTGATTTGCTGCACTTGATTTGCTGCACTTGATTTGCTGCACTTGATTTGCTGCACTTGATTTGCTGCACTTGATTTGCTGCACTTGATTTGCTGCACTTGATTTGCTGCACTTGATTTGCTGCACTTCACTTGCTGCACTTCACTTGCTGCACTTCACTTGCTGCACTTCACTTGCTGCACTTCACTTGCTGCACTTCACTTGCTGCACTTCACTTGCTGCACTTCACTTGCTGCACTTCACTTGCTGCACTTCACTTGCTGCACTTCACTTGCTGCACTTCACTTGCTGCACTTCACTTGCTACACTTCACTTGCTGCACTTCACTTGCTGCACTTGATTTGCTGCACTTGATTTGCTGCACTTGATTTGCTGCACTTGATTTGCTGCACTTGATTTGCTGCACTTGATTTGCTGCACTTGATTTGCTGCACTTGATTTGCTGCACTTGATTTGCTGCACTTGATTTGCTGCACTTGATTTGCTGCACTTGATTTGCTGCACTTGATTTGCTGCACTTGATTTGCTGCACTTGATTTGCTGCACTTGATTTGCTGCACTTGATTTGCTGCACTTGATTTGCTGCACTTGATTTGCTGCACTTGATTTGCTGCACTTGATTTGCTGCACTTGATTTGCTGCACTTGATTTGCTGCACTTCACTTGCTGCACTTCACTTGCTGCACTTCACTTGCTGCACTTCACTTGCTGCACTTCACTTGCTGCACTTCACTTGCTGCACTTCACTTGCTGCACTTCACTTGCTGCACTTCACTTGCTGCACTTCACTTGCTGCACTTCACTTGCTGCACTTCACTTGCTGCACTTCACTTGCTACACTTCACTTGCTGCACTTCACTTGCTGCACTTGATTTGCTGCACTTGATTTGCTGCACTTGATTTGCTGCACTTGATTTGCTGCACTTGATTTGCTGCACTTGATTTGCTGCACTTGATTTGCTGCACTTGATTTGCTGCACTTGATTTGCTGCACTTGATTTGCTGCACTTGATTTGCTGCACTTGATTTGCTGCACTTGATTTGCTGCACTTGATTTGCTGCACTTGATTTGCTGCACTTGATTTGCTGCACTTGATTTGCTGCACTTGATTTGCTGCACTTGATTTGCTGCACTTGATTTGCTGCACTTGATTTGCTGCACTTGATTTGCTGCACTTGATTTGCTGCACTTGATTTGCTGCACTTGATTTGCTGCACTTGATTTGCTGCACTTGATTTGCTGCACTTGATTTGCTGCACTTGATTTGCTGCACTTGATTTGCTGCACTTCACTTGCTGCACTTCACTTGCTGCACTTCACTTGCTGCACTTCACTTGCTGTTGCTGCACTTCACTTGCTGCACTTCACTTGCTGTACTTCACTTGCTGCACTTCACTTGCTGCACTTCACTTGCTGCACTTCACTTGCTGCACTTCACTTGCTGCACTTCACTTGCTACACTTCACTTGCTGCACTTCACTTGCTGCACTTGATTTGCTGCACTTGATTTGCTGCACTTGATTTGCTGCACTTGATTTGCTGCACTTGATTTGCTGCACTTGATTTGCTGCACTTGATTTGCTGCACTTGATTTGCTGCACTTGATTTGCTGCACTTGATTTGCTGCACTTGATTTGCTGCACTTGATTTGCTGCACTTGATTTGCTGCACTTGATTTGCTGCACTTGATTTGCTGCACTTGATTTGCTGCACTTGATTTGCTGCACTTGATTTGCTGCACTTGATTTGCTGCACTTGATTTGCTGCACTTGATTTGCTGCACTTGATTTGCTGCACTTGATTTGCTGCACTTGATTTGCTGCACTTGATTTGCTGCACTTGATTTGCTGCACTTCACTTGCTGCACTTCACTTGCTGCACTTCACTTGCTGCACTTCACTTGCTGCACTTGATTTGCTGCACTTGATTTGCTGCACTTGATTTGCTGCACTTGATTTGCTGCACTTGATTTGCTGCACTTGATTTGCTGCACTTGATTTGCTGCACTTGATTTGCTGCACTTGATTTGCTGCACTTGATTTGCTGCACTTGATTTGCTGCACTTGATTTGCTGCACTTGATTTGCTGCACTTGATTTGATGCACTTGATTTGCTGCACTTGATTTGCTGCACTTGATTTGCTGCACTTGATTTGCTGCACTTGATTTGCTGCACTTGATTTGCTGCACTTGATTTGCTGCACTTGATTTGCTGCACTTGATTTGCTGCACTTGATTTGCTGCACTTCACTTGCTGCACTTCACTTGCTGCACTTCACTTGCTGCACTTCACTTGCTGCACTTCACTTGCTGCACTTCACTTGCTGCACTTCACTTGCTGCACTTCACTTGCTGCACTTCACTTGCTGCACTTCACTTGCTGCACTTCACTTGCTGCACTTCACTTGCTGCACTTCACTTGCTACACTTCACTTGCTGCACTTCACTTGCTGCACTTGATTTGCTGCACTTGATTTGCTGCACTTGATTTGCTGCACTTGATTTGCTGCACTTGATTTGCTGCACTTGATTTGCTGCACTTGATTTGCTGCACTTGATTTGCTGCACTTGATTTGCTGCACTTGATTTGCTGCACTTCACTTGCTGCACTTCACTTGCTGCACTTCACTTGCTGCACTTCACTTGCTGCACTTCACTTGCTGCACTTCACTTGCTGCACTTGATTTGCTGCACTTGATTTGCTGCACTTGATTTGCTGCACTTGATTTTCTGCACTTGATTTGCTGCACTTGATTTGCTGCACTTGATTTGCTGCACTTGATTTGCTGCACTTGATTTGCTGCACTTGATTTGCTGCACTTGATTTGCTGCACTTGATTTGCTGCACTTCACTTGCTGCACTTCACTTGCTGCACTTCACTTGCTGCACTTCACTTGCTGCACTTCACTTGCTGCACTTCACTTGCTGCACTTCACTTGCTGCACTTCACTTGCTGCACTTCACTTGCTGCACTTCACTTGCTGCACTTCACTTGCTGCACTTCACTTGCTGCACTTCACTTGCTACACTTCACTTGCTGCACTTCACTTGCTGCACTTGATTTGCTGCACTTGATTTGCTGCACTTGATTTGCTGCACTTGATTTGCTGCACTTGATTTGCTGCACTTGATTTGCTGCACTTGATTTGCTGCACTTGATTTGCTGCACTTGATTTGCTGCACTTGATTTGCTGCACTTCACTTGCTGCACTTCACTTGCTGCACTTCACTTGCTGCACTTCACTTGCTGCACTTCACTTGCTGCACTTCACTTGCTGCACTTGATTTGCTGCACTTGATTTGCTGCACTTGATTTGCTGCACTTCACTTGCTGCACTTCACTTGCTGCACTTCACTTGCTGCACTTCACTTGCTGCACTTCACTTGCTGCACTTCACTTGCTGCACTTCACTTGCTGCACTTCACTTGCTGCACTTCACTTGCTGCACTTCACTTGCTGCACTTCAATTGCTGCACTTCACTTGCTACACTTCACTTGCTGCACTTCACTTGCTGCACTTGATTTGCTGCTCTTGATTTGCTGCACTTGATTTGCTGCACTTGATTTGCTGCACTTCACTTGCTGCATATCACTTGCTGCACTTCACTTGCTGCACTTCACTTGCTGCACTTCACTTGCTGCACTTCACTTGCTGCACTTCACTTGCTGCACTTCACTTGCTGCACTTCACTTGCTGCACTTCACTTGCTGCACTTGATTTGCTGCACTTGATTTGCTGCACTTGATTTGCTGCACTTCACTTGCTGCACTTCACTTGCTGCACTTCACTTGCTGCACTTCACTTGCTACACTTCACTTGCTGCACTTCACTTGCTGCACTTGATTTGCTGCACTTGATTTGCTGCACTTGATTTGCTGCACTTGATTTGCTGCACTTGATTTGCTGCACTTGATTTGCTGCACTTGATTTGCTGCACTTGATTTGCTGCACTTGATTTGCTGCACTTGATTTGCTGCACTTGATTTGCTGCACTTGATTTGCTGCACTTGATTTGCTGCACTTGATTTGCTGCACTTCACTTGCTGCACTTCACCTGCTGCACTTCACTTGCTGCACTTGATTTGCTGCACTTGATTTGCTGCACTTGATTTGCTGCACTTCACTTGCTGCACTTCACTTGCTGCACTTCACTTGCTGCACTTCACTTGCTGCACTTCACTTGCTGCACTTCACTTGCTGCACTTCACTTGCTGCACTTCACTTGCTGCACTTCACTTGCTGCACTTCACTTGCTGCACTTCACTTGCTGCACTTCACTTGCTGCACTTCACTTGCTACACTTCACTTGCTGCACTTCACTTGCTGCACTTGATTTGCTGCACTTGATTTGCTGCACTTGATTTGCTGCACTTGATTTGCTGCACTTGATTTGCTGCACTTGATTTGCTGCACTTGATTTGCTGCACTTGATTTGCTGCACTTGATTTGCTGCACTTGATTTGCTGCACTTGATTTGCTGCACTTGATTTGCTGCACTTGATTTGCTGCACTTGATTTGCTGCACTTGATTTGCTGCACTTGATTTGCTGCACTTGATTTGCTGCACTTGATTTGCTGCACTTGATTTGCTGCACTTGATTTGCTGCACTTGATTTGCTGCACTTGATTTGCTGCACTTCACTTGCTGCACTTCACTTGCTGCACTTCACTTGCTGCACTTCACTTGCTGCACTTCACTTGCTGCACTTCACTTGCTGCACTTCACTTGCTGCACTTCACTTGCTGCACTTCACTTGCTGCACTTCACTTGCTGCACTTCACTTGCTGCACTTCACTTGCTGCACTTCACTTGCTACACTTCACTTGCTGCACTTCACTTGCTGCACTTGATTTGCTGCACTTGATTTGCTGCACTTGATTTGCTGCACTTGATTTGCTGCACTTGATTTGCTGCACTTGATTTGCTGCACTTGATTTGCTGCACTTGATTTGCTGCACTTGATTTGCTGCACTTGATTTGCTGCACTTGATTTGCTGCACTTGATTTGCTGCACTTGATTTGCTGCACTTGATTTGCTGCACTTGATTTGCTGCACTTGATTTGCTGCACTTGATTTGCTGCACTTGATTTGCTGCACTTGATTTGCTGCACTTGATTTGCTGCACTTGATTTGCTGCACTTGATTTGCTGCACTTGATTTGCTGCACTTGATTTGCTGCACTTGATTTGCTGCACTTGATTTGCTGCACTTGATTTGCTGCACTTGATTTGCTGCACTTGATTTGCTGCACTTGATTTGCTGCACTTCACTTGCTGCACTTCACTTGCTGCACTTCACTTGCTGCACTTCACTTGCTGTTGCTGCACTTCACTTGCTGCACTTCACTTGCTGTACTTCACTTGCTGCACTTCACTTGCTGCACTTCACTTGCTGCACTTCACTTGCTGCACTTCACTTGCTGCACTTCACTTGCTACACTTCACTTGCTGCACTTCACTTGCTGCACTTGATTTGCTGCACTTGATTTGCTGCACTTGATTTGCTGCACTTGATTTGCTGCACTTGATTTGCTGCACTTGATTTGCTGCACTTGATTTGCTGCACTTGATTTGCTGCACTTGATTTGCTGCACTTGATTTGCTGCACTTGATTTGCTGCACTTGATTTGCTGCACTTGATTTGCTGCACTTGATTTGCTGCACTTGATTTGCTGCACTTGATTTGCTGCACTTGATTTGCTGCACTTGATTTGCTGCACTTGATTTGCTGCACTTGATTTGCTGCACTTGATTTGCTGCACTTGATTTGCTGCACTTGATTTGCTGCACTTGATTTGCTGCACTTGATTTGCTGCACTTGATTTGCTGCACTTGATTTGCTGCACTTGATTTGCTGCACTTCACTTGCTGCACTTCACTTGCTGCACTTCACTTGCTGCACTTCACTTGCTGCACTTGATTTGCTGCACTTGATTTGCTGCACTTGATTTGCTGCACTTGATTTGCTGCACTTGATTTGCTGCACTTGATTTGCTGCACTTGATTTGCTGCACTTGATTTGCTGCACTTGATTTGCTGCACTTGATTTGCTGCACTTGATTTGCTGCACTTGATTTGCTGCACTTGATTTGCTGCACTTGATTTGATGCACTTGATTTGCTGCACTTGATTTGCTGCACTTGATTTGCTGCACTTGATTTGCTGCACTTGATTTGCTGCACTTGATTTGCTGCACTTGATTTGCTGCACTTGATTTGCTGCACTTGATTTGCTGCACTTGATTTGCTGCACTTCACTTGCTGCACTTCACTTGCTGCACTTCACTTGCTGCACTTCACTTGCTGCACTTCACTTGCTGCACTTCACTTGCTGCACTTCACTTGCTGCACTTCACTTGCTGCACTTCACTTGCTGCACTTCACTTGCTGCACTTCACTTGCTGCACTTCACTTGCTGCACTTCACTTGCTACACTTCACTTGCTGCACTTCACTTGCTGCACTTGATTTGCTGCACTTGATTTGCTGCACTTGATTTGCTGCACTTGATTTGCTGCACTTGATTTGCTGCACTTGATTTGCTGCACTTGATTTGCTGCACTTGATTTGCTGCACTTGATTTGCTGCACTTGATTTGCTGCACTTCACTTGCTGCACTTCACTTGCTGCACTTCACTTGCTGCACTTCACTTGCTGCACTTCACTTGCTGCACTTCACTTGCTGCACTTGATTTGCTGCACTTGATTTGCTGCACTTGATTTGCTGCACTTGATTTTCTGCACTTGATTTGCTGCACTTGATTTGCTGCACTTGATTTGCTGCACTTGATTTGCTGCACTTGATTTGCTGCACTTGATTTGCTGCACTTGATTTGCTGCACTTGATTTGCTGCACTTCACTTGCTGCACTTCACTTGCTGCACTTCACTTGCTGCACTTCACTTGCTGCACTTCACTTGCTGCACTTCACTTGCTGCACTTCACTTGCTGCACTTCACTTGCTGCACTTCACTTGCTGCACTTCACTTGCTGCACTTCACTTGCTGCACTTCACTTGCTGCACTTCACTTGCTACACTTCACTTGCTGCACTTCACTTGCTGCACTTGATTTGCTGCACTTGATTTGCTGCACTTGATTTGCTGCACTTGATTTGCTGCACTTGATTTGCTGCACTTGATTTGCTGCACTTGATTTGCTGCACTTGATTTGCTGCACTTGATTTGCTGCACTTGATTTGCTGCACTTCACTTGCTGCACTTCACTTGCTGCACTTCACTTGCTGCACTTCACTTGCTGCACTTCACTTGCTGCACTTCACTTGCTGCACTTGATTTGCTGCACTTGATTTGCTGCACTTGATTTGCTGCACTTCACTTGCTGCACTTCACTTGCTGCACTTCACTTGCTGCACTTCACTTGCTGCACTTCACTTGCTGCACTTCACTTGCTGCACTTCACTTGCTGCACTTCACTTGCTGCACTTCACTTGCTGCACTTCACTTGCTGCACTTCAATTGCTGCACTTCACTTGCTACACTTCACTTGCTGCACTTCACTTGCTGCACTTGATTTGCTGCTCTTGATTTGCTGCACTTGATTTGCTGCACTTGATTTGCTGCACTTCACTTGCTGCATATCACTTGCTGCACTTCACTTGCTGCACTTCACTTGCTGCACTTCACTTGCTGCACTTCACTTGCTGCACTTCACTTGCTGCACTTCACTTGCTGCACTTCACTTGCTGCACTTCACTTGCTGCACTTGATTTGCTGCACTTGATTTGCTGCACTTGATTTGCTGCACTTCACTTGATGCACTTCACTTGCTGCACTTCACTTGCTGCACTTCACTTGCTACACTTCACTTGCTGCACTTCACTTGCTGCACTTGATTTGCTGCACTTGATTTGCTGCACTTGATTTGCTGCACTTGATTTGCTGCACTTGATTTGCTGCACTTGATTTGCTGCACTTGATTTGCTGCACTTGATTTGCTGCACTTGATTTGCTGCACTTGATTTGCTGCACTTGATTTGCTGCACTTGATTTGCTGCACTTGATTTGCTGCACTTGATTTGCTGCACTTCACTTGCTGCACTTCACCTGCTGCACTTCACTTGCTGCACTTGATTTGCTGCACTTGATTTGCTGCACTTGATTTGCTGCACTTGATTTGCTGCACTTGATTTGCTGCACTTGATTTGCTGCACTTGATTTGCTGCACTTGATTTGCTGCACTTGATTTGCTGCACTTGATTTGCTGCACTTGATTTGCTGCACTTGATTTGCTGCACTTGATTTGCTGCACTTGATTTGCTGCACTTGATTTGCTGCACTTGATTTGATGCACTTGATTTGCTGCACTTGATTTGCTGCACTTGATTTGCTGCACTTGATTTGCTGCACTTGATTTGCTGCACTTGATTTGCTGCACTTGATTTGCTGCACTTGATTTGCTGCACTTGATTTGCTGCACTTGATTTGCTGCACTTCACTTGCTGCACTTCACTTGCTGCACTTCACTTGCTGCACTTCACTTGCTGCACTTCACTTGCTGCACTTCACTTGCTGCACTTCACTTGCTGCACTTCACTTGCTGCACTTCACTTGCTGCACTTCACTTGCTGCACTTCACTTGCTGCACTTCACTTGCTGCACTTCACTTGCTACACTTCACTTGCTGCACTTCACTTGCTGCACTTGATTTGCTGCACTTGATTTGCTGCACTTGATTTGCTGCACTTGATTTGCTGCACTTGATTTGCTGCACTTGATTTGCTGCACTTGATTTGCTGCACTTGATTTGCTGCACTTGATTTGCTGCACTTGATTTGCTGCACTTGATTTGCTGCACTTGATTTGCTGCACTTGATTTGCTGCACTTCACTTGCTGCACTTCACTTGCTGCACTTCACTTGCTGCACTTCACTTGCTGCACTTCACTTGCTGCACTTCACTTGCTGCACTTGATTTGCTGCACTTGATTTGCTGCACTTGATTTGCTGCACTTCACTTGCTGCACTTCACTTGCTGCACTTCACTTGCTGCACTTCACTTGCTGCACTTCACTTGCTGCACTTCACTTGCTGCACTTCACTTGCTGCACTTCACTTGCTGCACTTCACTTGCTGCACTTCACTTGCTGCACTTCACTTGCTGCACTTCACTTGCTGCACTTCACTTGCTACACTTCACTTGCTGCACTTCACTTGCTGCACTTGATTTGCTGCACTTGATTTGCTGCACTTGATTTGCTGCACTTGATTTGCTGCACTTGATTTGCTGCACTTGATTTGCTGCACTTGATTTGCTGCACTTGATTTGCTGCACTTGATTTGCTGCACTTGATTTGCTGCACTTGATTTGCTGCACTTCACTTGCTGCACTTCACTTGCTGCACTTCACTTGCTGCACTTCACTTGCTGCACTTCACTTGCTGCACTTCACTTGCTGCACTTGATTTGCTGCACTTGATTTGCTGCACTTGATTTGCTGCACTTGATTTTCTGCACTTGATTTGCTGCACTTGATTTGCTGCACTTGATTTGCTGCACTTGATTTGCTGCACTTGATTTGCTGCACTTGATTTGCTGCACTTGATTTGCTGCACTTCACTTGCTGCACTTCACTTGCTGCACTTCACTTGCTGCACTTCACTTGCTACACTTCACTTGCTGCACTTCACTTGCTGCACTTGATTTGCTGCACTTGATTTGCTGCACTTGATTTGCTGCACTTGATTTGCTGCACTTGATTTGCTGCACTTGATTTGCTGCACTTGATTTGCTGCACTTGATTTGCTGCACTTGATTTGCTGCACTTGATTTGCTGCACTTCACTTGCTGCACTTCACTTGCTGCACTTCACTTGCTGCACTTGATTTGCTGCACTTGATTTGCTGCACTTGATTTGCTGCACTTGATTTTCTGCACTTGATTTGCTGCACTTGATTTGCTGCACTTGATTTGCTGCACTTGATTTGCTGCACTTGATTTGCTGCACTTGATTTGCTGCACTTGATTTGCTGCACTTGATTTGCTGCACTTGATTTGCTGCACTTGATTTGCTGCTCTTGATTTGCTGCACTTGATTTGCTGCACTTGATTTGCTGCACTTCACTTGCTGCACTTCACTTGCTGCACTTCACTTGCTGCACTTCACTTGCTGCACTTCACTTGCTGCACTTCACTTGCTGCACTTCACTTGCTGCACTTCACTTGCTGCACTTCACTTGCTGCACTTCACTTGCTGCACTTCACTTGCTGCACTTCACTTGCTACACTTCACTTGCTGCACTTCACTTGCTGCACTTGATTTGCTGCACTTGATTTGCTGCACTTGATTTGCTGCACTTGATTTGCTGCACTTGATTTGCTGCACTTGATTTGCTGCACTTGATTTGCTGCACTTGATTTGCTGCACTTGATTTGCTGCACTTGATTTGCTGCACTTGATTTGCTGCACTTGATTTGCTGCACTTGATTTGCTGCACTTGATTTGCTGCACTTGATTTGCTGCACTTGATTTGCTGCACTTGATTTGCTGCACTTGATTTGCTGCACTTGATTTGCTGCACTTGATTTGCTGCACTTGATTTGCTGCACTTGATTTGCTGCACTTGATTTGCTGCACTTGATTTGCTGCACTTGATTTGCTGCACTTCACTTGCTGCACTTCACTTGCTGCACTTCACTTGCTGCACTTGATTTGCTGCACTTGATTTGCTGCACTTGATTTGCTGCACTTGATTTGCTGCACTTGATTTGCTGCACTTGATTTGCTGCACTTCACTTGCTGCACTTCACTTGCTGCACTTCACTTGCTGCACTTCACTTGCTGCACTTGATTTGCTGCACTTGATTTGCTGCACTTGATTTGCTGCACTTGATTTGCTGCACTTGATTTGCTGCACTTCACTTGCTGTTGCTGCACTTCACTTGCTGCACTTCACTTGCTGCACTTCACTTGCTGCACTTCACTTGCTGCACTTGATTTGCTGCACTTGATTTGCTGCACTTGATTTGCTGCACTTGATTTGCTGCACTTGATTTGCTGCACTTGATTTGCTGCACTTGATTTGCTGCACTTCACTTGCTGTTGCTGCACTTCACTTGCTGCACTTCACTTGCTGCACTTCACTTGCTGCACTTCACTTGCTGCACTTCACTTGCTGCACTTCACTTGCTGCACTTCACTTGCTGCACTTCACTTGCTGCACTTCACTTGCTGCACTTCACTTGCTGCACTTCACTTGCTGCACTTCACTTGCTGCACTTCACTTGCTGCACTTGATTTGCTGCACTTGATTTGCTGCACTTGATTTGCTGCACTTGATTTGCTGCACTTGATTAGCTGCACTTGATTTGCTGCACTTGATTTGCTGCACTTGATTTGCTGCACTTGATTTGCTGCACTTCACTTGCTGCACTTCACTTGCTGCACTTCACTTGCTGCACTTCACTTGCTGCACTTCACTTGCTGCACTTCACTTGCTGCACTTCACTTGCTGCACTTCACTTGCTGCACTTCACTTGCTGCACTTCACTTGCTGCACTTCACTTGCTGCACTTCACTTGCTGCACTTCACTTGCTGCACTTGATTTGCTGCACTTGATTTGCTGCACTTGATTTGCTGCACTTGATTTGCTGCACTTGATTTGCTGCACTTCACTTGCTGCACTTCACTTGCTGCACTTCACTTGCCGCACTTCACTTGCTGCACTTCACTTGCTGCACTTCACTTGCTGCACTTCACTTGCTGCACTTCACTTGCTGCACTTCACTTGCTGCACTTCACTTGCTGCACTTCACTTGCTGCACTTCACTTGCTGCACTTCACTTGCTGCACTTGATTTGCTGCACTTGATTTGCTGCACTTGATTTGCTGCACTTGATTTGCTGCACTTGATTTGCTGCACTTGATTTGCTGCACTTGATTTGCTGCACTTCACTTGCTGCACTTCACTTGCTGCACTTCACTTGCTGCACTTCACTTGCTGCACTTCACTTGCTGCACTTGATTTGCTGCACTTGATTTGCTGCACTTGATTTGCTGCACTTGATTTGCTGCACTTGATTTGCTGCACTTGATTTGCTGCACTTGATTTGCTGCACTTGATTTGCTGCACTTGATTTGCTGCACTTGATTTGCTGCACTTGATTTGCTGCACTTGATTTGCTGCACTTGATTTGCTGCACTTGATTTGCTGCACTTGATTTGCTGCACTTGATTTGCTGCACTTGATTTGCTGCACTTGATTTGCTGCACTTGATTTGCTGCACTTGATTTGCTGCACTTGATTTGCTGCACTTGATTTGCTGCACTTGATTTGCTGCACTTGATTTGCTGCACTTGATTTGCTGCACTTGATTTGCTGCACTTGATTTGCTGCACTTGATTTGCTGCACTTCACTTGCTGCACTTCACTTGCTGCACTTCACTTGCTGCACTTCACTTGCTGCACTTCGCTTGCTGCACTTCACTTGCTGCACTTCACTTGCTGCACTTGATTTGCTGCACTTGATTTGCTGCACTTGATTTTCTGCACTTGATTTGCTGCACTTGATTTGTTGCACTTGATTTGCTGCACATGATTTGCTGCACTTGATTTGCTGCACTTGATTTGCTGCACTTGATTTGATGCACTTTACTTGCTGCACTTCGCTTGCTGCACTTCACTTGCTGCACTTCACTTGCTGCACTTGATTTGCTGCACTTGATTTGCTGCACTTGATTTGCTGCACTTGATTTGCTGCACTTGATTTGCTGCACTTGATTTGCTGCACTTGATTTGCTGCACTTGATTTGCTGCACTTGATTTGCTGCACTTGATTTGCTGCACTTGATTTGCTGCACTTGATTTGCTGCACTTGATTTGCTGCACTTGATTTGCTGCACTTGATTTGCTGCACTTGATTTGCTGCACTTGATTTGCTGCACTTCACTTGCTGCACTTCACTTGCTGCACTTCACTTGCTGCACTTGATTTGCTGCACTTGATTTGCTGCACTTGATTTGCTGCACTTGATTTCCTGCACTTGATTTGCTGCACTTGATTTGCTGCACTTGATTTGCTGCACTTGATTTGCTGCACTTGATTTGCTGCACTTGATTTGCTGCACTTGATTTGCTGCACTTGATTTGCTGCACTTGATTTGCTGCACTTGATTTGCTGCACTTGATTTGCTGCACTTGATTTGCTGCACTTGATTTGCTGCACTTGATTTGCTGCACTTGATTTGCTGCACTTGATTTGCTGCACTTGATTTGCTGCACTTGATTTGCTGCACTTGATTTGCTGCACTTGATTTGCTGCACTTCACTTGCTGCACTTCACTTGCTGCACTTCACTTGCTGCACTTCACTTGCTGCACTTCACTTGCTGCACTTCACTTGCTGCACTTCACTTGCTGCACTTCACTTGCTGCACTTCATTTGCTGTACTTCATTTGCTGCACTTCATTTGCTGCACTTCACTTGCTGCACTTCACTTGCTGCACTTGATTTGCTGCACTTGATTTGCTGCACTTGATTTGCTGCACTTGATTTCCTGCACTTGATTTGCTGCACTTGATTTGCTGCACTTGATTTGCTGCACTTGATTTGCTGCACTTGATTTGCTGCACTTGATTTGCTGCACTTGATTTGCTGCACTTGATTTGCTGCACTTGATTTGCTGCACTTGATTTGCTGCACTTGATTTGCTGCACTTGATTTGCTGCACTTGATTTGCTGCACTTGATTTGCTGCACTTGATTTGCTGCACTTGATTTGCTGCACTTGATTTGCTGCACTTGATTTGCTGCACTTGATTTGCTGCACTTGATTTGCTGCACTTCACTTGCTGCACTTCACTTGCTGCACTTCACTTGCTGCACTTCACTTGCTGCACTTCACTTGCTGCACTTCACTTGCTGCACTTCACTTGCTGCACTTCACTTGCTGCACTTCACTTGCTGCACTTCACTTGCTGCACTTCATTTGCTGTACTTCATTTGCTGCACTTCATTTGCTGCACTTCACTTGCTGCACTTGATTTGCTGCACTTGATTTGCTGCACTTCACTTGCTGCACTTCACTTGCTGCACTTCACTTGCTGCACTTCACTTGCTGCACTTCACTTGCTGCACTTGATTTGCTGCACTTGATTTGCTGCACTTGATTTGCTGCACTTGATTTGCTGCACTTGATTTGCTGCACTTGATTTGCTGCACTTGATTTGCTGCACTTCACTTGCTGTTGCTGCACTTCACTTGCTGCACTTCACTTGCTGCACTTCACTTGCTGCACTTCACTTGCTGCACTTCACTTGCTGCACTTCACTTGCTGCACTTCACTTGCTGCACTTCACTTGCTGCACTTCACTTGCTGCACTTCACTTGCTGCACTTCACTTGCTGCACTTCACTTGCTGCACTTCACTTGCTGCACTTCACTTGCTGCACTTCACTTGCTGCACTTCACTTGCTGCACTTCATTTGCTGCACTTCACTTGCTGCACTTCACTTGCTGCACTTCACTTGCTGCACATCACTTGCTGCACTTCACTTGCTGCACTTCACTTGCTGCACTTGATTTGCTGCACTTGATTTGCTGCACTTGATTTGCTGCACTTGATTTGCTGCACTTGATTTGCTGCACTTGATTTGCTGCACTTGATTTGCTGCACTTGATTTGCTGCACTTGATTTGCTGCACTTGATTTGCTGCACTTGATTTGCTGCACTTGATTTGCTGCACTTGATTTGCTGCACTTGATTTGCTGCACTTGATTTGCTGCACTTGATTTGCTGCACTTCACTTGCTGCACTTCACTTGCTGCACTTCACTTGCTGCACTTGATTTGCTGCACTTGATTTGCTGCACTTGATTTGCTGCACTTGATTTGCTGCACTTGATTTGCTGCTCTTGATTTGCTGCACTTGATTTGCTGCACTTGATTTGCTGCACTTGATTTGCTGCACTTGATTTGCTGCACTTGATTTGCTGCACTTGATTTGCTGCTCTTGATTTGCTGCACTTGATTTGCTGCACTTGATTTGCTGCACTTGATTTGCTGCACTTGATTTGCTGCACTTGATTTGCTGCACTTCACTTGCTGCACTTCACTTGCTGCACTTCACTTGCTGCACTTCACTTGCTGCACTTCACTTGCTGCACTTCACTTGCTGCACTTGATTTGCTGCACTTGATTTGCTGCACTTGATTTGCTGCACTTGATTTTCTGCACTTGATTTGCTGCACTTGATTTGCTGCACTTGATTTGCTGCACTTGATTTGCTGCACTTGATTTGCTGCACTTGATTTGCTGCACTTGATTTGCTGCACTTGATTTGCTGCACTTCACTTGCTGCACTTCACTTGCTGCACTTCACTTGCTGCACTTCACTTGCTACACCCAACTAACAATTCAACTTGTATTAGGTCCGATTTTTAAAATCTGATAAGCTATAGCTCACATAGAACTAATATAAGGCTTTGTTATACAATTCACCCATTTTCCAATATTTATTTTTGTTAATAGCCTGTTTAATGCCTTTTAAAATGAAATTGGCAAGTTATACATAGGGCTTGTATGCTTAAGTATAAAAGCCTTGTTTAAGGCCTGCCCAAGTTGTTTTGCCCTAAGTTATCAAAACAATTCGTATACGGCTTTCTTAAATAAGCTTGCTATACAACACACAGCAACAAGATTTGACATTTCTCTGGAGTGAAAATATTTTGCAGCGTGTCTGGTCTAATATTCTAGTGTTCGTCATTCATTTGAAAAGATTAAAAACAAATATATTATTAAGAAATCTAATTGTCAAAAAATAGTGAATAATTAATAAGAAGTTATCAAAATATCAATGAATTTCAAGTGCCCAAAGTCGTTCAACACTATGAAGCGCGCGCTCGCCGATGTGTTCCTCGATTGATGTGTTTCTTGATAGAATTTGTTTTTTTTTCTTAACTTTAACTAATGCATAAATATTTTTGTTTATTTTTGCAATTTTTCTCGTAAATATATTTGTTTTTAATCTAACAAAAAAAAATGAATGCCCTTTTAATGTTTGTTCTGAATTTATATGCGCATTGGTTTGTTTGCCTCAAATCTAGTGACAAATGGCACACACAATCCCCAAAAAAAAAAAATTAATTTTTACAAATTCCATCCAACCAAAAAATCGTTCTTAAATGGTTGTAAGGATTCCAGTATTAAATCACTTAAACTTCTATGCCTAGTTTTTCTGATTATCAATCAACAAGAAATTTGTTATACGTTATTATGTATTTGTTTGGAAAGATAAAATAAATTTTTTTAAGCAAACTTATTGAAATTATTGCCTTTTTTGGTGAGCTATTTAGTTTTGTTTGTGACAGATGTATCCCTCCGTGAGGAAATATATAGTTTTTATAAAATGTTAGTAACAAACTTAATCAAATGATTGTCTTCTTTGGTGAGCTATTTGTTTGGCTTGGGACAGCTGTGTTTCTGTGTACCTCCTTAAGTAAATGTATAGTTTTTATAAAACGTTTGTGACTAACTTAATGAAATTATTGTCTCATTTCGTGAGCTATTTCGTATGGGTTGGGACAGCTGTGCACATCTATGACGAAATATATAGTTTTTATAAAATGTTAGTAGCAAACTTATTGAAATGATTACCTTCTTCAGTAAGCTATCCTACCAGCGTACACATAAATACACCAACGAGTCGCACGTACCTACTTGCTGTTATAGTTAAGTTTTTTCCTTAACGAGAAAATTTATTTTTCAAATTGTGATTTTATAGAAATAGAAGTATTAAGTGTGATCTTTTAAAAATAATTCACTCGTTTTACACTCAAATGGTTATGTAGCTTCACATAATAACTTAAAATTGCTTAAAAGGAAGTTTCTTTCATAAGAATGTATAGAGACACAATTGTTCAAGATTTATATCTACATACATACATAATTATATAAACTCGTATGTTCTTGTATATTTCTTCTTTCAAACCCTTCAAGAATTAATTGATTCGCACTTTTTAAACTTAAAAAAAGTAACAAATATCAAGAAAATCGTATCATGTCAGTATGATTTTGGCTAGATGATTCATCTACAAATATATAGTTGCAGATGTTCTCTGTCATCGTATTATTAGGATTAAAATATGGAGTGAAATTTTTTTAAATCCAAAACGTGACCTTAACTACATGTATATTGCTGGTAAAATTGTACAGGCACAAGTATCAACTCATTAGAATTTTAACATGCATCTTCTGAATTGCGAATTGGCGTAGTGGGTAGCGTGCTGGATATGTGATTGGAGGGATGCGAGTTCAATCCTCGGAAGAGTTATCTAAGTAAGTAACATTTTTATAAATTAAATAATATTCTTATCATTTCAGAATATAGAAAAACGTAATCCAAGCTCCCGCAAGGAAAATAAAGTGACAAAATAAAAATAATAAAAATTAAATTAAATAATTCCAAGCAAGCAAATTTCTTTTATTACACAACTGCATTGAGTGGCTTTTATAAGGCCTAAATGTAAAAAATTTGTATGGCCTTTTCAAGGCCTTATTATACAAGCCTTATTATAACTTGTTTAGTTGAGCAATATTTTGTCTTTTTAAGACCTTTTTACAATGTTGTTGGAAAGGTGTTTAATTGCATAGGACTTGTGACGAAAGGTTTTAAGGGAATCAAATAGCTTCTTCAATGTGCGCCAAAATGATTTGCATAAGGCTAATATTAGTTTCGAGACAAGTCAGAAAATAGCTTGTATTGACACTTAAACAACTTAAATTGTTAGTTGGGCACTTCACTTGCTGCACTTCACTTGCTGCACTTGATTTGCTGCACTTGATTTGCTGCACTTGATTTGCTGCACTTGATTTGCTGCACTTGATTTGCTGCACTTGATTTGCTGCACTTGATTTGCTGCACTTGATTTGCTGCACTTGATTTGCTGCACTTGATTTGCTGCACTTGATTTGCTGCACTTGATTTGCTGCACTTGATTTGCTGCACTTGATTTGCTGCACTTGATTTGCTGCACTTGATTTGCTGCACTTGATTTGCTGCACTTGATTTGCTGCACTTGATTTGCTGCACTTGATTTGCTGCACTTGATTTGCTGCACTTGATTTGCTGCACTTGATTTGCTGCACTTCACTTGCTGCACTTCACTTGCTGCACTTCACTTGCTGCACTTCACTTGCTGTTGCTGCACTTCACTTGCTGCACTTCACTTGCTGTACTTCACTTGCTGCACTTCACTTGCTGCACTTCACTTGCTGCACTTCACTTGCTGCACTTCACTTGCTGCACTTCACTTGCTACACTTCACTTGCTGCACTTCACTTGCTGCACTTGATTTGCTGCACTTGATTTGCTGCACTTGATTTGCTGCACTTGATTTGCTGCACTTGATTTGCTGCACTTGATTTGCTGCACTTCACTTGCTGCACTTCACTTGCTGCACTTGATTTGCTGCACTTGATTTGCTGCACTTGATTTGCTGCACTTGATTTGCTGCACTTGATTTGCTGCACTTGATTTGCTGCACTTGATTTGCTGCACTTGATTTGCTGCACTTGATTTGCTGCACTTGATTTGCTGCACTTGATTTGCTGCACTTGATTTGCTGCACTTGATTTGCTGCACTTGATTTGCTGCACTTGATTTGCTGCACTTGATTTGCTGCACTTGATTTGCTGCACTTGATTTGCTGCACTTGATTTGCTGCACTTGATTTGCTGCACTTGATTTGCTGCACTTGATTTGCTGCACTTGATTTGCTGCACTTGATTTGCTGCACTTGATTTGCTGCACTTGATTTGCTGCACTTGATTTGCTGCACTTGATTTGCTGCACTTGATTTGCTGCACTTGATTTGCTGCACTTGATTTGCTGCACTTGATTTGCTGCACTTCACTTGCTGCACTTCACTTGCTGCACTTCACTTGCTGCACTTCACTTGCTGTTGCTGCACTTCACTTGCTGCACTTCACTTGCTGTACTTCACTTGCTGCACTTCACTTGCTGCACTTCACTTGCTGCACTTCACTTGCTGCACTTCACTTGCTGCACTTCACTTGCTACACTTCACTTGCTGCACTTCACTTGCTGCACTTGATTTGCTGCACTTGATTTGCTGCACTTGATTTGCTGCACTTGATTTGCTGCACTTGATTTGCTGCACTTGATTTGCTGCACTTGATTTGCTGCACTTGATTTGCTGCACTTGATTTGCTGCACTTGATTTGCTGCACTTGATTTGCTGCACTTGATTTGCTGCACTTGATTTGCTGCACTTGATTTGCTGCACTTGATTTGCTGCACTTGATTTGCTGCACTTGATTTGCTGCACTTGATTTGCTGCACTTGATTTGCTGCACTTCACTTGCTGCACTTCACTTGCTGCACTTCACTTGCTGCACTTCACTTGCTGCACTTGATTTGCTGCACTTGATTTGCTGCACTTGATTTGCTGCACTTGATTTGCTGCACTTGATTTGCTGCACTTGATTTGCTGCACTTGATTTGCTGCACTTGATTTGCTGCACTTGATTTGCTGCACTTGATTTGCTGCACTTGATTTGCTGCACTTGATTTGCTGCACTTGATTTGCTGCACTTGATTTGCTGCACTTGATTTGCTGCACTTGATTTGCTGCACTTGATTTGCTGCACTTGATTTGCTGCACTTGATTTGCTGCACTTGATTTGCTGCACTTGATTTGCTGCACTTGATTTGCTGCACTTGATTTGCTGCACTTGATTTGCTGCACTTGATTTGCTGCACTTCACTTGCTGCACTTCACTTGCTGCACTTCACTTGCTGCACTTCACTTGCTGTTGCTGCACTTCACTTGCTGCACTTCACTTGCTGTACTTCACTTGCTGCACTTCACTTGCTGCACTTCACTTGCTGCACTTCACTTGCTGCACTTCACTTGCTGCACTTCACTTGCTACACTTCACTTGCTGCACTTCACTTGCTGCACTTGATTTGCTGCACTTGATTTGCTGCACTTGATTTGCTGCACTTGATTTGCTGCACTTGATTTGCTGCACTTGATTTGCTGCACTTGATTTGCTGCACTTGATTTGCTGCACTTGATTTGCTGCACTTGATTTGCTGCACTTGATTTGCTGCACTTGATTTGCTGCACTTGATTTGCTGCACTTGATTTGCTGCACTTGATTTGCTGCACTTGATTTGCTGCACTTGATTTGCTGCACTTGATTTGCTGCACTTGATTTGCTGCACTTGATTTGCTGCACTTGATTTGCTGCACTTGATTTGCTGCACTTGATTTGCTGCACTTGATTTGCTGCACTTGATTTGCTGCACTTGATTTGCTGCACTTGATTTGCTGCACTTGATTTGCTGCACTTGATTTGCTGCACTTGATTTGCTGCACTTGATTTGCTGCACTTGATTTGCTGCACTTGATTTGCTGCACTTCACTTGCTGCACTTCACTTGCTGCACTTCACTTGCTGCACTTCACTTGCTGTTGCTGCACTTCACTTGCTGCACTTCACTTGCTGTACTTCACTTGCTGCACTTCACTTGCTGCACTTCACTTGCTGCACTTCACTTGCTGCACTTCACTTGCTGCACTTCACTTGCTACACTTCACTTGCTGCACTTCACTTGCTGCACTTGATTTGCTGCACTTGATTTGCTGCACTTGATTTGCTGCACTTGATTTGCTGCACTTGATTTGCTGCACTTGATTTGCTGCACTTGATTTGCTGCACTTGATTTGCTGCACTTGATTTGCTGCACTTGATTTGCTGCACTTGATTTGCTGCACTTGATTTGCTGCACTTGATTTGCTGCACTTGATTTGCTGCACTTGATTTGCTGCACTTGATTTGCTGCACTTGATTTGCTGCACTTGATTTGCTGCACTTGATTTGCTGCACTTGATTTGCTGCACTTGATTTGCTGCACTTGATTTGCTGCACTTCACTTGCTGCACTTCACTTGCTGCACTTCACTTGCTGCACTTCACTTGCTGCACTTCACTTGCTGCACTTCACTTGCTGCACTTCACTTGCTGCACTTCACTTGCTGCACTTCACTTGCTGCACTTCACTTGCTGCACTTCACTTGCTGCACTTCACTTGCTGCACTTCACTTGCTACACTTCACTTGCTGCACTTCACTTGCTGCACTTGATTTGCTGCACTTGATTTGCTGCACTTGATTTGCTGCACTTGATTTGCTGCACTTGATTTGCTGCACTTGATTTGCTGCACTTGATTTGCTGCACTTGATTTGCTGCACTTGATTTGCTGCACTTGATTTGCTGCACTTGATTTGCTGCACTTGATTTGCTGCACTTGATTTGCTGCACTTGATTTGCTGCACTTGATTTGCTGCACTTGATTTGCTGCACTTGATTTGCTGCACTTGATTTGCTGCACTTGATTTGCTGCACTTGATTTGCTGCACTTGATTTGCTGCACTTGATTTGCTGCACTTGATTTGCTGCACTTCACTTGCTGCACTTCACTTGCTGCACTTCACTTGCTGCACTTCACTTGCTGCACTTCACTTGCTGCACTTCACTTGCTGCACTTCACTTGCTGCACTTCACTTGCTGCACTTCACTTGCTGCACTTCACTTGCTGCACTTCACTTGCTGCACTTCACTTGCTGCACTTCACTTGCTACACTTCACTTGCTGCACTTCACTTGCTGCACTTGATTTGCTGCACTTGATTTGCTGCACTTGATTTGCTGCACTTGATTTGCTGCACTTGATTTGCTGCACTTGATTTGCTGCACTTGATTTGCTGCACTTGATTTGCTGCACTTGATTTGCTGCACTTGATTTGCTGCACTTGATTTGCTGCACTTGATTTGCTGCACTTGATTTGCTGCACTTGATTTGCTGCACTTGATTTGCTGCACTTGATTTGCTGCACTTGATTTGCTGCACTTGATTTGCTGCACTTGATTTGCTGCACTTGATTTGCTGCACTTGATTTGCTGCACTTGATTTGCTGCACTTGATTTGCTGCACTTGATTTGCTGCACTTGATTTGCTGCACTTGATTTGCTGCACTTGATTTGCTGCACTTGATTTGCTGCACTTGATTTGCTGCACTTGATTTGCTGCACTTGATTTGCTGCACTTCACTTGCTGCACTTCACTTGCTGCACTTCACTTGCTGCACTTCACTTGCTGTTGCTGCACTTCACTTGCTGCACTTCACTTGCTGTACTTCACTTGCTGCACTTCACTTGCTGCACTTCACTTGCTGCACTTCACTTGCTGCACTTCACTTGCTGCACTTCACTTGCTGCACTTCACTTGCTACACTTCACTTGCTGCACTTCACTTGCTGCACTTGATTTGCTGCACTTGATTTGCTGCACTTGATTTGCTGCACTTGATTTGCTGCACTTGATTTGCTGCACTTGATTTGCTGCACTTGATTTGCTGCACTTGATTTGCTGCACTTGATTTGCTGCACTTGATTTGCTGCACTTGATTTGCTGCACTTGATTTGCTGCACTTGATTTGCTGCACTTGATTTGCTGCACTTGATTTGCTGCACTTGATTTGCTGCACTTGATTTGCTGCACTTGATTTGCTGCACTTGATTTGCTGCACTTGATTTGCTGCACTTGATTTGCTGCACTTGATTTGCTGCACTTGATTTGCTGCACTTGATTTGCTGCACTTGATTTGCTGCACTTCACTTGCTGCACTTCACTTGCTGCACTTCACTTGCTGCACTTCACTTGCTGCACTTGATTTGCTGCACTTGATTTGCTGCACTTGATTTGCTGCACTTGATTTGCTGCACTTGATTTGCTGCACTTGATTTGCTGCACTTGATTTGCTGCACTTGATTTGCTGCACTTGATTTGCTGCACTTGATTTGCTGCACTTGATTTGCTGCACTTGATTTGCTGCACTTGATTTGCTGCACTTGATTTGATGCACTTGATTTGCTGCACTTGATTTGCTGCACTTGATTTGCTGCACTTGATTTGCTGCACTTGATTTGCTGCACTTGATTTGCTGCACTTGATTTGCTGCACTTGATTTGCTGCACTTGATTTGCTGCACTTGATTTGCTGCACTTCACTTGCTGCACTTCACTTGCTGCACTTCACTTGCTGCACTTCACTTGCTGCACTTCACTTGCTGCACTTCACTTGCTGCACTTCACTTGCTGCACTTCACTTGCTGCACTTCACTTGCTGCACTTCACTTGCTGCACTTCACTTGCTGCACTTCACTTGCTGCACTTCACTTGCTACACTTCACTTGCTGCACTTCACTTGCTGCACTTGATTTGCTGCACTTGATTTGCTGCACTTGATTTGCTGCACTTGATTTGCTGCACTTGATTTGCTGCACTTGATTTGCTGCACTTGATTTGCTGCACTTGATTTGCTGCACTTGATTTGCTGCACTTGATTTGCTGCACTTCACTTGCTGCACTTCACTTGCTGCACTTCACTTGCTGCACTTCACTTGCTGCACTTCACTTGCTGCACTTCACTTGCTGCACTTGATTTGCTGCACTTGATTTGCTGCACTTGATTTGCTGCACTTGATTTTCTGCACTTGATTTGCTGCACTTGATTTGCTGCACTTGATTTGCTGCACTTGATTTGCTGCACTTGATTTGCTGCACTTGATTTGCTGCACTTGATTTGCTGCACTTGATTTGCTGCACTTCACTTGCTGCACTTCACTTGCTGCACTTCACTTGCTGCACTTCACTTGCTGCACTTCACTTGCTGCACTTCACTTGCTGCACTTCACTTGCTGCACTTCACTTGCTGCACTTCACTTGCTGCACTTCACTTGCTGCACTTCACTTGCTGCACTTCACTTGCTGCACTTCACTTGCTACACTTCACTTGCTGCACTTCACTTGCTGCACTTGATTTGCTGCACTTGATTTGCTGCACTTGATTTGCTGCACTTGATTTGCTGCACTTGATTTGCTGCACTTGATTTGCTGCACTTGATTTGCTGCACTTGATTTGCTGCACTTGATTTGCTGCACTTGATTTGCTGCACTTCACTTGCTGCACTTCACTTGCTGCACTTCACTTGCTGCACTTCACTTGCTGCACTTCACTTGCTGCACTTCACTTGCTGCACTTGATTTGCTGCACTTGATTTGCTGCACTTGATTTGCTGCACTTCACTTGCTGCACTTCACTTGCTGCACTTCACTTGCTGCACTTCACTTGCTGCACTTCACTTGCTGCACTTCACTTGCTGCACTTCACTTGCTGCACTTCACTTGCTGCACTTCACTTGCTGCACTTCACTTGCTGCACTTCAATTGCTGCACTTCACTTGCTACACTTCACTTGCTGCACTTCACTTGCTGCACTTGATTTGCTGCTCTTGATTTGCTGCACTTGATTTGCTGCACTTGATTTGCTGCACTTCACTTGCTGCATATCACTTGCTGCACTTCACTTGCTGCACTTCACTTGCTGCACTTCACTTGCTGCACTTCACTTGCTGCACTTCACTTGCTGCACTTCACTTGCTGCACTTCACTTGCTGCACTTCACTTGCTGCACTTGATTTGCTGCACTTGATTTGCTGCACTTGATTTGCTGCACTTCACTTGCTGCACTTCACTTGCTGCACTTCACTTGCTGCACTTCACTTGCTACACTTCACTTGCTGCACTTCACTTGCTGCACTTGATTTGCTGCACTTGATTTGCTGCACTTGATTTGCTGCACTTGATTTGCTGCACTTGATTTGCTGCACTTGATTTGCTGCACTTGATTTGCTGCACTTGATTTGCTGCACTTGATTTGCTGCACTTGATTTGCTGCACTTGATTTGCTGCACTTGATTTGCTGCACTTGATTTGCTGCACTTGATTTGCTGCACTTCACTTGCTGCACTTCACCTGCTGCACTTCACTTGCTGCACTTGATTTGCTGCACTTGATTTGCTGCACTTGATTTGCTGCACTTGATTTGCTGCACTTGATTTGCTGCACTTGATTTGCTGCACTTGATTTGCTGCACTTGATTTGCTGCACTTGATTTGCTGCACTTGATTTGCTGCACTTGATTTGCTGCACTTGATTTGCTGCACTTGATTTGCTGCACTTGATTTGCTGCACTTGATTTGCTGCACTTGATTTGATGCACTTGATTTGCTGCACTTGATTTGCTGCACTTGATTTGCTGCACTTGATTTGCTGCACTTGATTTGCTGCACTTGATTTGCTGCACTTGATTTGCTGCACTTGATTTGCTGCACTTGATTTGCTGCACTTGATTTGCTGCACTTCACTTGCTGCACTTCACTTGCTGCACTTCACTTGCTGCACTTCACTTGCTGCACTTCACTTGCTGCACTTCACTTGCTGCACTTCACTTGCTGCACTTCACTTGCTGCACTTCACTTGCTGCACTTCACTTGCTGCACTTCACTTGCTGCACTTCACTTGCTGCACTTCACTTGCTACACTTCACTTGCTGCACTTCACTTGCTGCACTTGATTTGCTGCACTTGATTTGCTGCACTTGATTTGCTGCACTTGATTTGCTGCACTTGATTTGCTGCACTTGATTTGCTGCACTTGATTTGCTGCACTTGATTTGCTGCACTTGATTTGCTGCACTTGATTTGCTGCACTTGATTTGCTGCACTTGATTTGCTGCACTTGATTTGCTGCACTTCACTTGCTGCACTTCACTTGCTGCACTTCACTTGCTGCACTTCACTTGCTGCACTTCACTTGCTGCACTTCACTTGCTGCACTTCACTTGCTGCACTTGATTTGCTGCACTTGATTTGCTGCACTTGATTTGCTGCACTTCACTTGCTGCACTTCACTTGCTGCACTTCACTTGCTGCACTTCACTTGCTGCACTTCACTTGCTGCACTTCACTTGCTGCACTTCACTTGCTGCACTTCACTTGCTGCACTTCACTTGCTGCACTTCACTTGCTGCACTTCACTTGCTGCACTTCACTTGCTGCACTTCACTTGCTACACTTCACTTGCTGCACTTCACTTGCTGCACTTGATTTGCTGCACTTGATTTGCTGCACTTGATTTGCTGCACTTGATTTGCTGCACTTGATTTGCTGCACTTGATTTGCTGCACTTGATTTGCTGCACTTGATTTGCTGCACTTGATTTGCTGCACTTGATTTGCTGCACTTGATTTGCTGCACTTCACTTGCTGCACTTCACTTGCTGCACTTCACTTGCTGCACTTCACTTGCTGCACTTCACTTGCTGCACTTCACTTGCTGCACTTGATTTGCTGCACTTGATTTGCTGCACTTGATTTGCTGCACTTGATTTTCTGCACTTGATTTGCTGCACTTGATTTGCTGCACTTGATTTGCTGCACTTGATTTGCTGCACTTGATTTGCTGCACTTGATTTGCTGCACTTGATTTGCTGCACTTCACTTGCTGCACTTCACTTGCTGCACTTCACTTGCTGCACTTCACTTGCTACACTTCACTTGCTGCACTTCACTTGCTGCACTTGATTTGCTGCACTTGATTTGCTGCACTTGATTTGCTGTACTTGATTTGCTGCACTTGATTTGCTGCACTTGATTTGCTGCACTTGATTTGCTGCACTTGATTTGCTGCACTTGATTTGCTGCACTTGATTTGCTGCACTTCACTTGCTGCACTTCACTTGCTGCACTTCACTTGCTGCACTTGATTTGCTGCACTTGATTTGCTGCACTTGATTTGCTGCACTTGATTTTCTGCACTTGATTTGCTGCACTTGATTTGCTGCACTTGATTTGCTGCACTTGATTTGCTGCACTTGATTTGCTGCACTTGATTTGCTGCACTTGATTTGCTGCACTTGATTTGCTGCACTTGATTTGCTGCACTTGATTTGCTGCTCTTGATTTGCTGCACTTGATTTGCTGCACTTGATTTGCTGCACTTCACTTGCTGCACTTCACTTGCTGCACTTCACTTGCTGCACTTCACTTGCTGCACTTCACTTGCTGCACTTCACTTGCTGCACTTCACTTGCTGCACTTCACTTGCTGCACTTCACTTGCTGCACTTCACTTGCTGCACTTCACTTGCTGCACTTCACTTGCTACACTTCACTTGCTGCACTTCACTTGCTGCACTTGATTTGCTGCACTTGATTTGCTGCACTTGATTTGCTGCACTTGATTTGCTGCACTTGATTTGCTGCACTTGATTTGCTGCACTTGATTTGCTGCACTTGATTTGCTGCACTTGATTTGCTGCACTTGATTTGCTGCACTTGATTTGCTGCACTTGATTTGCTGCACTTGATTTGCTGCACTTGATTTGCTGCACTTGATTTGCTGCACTTGATTTGCTGCACTTGATTTGCTGCACTTGATTTGCTGCACTTGATTTGCTGCACTTGATTTGCTGCACTTGATTTGCTGCACTTGATTTGCTGCACTTGATTTGCTGCACTTGATTTGCTGCACTTGATTTGCTGCACTTGATTTGCTGCACTTCACTTGCTGCACTTCACTTGCTGCACTTCACTTGCTGCACTTGATTTGCTGCACTTGATTTGCTGCACTTGATTTGCTGCACTTGATTTGCTGCACTTGATTTGCTGCACTTGATTTGCTGCACTTCACTTGCTGCACTTCACTTGCTGCACTTCACTTGCTGCACTTCACTTGCTGCACTTGATTTGCTGCACTTGATTTGCTGCACTTGATTTGCTGCACTTGATTTGCTGCACTTGATTTGCTGCACTTCACTTGCTGTTGCTGCACTTCACTTGCTGCACTTCACTTGCTGCACTTCACTTGCTGCACTTCACTTGCTGCACTTGATTTGCTGCACTTGATTTGCTGCACTTGATTTGCTGCACTTGATTTGCTGCACTTGATTTGCTGCACTTGATTTGCTGCACTTGATTTGCTGCACTTCACTTGCTGTTGCTGCACTTCACTTGCTGCACTTCACTTGCTGCACTTCACTTGCTGCACTTCACTTGCTGCACTTCACTTGCTGCACTTCACTTGCTGCACTTCACTTGCTGCACTTCACTTGCTGCACTTCACTTGCTGCACTTCACTTGCTGCACTTCACTTGCTGCACTTCACTTGCTGCACTTGATTTGCTGCACTTGATTTGCTGCACTTGATTTGCTGCACTTGATTTGCTGCACTTGATTAGCTGCACTTGATTTGCTGCACTTGATTTGCTGCACTTGATTTGCTGCACTTGATTTGCTGCACTTCACTTGCTGCACTTCACTTGCTGCACTTCACTTGCTGCACTTCACTTGCTGCACTTCACTTGCTGCACTTCACTTGCTGCACTTCACTTGCTGCACTTCACTTGCTGCACTTCACTTGCTGCACTTCACTTGCTGCACTTCACTTGCTGCACTTCACTTGCTGCACTTCACTTGCTGCACTTGATTTGCTGCACTTGATTTGCTGCACTTGATTTGCTGCACTTGATTTGCTGCACTTGATTTGCTGCACTTCACTTGCTGCACTTCACTTGCTGCACTTCACTTGCCGCACTTCACTTGCTGCACTTCACTTGCTGCACTTCACTTGCTGCACTTCACTTGCTGCACTTCACTTGCTGCACTTCACTTGCTGCACTTCACTTGCTGCACTTCACTTGCTGCACTTCACTTGCTGCACTTCACTTGCTGCACTTGATTTGCTGCACTTGATTTGCTGCACTTGATTTGCTGCACTTGATTTGCTGCACTTGATTTGCTGCACTTGATTTGCTGCACTTGATTTGCTGCACTTCACTTGCTGCACTTCACTTGCTGCACTTCACTTGCTGCACTTCACTTGCTGCACTTCACTTGCTGCACTTGATTTGCTGCACTTGATTTGCTGCACTTGATTTGCTGCACTTGATTTGCTGCACTTGATTTGCTGCACTTGATTTGCTGCACTTGATTTGCTGCACTTGATTTGCTGCACTTGATTTGCTGCACTTGATTTGCTGCACTTGATTTGCTGCACTTGATTTGCTGCACTTGATTTGCTGCACTTGATTTGCTGCACTTGATTTGCTGCACTTGATTTGCTGCACTTGATTTGCTGCACTTGATTTGCTGCACTTGATTTGCTGCACTTGATTTGCTGCACTTGATTTGCTGCACTTGATTTGCTGCACTTGATTTGCTGCACTTGATTTGCTGCACTTGATTTGCTGCACTTGATTTGCTGCACTTGATTTGCTGCACTTCACTTGCTGCACTTCACTTGCTGCACTTCACTTGCTGCACTTCACTTGCTGCACTTCACTTGCTGCACTTCGCTTGCTGCACTTCACTTGCTGCACTTCACTTGCTGCACTTGATTTGCTGCACTTGATTTGCTGCACTTGATTTTCTGCACTTGATTTGCTGCACTTGATTTGTTGCACTTGATTTGCTGCACATGATTTGCTGCACTTGATTTGCTGCACTTGATTTGCTGCACTTGATTTGATGCACTTTACTTGCTGCACTTCGCTTGCTGCACTTCACTTGCTGCACTTCACTTGCTGCACTTGATTTGCTGCACTTGATTTGCTGCACTTGATTTGCTGCACTTGATTTGCTGCACTTGATTTGCTGCACTTGATTTGCTGCACTTGATTTGCTGCACTTGATTTGCTGCACTTGATTTGCTGCACTTGATTTGCTGCACTTGATTTGCTGCACTTGATTTGCTGCACTTGATTTGCTGCACTTGATTTGCTGCACTTGATTTGCTGCACTTGATTTGCTGCACTTGATTTGCTGCACTTCACTTGCTGCACTTCACTTGCTGCACTTCACTTGCTGCACTTGATTTGCTGCACTTGATTTGCTGCACTTGATTTGCTGCACTTGATTTCCTGCACTTGATTTGCTGCACTTGATTTGCTGCACTTGATTTGCTGCACTTGATTTGCTGCACTTGATTTGCTGCACTTGATTTGCTGCACTTGATTTGCTGCACTTGATTTGCTGCACTTGATTTGCTGCACTTGATTTGCTGCACTTGATTTGCTGCACTTGATTTGCTGCACTTGATTTGCTGCACTTGATTTGCTGCACTTGATTTGCTGCACTTGATTTGCTGCACTTGATTTGCTGCACTTGATTTGCTGCACTTGATTTGCTGCACTTGATTTGCTGCACTTGATTTGCTGCACTTCACTTGCTGCACTTCACTTGCTGCACTTCACTTGCTGCACTTCACTTGCTGCACTTCACTTGCTGCACTTCACTTGCTGCACTTCACTTGCTGCACTTCACTTGCTGCACTTCACTTGCTGCACTTCATTTGCTGTACTTCATTTGCTGCACTTCATTTGCTGCACTTCACTTGCTGCACTTCACTTGCTGCACTTGATTTGCTGCACTTGATTTGCTGCACTTGATTTGCTGCACTTGATTTCCTGCACTTGATTTGCTGCACTTGATTTGCTGCACTTGATTTGCTGCACTTGATTTGCTGCACTTGATTTGCTGCACTTGATTTGCTGCACTTGATTTGCTGCACTTGATTTGCTGCACTTGATTTGCTGCACTTGATTTGCTGCACTTGATTTGCTGCACTTGATTTGCTGCACTTGATTTGCTGCACTTGATTTGCTGCACTTGATTTGCTGCACTTGATTTGCTGCACTTGATTTGCTGCACTTGATTTGCTGCACTTGATTTGCTGCACTTGATTTGCTGCACTTCACTTGCTGCACTTCACTTGCTGCACTTCACTTGCTGCACTTCACTTGCTGCACTTCACTTGCTGCACTTCACTTGCTGCACTTCACTTGCTGCACTTCACTTGCTGCACTTCACTTGCTGCACTTCACTTGCTGCACTTCATTTGCTGTACTTCATTTGCTGCACTTCATTTGCTGCACTTCACTTGCTGCACTTGATTTGCTGCACTTGATTTGCTGCACTTCACTTGCTGCACTTCACTTGCTGCACTTCACTTGCTGCACTTCACTTGCTGCACTTCACTTGCTGCACTTGATTTGCTGCACTTGATTTGCTGCACTTGATTTGCTGCACTTGATTTGCTGCACTTGATTTGCTGCACTTGATTTGCTGCACTTGATTTGCTGCACTTCACTTGCTGTTGCTGCACTTCACTTGCTGCACTTCACTTGCTGCACTTCACTTGCTGCACTTCACTTGCTGCACTTCACTTGCTGCACTTCACTTGCTGCACTTCACTTGCTGCACTTCACTTGCTGCACTTCACTTGCTGCACTTCACTTGCTGCACTTCACTTGCTGCACTTCACTTGCTGCACTTCACTTGCTGCACTTCACTTGCTGCACTTCACTTGCTGCACTTCACTTGCTGCACTTCATTTGCTGCACTTCACTTGCTGCACTTCACTTGCTGCACTTCACTTGCTGCACATCACTTGCTGCACTTCACTTGCTGCACTTCACTTGCTGCACTTGATTTGCTGCACTTGATTTGCTGCACTTGATTTGCTGCACTTGATTTGCTGCACTTGATTTGCTGCACTTGATTTGCTGCACTTGATTTGCTGCACTTGATTTGCTGCACTTGATTTGCTGCACTTCACTTGCTGCACTTCACTTGCTGCACTTCACTTGCTGCACTTCACTTGCTGCACTTCACTTGCTGCACTTCACTTGCTGCACTTGATTTGCTGCACTTGATTTGCTGCACTTGATTTGCTGCACTTGATTTGCTGCACTTGATTTGCTGCACTTGATTTGCTGCACTTGATTTGCTGCACTTGATTTGCTGCACTTGATTTGCTGCACTTGATTTGCTGCACTTGATTTGCTGCACTTGATTTGCTGCACTTGATTTGCTGCACTTGATTTGCTGCACTTGATTTGCTGCACTTGATTTGCTGCACTTGATTTGCTGCACTTGATTTGCTGCACTTGATTTGCTGCACTTGATTTGCTGCACTTGATTTGCTGCACTTGATTTGCTGCACTTGATTTGCTGCACTTGATTTGCTGCACTTGATTTGCTGCACTTGATTTGCTGCACTTCACTTGCTGCACTTCACTTGCTGCACTTCACTTGCTGCACTTGATTTGCTGCACTTGATTCGCTGCACTTGATTTGCTGCACTTGATTTGCTGCACTTGATTTGCTGCACTTCACTTGCTGCACTTCACTTGCTGCACTTCACTTGCTGCACTTCACTTGCTGCACTTCACTTGCTGCACTTCACTTGCTGCACTTCACTTGCTACACTTCACTTGCTGCACTTCACTTGCTGCACTTGATTTGCTGCACTTGATTTGCTGCACTTGATTTGCTGCACTTGATTTGCTGCACTTGATTTGCTGCACTTGATTTGCTGCACTTGATTTGCTGCACTTGATTTGCTGCACTTGATTTGCTGCACTTGATTTGCTGCACTTGATTTGCTGCACTTGATTTGCTGCACTTGATTTGCTGCACTTGATTTGCTGCACTTGATTTGCTGCAATTGATTTGCTGCACTTGATTTGCTGCACTTGATTTGCTGCACTTGATTTGATGCACTTGATTTGCTGCACTTGATTTGCTGCACTTGATTTGCTGCACTTGATTTGCTGCACTTGATTTGCTGCACTTGATTTGCTGCACTTGATTTGCTGCACTTGATTTGCTGCACTTGATTTGCTGCACTTGATTTGCTGCACTTCACTTGCTGCACTTCACTTGCTGCACTTCACTTGCTGCACTTCACTTGCTGCACTTCACTTGCTGCACTTCACTTGCTGCACTTCACTTGCTGCACTTCACTTGCTGCACTTCACTTGCTGCACTTCACTTGCTGCACTTCACTTGCTGCACTTCACTTGCTGCACTTCACTTGCTGCACTTCACTTGCTACACTTCACTTGCTGCACTTCACTTGCTGCACTTGATTTGCTGCACTTGATTTGCTGCACTTGATTTGCTGCACTTGATTTGCTGCACTTGATTTGCTGCACTTGATTTGCTGCACTTGATTTGCTGCACTTGATTTGCTGCACTTGATTTGCTGCACTTGATTTGCTGCACTTGATTTGCTGCACTTGATTTGCTGCACTTGATTTGCTGCACTTGATTTGCTGCACTTGATTTGCTGCACTTGATTTGCTGCACTTGATTTGCTGCACTTGATTTGCTGCACTTGATTTGCTGCACTTGATTTGCTGCACTTGATTTGCTGCACTTGATTTGCTGCACTTCACTTGCTGCACTTCACTTGCTGCACTTGATTTGCTGCACTTGATTTGCTGCACTTGATTTGCTGCACTTGATTTGCTGCACTTGATTTGCTGCACTTGATTTGCTGCACTTGATTTGCTGCACTTGATTTGCTGCACTTGATTTGCTGCACTTGATTTGCTGCACTTGATTTGCTGCACTTGATTTGCTGCACTTGATTTGCTGCACTTGATTTGCTGCACTTGATTTGATGCACTTGATTTGCTGCACTTGATTTGCTGCACTTGATTTGCTGCACTTGATTTGCTGCACTTGATTTGCTGCACTTGATTTGCTGCACTTGATTTGCTGCACTTGATTTGCTGCACTTGATTTGCTGCACTTGATTTGCTGCACTTCACTTGCTGCACTTCACTTGCTGCACTTCACTTGCTGCACTTCGCTTGCTGCACTTCACTTGCTGCACTTCACTTGCTGCACTTCACTTGCTGCACTTCACTTGCTACACTTCATTTGCTGCACTTCACTTGCTGCACTTGATTTGCTGCACTTGATTTGCTGCACTTGATTTGCTGCACTTGATTTGCTGCACTTGATTTGCTGCACTTGATTTGCTGCACTTGATTTGCTGCACTTGATTTGCTGCACTTGATTTGCTGCACTTGATTTGCTGCACTTCACTTGCTGCACTTCACTTGCTGCACTTCACTTGCTGCACTTCACTTGCTGCACTTCACTTGCTGCACTTCACTTGCTGCACTTGATTTGCTGCACTTGATTTGCTGCACTTGATTTGCTGCACTTGATTTTCTGCACTTGATTTGCTGCACTTGATTTGCTGCACTTGATTTGCTGCACTTGATTTGCTGCACTTGATTTGCTGCACTTGATTTGCTGCACTTGATTTGCTGCACTTGATTTGCTGCACTTCACTTGCTGCACTTCACTTGCTGCACTTCACTTGCTGCACTTCACTTGCTGCACTTCACTTGCTGCACTTCACTTGCTGCACTTCACTTGCTGCACTTCACTTGCTGCACTTCACTTGCTGCACTTCACTTGCTGCACTTCACTTGCTGCACTTCACTTGCTACACTTCACTTGCTGCACTTCACTTGCTGCACTTGATTTGCTGCACTTGATTTGCTGCACTTGATTTGCTGCACTTGATTTGCTGCACTTGATTTGCTGCACTTGATTTGCTGCACTTGATTTGCTGCACTTGATTTGCTGCACTTGATTTGCTGCACTTGATTTGCTGCACTTCACTTGCTGCACTTCACTTGCTGCACTTCACTTGCTGCACTTCACTTGCTGCACTTCACTTGCTGCACTTCACTTGCTGCACTTGATTTGCTGCACTTGATTTGCTGCACTTGATTTGCTGCACTTCACTTGCTGCACTTCACTTGCTGCACTTCACTTGCTGCACTTCACTTGCTGCACTTCACTTGCTACACTTCACTTGCTGCACTTCACTTGCTGCACTTGATTTGCTGCACTTGATTTGCTGCACTTGATTTGCTGCACTTGATTTGCTGCACTTGATTTGCTGCACTTGATTTGCTGCACTTGATTTGCTGCACTTGATTTGCTGCACTTGATTTGCTGCACTTGATTTGCTGCACTTGATTTGCTGCACTTGATTTGCTGCACTTGATTTGCTGCACTTGATTTGCTGCACTTGATTTGCTGCACTTGATTTGCTGCACTTGATTTGCTGCACTTGATTTGCTGCACTTGATTTGCTGCACTTGATTTGCTGCACTTGATTTGCTGCACTTGATTTGCTGCACTTGATTTGCTGCACTTGATTTGCTGCACTTGATTTGCTGCACTTGATTTGCTGCACTTGATTTGCTGCACTTCACTTGCTGCACTTCACTTGCTGCACTTGATTTGCTGCACTTGATTTGCTGCACTTGATTTGCTGCACTTGATTTGCTGCACTTGATTTGCTGCACTTGATTTGCTGCACTTGATTTGCTGCACTTGATTTGCTGCACTTGATTTGCTGCACTTGATTTGCTGCACTTGATTTGCTGCACTTGATTTGCTGCACTTGATTTGCTGCACTTGATTTGCTGCACTTGATTTGATGCACTTGATTTGCTGCACTTGATTTGCTGCACTTGATTTGCTGCACTTGATTTGCTGCACTTGATTTGCTGCACTTGATTTGCTGCACTTGATTTGCTGCACTTGATTTGCTGCACTTGATTTGCTGCACTTGATTTGCTGCACTTCACTTGCTGCACTTCACTTGCTGCACTTCACTTGCTGCACTTCACTTGCTGCACTTCACTTGCTGCACTTCACTTGCTGCACTTCACTTGCTGCACTTCACTTGCTGCACTTCACTTGCTGCACTTCACTTGCTGCACTTCACTTGCTGCACTTCACTTGCTGCACTTCACTTGCTACACTTCACTTGCTGCACTTCACTTGCTGCACTTGATTTGCTGCACTTGATTTGCTGCACTTGATTTGCTGCACTTGATTTGCTGCACTTGATTTGCTGCACTTGATTTGCTGCACTTGATTTGCTGCACTTGATTTGCTGCACTTGATTTGCTGCACTTGATTTGCTGCACTTGATTTGCTGCACTTCACTTGCTGCACTTCACTTGCTGCACTTCACTTGCTGCACTTCACTTGCTGCACTTCACTTGCTGCACTTCACTTGCTGCACTTGATTTGCTGCACTTGATTTGCTGCACTTGATTTGCTGCACTTCACTTGCTGCACTTCACTTGCTGCACTTCACTTGCTGCACTTCACTTGCTGCACTTCACTTGCTGCACTTCACTTGCTGCACTTCACTTGCTGCACTTCACTTGCTGCACTTCACTTGCTGCACTTCACTTGCTGCACTTCACTTGCTGCACTTCACTTGCTGCACTTCACTTGCTACACTTCACTTGCTGCACTTCACTTGCTGCACTTGATTTGCTGCACTTGATTTGCTGCATTTGATTTGCTGCACTTGATTTGCTGCACTTGATTTGCTGCACTTGATTTGCTGCACTTGATTTGCTGCACTTGATTTGCTGCACTTGATTTGCTGCACTTGATTTGCTGCACTTCACTTGCTGCACTTCACTTGCTGCACTTCACTTGCTGCACTTCACTTGCTGCACTTCACTTGCTGCACTTCACTTGCTGCACTTGATTTGCTGCACTTGATTTGCTGCACTTTATTTGCTGCACTTGATTTTCTGCACTTGATTTGCTGCACTTGATTTGCTGCACTTGATTTGCTGCACTTGATTTGCTGCACTTGATTTGCTGCACTTGATTTGCTGCACTTGATTTGCTGCACTTGATTTGCTGCACTTGATTTGCTGCTCTTGATTTGCTGCACTTGATTTGCTGCACTTGATTTGCTGCACTTCACTTGCTGCATATCACTTGCTGCACTTCACTTGCTGCACTTCACTTGCTGCACTTCACTTGCTGCACTTCACTTGCTGCACTTCACTTGCTGCACTTCACTTGCTGCACTTCACTTGCTGCACTTCACTTGCTGCACTTCACTTGCTGCACTTCACTTGCTGCACTTCACTTGCTGCACTTCACTTGCTGCACTTCACTTGCTGCACTTCACTTGCTACACTTCACTTGCTGCACTTGATTTGCTGCACTTGATTTGCTGCACTTGATTTGCTGCACTTGATTTGCTGCACTTGATTTGCTGCACTTGATTTGCTGCACTTGATTTGATGCACTTTACTTGCTGCACTTCGCTTGCTGCACTTCACTTGCTGCACTTCACTTGCTGCACTTGATTTGCTGCACTTGATTTGCTGCACTTGATTTGCTGCACTTGATTTGCTGCACTTGATTTGCTGCACTTGATTTGCTGCACTTGATTTGCTGCACTTGATTTGCTGCACTTGATTTGCTGCACTTGATTTGCTGCACTTGATTTGCTGCACTTGATTTGCTGCACTTGATTTGCTGCACTTCACTTGCTGCACTTCACTTGCTGCACTTCACTTGCTGCACTTGATTTGCTGCACTTGATTTGCTGCACTTGATTTGCTGCACTTGATTTCCTGCACTTGATTTGCTGCACTTGATTTGCTGCACTTGATTTGCTGCACTTGATTTGCTGCACTTGATTTGCTGCACTTGATTTGCTGCACTTGATTTGCTGCACTTGATTTGCTGCACTTGATTTGCTGCACTTGATTTGCTGCACTTGATTTGCTGCACTTGATTTGCTGCACTTGATTTGCTGCACTTGATTTGCTGCACTTGATTTGCTGCACTTGATTTGCTGCACTTGATTTGCTGCACTTGATTTGCTGCACTTGATTTGCTGCACTTCACTTGCTGCACTTCACTTGCTGCACTTCACTTGCTGCACTTCACTTGCTGCACTTCACTTGCTGCACTTCACTTGCTGCACTTCACTTGCTGCACTTCACTTGGTGCACTTCACTTGCTGCACTTCATTTGCTGTACTTCATTTGCTGCACTTCATTTGCTGCACTTCACTTGCTGCACTTCACTTGCTGCACTTCACTTGCTGCACTTCACTTGCTGCACTTCACTTGCTGCACTTCACTTGCTGCACTTCACTTGCTGCACTTCACTTGCTGCACTTCACTTGCTGCACTTCACTTGCTGCACTTCACTTGCTGCACTTCACTTGCTGCACTTCATTTGCTGCACTTCACTTGCTGCACTTCACTTGCTGCACTTCAATTGCTGCACTTCACTTGCTGCACTTCACTTGCTGCACTTGATTTGCTGCACTTGATTTGCTGCACTTGATTTGCTGCACTTGATTTCCTGCACTTGATTTGCTGCACTTGATTTGCTGCACTTGATTTGCTGCACTTGATTTGCTGCACTTCACTTGCTGCACTTCACTTGCTGCACTTCACTTGCTGCACTTCACTTGCTGCACTTCACTTGCTGCACTTCACTTGCTGCACTTCACTTGCTGCACTTCACTTGCTGCACTTCACTTGCTGCACTTCACTTGCTGCACTTCACTTGCTGCACTTCACTTGCTGCACTTCACTTGCTGCACTTCACTTGCTGCACTTCACTTGCTGCACTTCACTTGCTGCACTTCACTTGCTACACTTCACTTGCTGCACTTCACTTGCTGCACTTGATTTGCTGCACTTGATTTGCTGCACTTGATTTGCTGCACTTGATTTGCTGCACTTGATTTGCTGCACTTGATTTGCTGCACTTGATTTGCTGCACTTGATTTGCTGCACTTGATTTGCTGCACTTGATTTGCTGCACTTGATTTGCTGCACTTGATTTGCTGCACTTGATTTGCTGCACTTGATTTGCTGCACTTGATTTGCTGCACTTGATTTGCTGCACTTGATTTGCTGCACTTCACTTGCTGCACTTCACTTGCTGCACTTCACTTGCTGCACTTCACTTGCTGCACTTCACTTGCTGCACTTCACTTGCTGCACTTCACTTGCTGCACTTCACTTGCTGCACTTCACTTGCTGCACTTCACTTGCTGCACTTCACTTGCTGCACTTCACTTGCTGCACTTCACTTGCTGCACTTCACTTGCTGCACTTCACTTGCTGCACTTCACTTGCTGCACTTCACTTGCTACACTTCACTTGCTGCACTTCACTTGCTGCACTTGATTTGCTGCACTTGATTTGCTGCACTTGATTTGCTGCACTTGATTTGCTGCACTTGATTTGCTGCACTTGATTTGCTGCACTTGATTTGCTGCACTTGATTTGCTGCACTTGATTTCCTGCACTTGATTTGCTGCACTTGATTTGCTGCACTTGATTTGCTGCACTTGATTTGCTGCACTTGATTTGCTGCACTTGATTTGCTGCACTTGATTTGCTGCACTTGATTTTCTGCACTTGATTTGCTGCACTTCACTTGCTGCACTTCACTTGCTGCACTTCACTTGCTGCACTTCACTTGCTGCACTTCACTTGCTGCACTTCACTTGCTGCACTTCACTTGCTGCACTTCACTTGCTGCACTTCACTTGCTGCACTTCACTTGCTGCACTTCACTTGCTGCACTTCACTTGCTGCACTTCACTTGCTGCACTTCACTTGCTGCACTTCACTTGCTGCACTTCACTTGCTGCACTTCACTTGCTGCACTTCACTTGCTGCACTTCACTTGCTGCACTTCACTTGCTGCACTTCACTTGCTGCACTTCACTTGCTGCACTTCACTTGCTGCACTTCACTTGCTGCACTTCACTTGCTGCACTTCACTTGCTGCACTTCACTTGCTGCACTTCACTTGCTGCACTTCACTTGCTGCACTTCATTTGCTGCACTTCACTTGCTGCACTTCACTTGCTGCACTTCACTTGCTGCACTTCACTTGCTGCACTTCACTTGCTGCACTTCACTTGCTGCACTTCACTTGCTGCACTTCACTTGCTGCACTTCACTTGCTGCACTTCACTTGCTGCACTTCACTTGCTGCACTTCACTTGCTGCACTTCACTTGCTGCACTTCACTTGCTGCACTTCACTTGCTGCACTTCACTTGCTGCACTTCACTTGCTGCACTTCACTTGCTGCACTTCACTTGCTGCACTTCACTTGCTGCACTTCACTTGGTGCACTTCACTTGCTGCACTTCACTTGCTGCACTTCACTTGCTGCACTTCACTTGCTGCACTTCACTTGCTGCACTTCACTTGCTGCACTTCACTTGCTGCACTTCACTTGCTGCACTTCACTTGCTGCACTTCACTTGCTGCACTTCACTTGCTGCACTTCACTTGCTGCACTTCACTTGGTGCACTTCACTTGGTGCACTTCACTTGGTGCACTTCACTTGGTGCACTTCACTTGGTGCACTTCACTTGGTGCACTTCACTTGCTGCACTTCACTTGCTGCACTCCACTTGCTGCACTTCACTTGCTGCACTTCACTTGCTGCACTTCACTTGCTGCACTTCACTTGCTGCACTTCACTTGCTGCACTTCACTTGCTGCACTTCACTTGCTGCACTTCACTTGCTGCACTTCACTTGCTGCACTTCACTTGCTGCACTTCACTTGCTGCACTTCACTTGCTGCACTTCACTTGCTGCACTTCACTTGCTGCACTTCACTTGCTGCACTTCACTTGCTGCACTTCACTTGCTGCACTTCACTTGCTGCACTTCACTTGCTGCACTTCACTTGCTGCACTTCACTTGCTGCACTTCACTTGCTGCACTTCACTTGCTGCACTTCACTTGCTGCACTTCACTTGCTGCACTTCACTTGCTGCACTTCACTTGCTGCACTTCACTTGCTGCACTTCACTTGCTGCACTTCACTTGCTGCACTTCACTTGCTGCACTTCACTTGTGCACTTCACTTGCTGCACTTCACTTGCTGCACTTCACTTGCTGCACTTCACTTGCTGCACTTCACTTGCTGCACTTCACTTGCTGCACTTCACTTGCTGCACTTCACTTGCTGCACTTCACTTGCTGCACTTCACTTGCTGCACTTCACTTGGTGCACTTCACTTGGTGCACTTCACTTGGTGCACTTCACTTGGTGCACTTCACTTGGTGCACTTCACTTGCTGCACTTCACTTGCTGCACTCCACTTGCTGCACTTCACTTGCTGCACTTCACTTGCTGCACTTCACTTGCTGCACTTCACTTGCTGCACTTCACTTGCTGCACTTCACTTGCTGCACTTCACTTGCTGCACTTCACTTGCTGCAGCTTCACTTGCTGCACTTCAATTGCTGCACTTCACTTGCTGCACTTCACTTGCTGCACTTCACTTGCTGCACTTCACTTGCTGCACTTCACTTGCTGCACTTCACTTGCTGCACTTGATTTGCTGCACTTGATTTGCTGCACTTGATTTGCTGCACTTGATTTGCTGCACTTGATTTGCTGCACTTGATTTGCTGCACTTGATTTGCTGCACTTGATTTGCTGCACTTCACTTGCTGCACTTCACTTGCTGCACTTCACTTGCTGCACTTCACTTGCTGCACTTCACTTGCTGCACTTCACTTGCTGCACTTCACTTGCTGCACTTCACTTGCTGCACTTCACTTGCTGCACTTCACTTGCTGCACTTCACTTGCTGCACTTCACTTGCTGCACTTCACTTGCTGCACTTCACTTGCTGCACTTCACTTGCTGCACTTCACTTGCTGCACTTCACTTGCTGCACTTCACTTGCTGCACTTCACTTGCTGCACTTCACTTGCTGCACTTCACTTGCTGCACTTCACTTGCTGCACTTCACTTGCTGCACTTCACTTGCTGCACTTCACTTGCTGCACTTCACTTGCTGCACTTCACTTGCTGCACTTCACTTGCTGCACTTCACTTGCTGCACTTCACTTGCTGCACTTCACTTGCTGCACTTCACTTGCTGCACTTCACTTGCTGCACTTCACTTGCTGCACTTCACTTGCTGCACTTCACTTGCTGCACTTCACTTGCTGCACTTCACTTGGTGCACTTCACTTGCTGCACTTCACTTGCTGCACTTCACTTGCTGCACTTCACTTGCTGCACTTCACTTGCTGCACTTCACTTGCTGCACTTCACTTGCTGCACTTCACTTGCTGCACTTCACTTGCTGCACTTCACTTGGTGCACTTCACTTGGTGCACTTCACTTGGTGCACTTCACTTGGTGCACTTCACTTGGTGCACTTCACTTGCTGCACTTCACTTGCTGCACTCCACTTGCTGCACTTCACTTGCTGCACTTCACTTGCTGCACTTCACTTGCTGCACTTCACTTGCTGCACTTCACTTGCTGCACTTCACTTGCTGCACTTCACTTGCTGCACTTCACTTGCTGCAGCTTCACTTGCTGCACTTCAATTGCTGCACTTCACTTGCTGCACTTCACTTGCTGCACTTCACTTGCTGCACTTCACTTGCTGCACTTCACTTGCTGCACTTCACTTGCTGCACTTGATTTGCTGCACTTGATTTGCTGCACTTGATTTGCTGCACTTGATTTGCTGCACTTGATTTGCTGCACTTGATTTGCTGCACTTGATTTGCTGCACTTGATTTGCTGCACTTCACTTGCTGCACTTCACTTGCTGCACTTCACTTGCTGCACTTCACTTGCTGCACTTCACTTGCTGCACTTCACTTGCTGCACTTCACTTGCTGCACTTCACTTGCTGCACTTCACTTGCTGCACTTCACTTGCTGCACTTCACTTGCTGCACTTCACTTGCTGCACTTCACTTGCTGCACTTCACTTGCTGCACTTCACTTGGTGCACTTCACTTGCTGCACTTCACTTGCTGCACTTCACTTGCTGCACTTCACTTGCTGCACTTCACTTGCTGCACTTCACTTGCTGCACTTCACTTGCTGCACTTCACTTGCTGCACTTCACTTGCTGCACTTCACTTGCTGCACTTCACTTGGTGCACTTCACTTGGTGCACTTCACTTGGTGCACTTCACTTGGTGCACTTCACTTGGTGCACTTCACTTGCTGCACTTCACTTGCTGCACTCCACTTGCTGCACTTCACTTGCTGCACTTCACTTGCTGCACTTCACTTGCTGCACTTCACTTGCTGCACTTCACTTGCTGCACTTCACTTGCTGCACTTCACTTGCTGCACTTCAATTGCTGCACTTCACTTGCTGCACTTCACTTGCTGCACTTCACTTGCTGCACTTCACTTGCTGCACTTCACTTGCTGCACTTCACTTGCTGCACTTCACTTGCTGCACTTGATTTGCTGCACTTGATTTGCTGCACTTGATTTGCTGCACTTGATTTGCTGCACTTCACTTGCTGCACTTCACTTGCTGCACTTCACTTGCTGCACTTCACTTGGTGCACTTCACTTGCTGCACTTCACTTGCTGCACTTCACTTGCTGCACTTCACTTGCTGCACTTCACTTGGTGCACTTCACTTGGTGCACTTCACTTGGTGCACTTCACTTGGTGCACTTCACTTGGTGCACTTCACTTGGTGCACTTCACTTGCTGCACTTCACTTGCTGCACTCCACTTGCTGCACTTCACTTGCTGCACTTCACTTGCTGCACTTCACTTGCTGCACTTCACTTGCTGCACTTCACTTGCTGCACTTCACTTGCTGCACTTCACTTGCTGCACTTCACTTGCTGCACTTCACTTGCTGCACTTCACTTGCTGCACTTCACTTGCTGCACTTCACTTGCTGCACTTCACTTGCTGCACTTTACTTGCTGCACTTCACTTGCTGCACGCACTTCACTTGCTGCACTTGATTTGCTGCACTTGATTTGCTGCACTTGATTTGCTGCACTTGATTTGCTGCACTTGATTTGCTGCACTTGATTTGCTGCACTTGATTTGCTGCACTTGATTTGCTGCACTTGATTTGCTGCACTTGATTTGCTGCACTTGATTTGTTTGCTGCACTTGATTTGCTGCACTTCACTTGCTGCACTTCACTTGCTGCACTTCACTTGCTGCACTTCACTTGCTGCACTTCACTTGCTGCACTTCACTTGCTGCACTTCACTTGCTGCACTTGATTTGCTGCACTTGATTTGCTGCACTTGATTTGCTGCACTTGATTTGCTGCACTTGATTTGCTGCACTTCACTTGCTGCACTTGATTTGCTGCACTTGATTTGCTGCACTTGATTTGCTGCACTTGATTTGCTGCACTTGATTTGCTGCACTTGATTTGCTGCACTTGATTTGCTGCACTTGATTTGCTGCACTTGATTTGCTGCACTTGATTTGCTGCACTTGATTTGCTGCACCTGATTTGCTGCACTTGATTTGCTGCACTTGATTTGCTGCACTTGATTTGCTGCACTTGATTTGCTGCACTTGATTTGCTGCACTTGATTTGCTGCACTTCACTTGCTGCACTTCACTTGCTGCACTTCACTTGCTGCACTTCACTTGCTGCACTTCACTTGCTGCACTTCACTTGCTGCACTTCACTTGCTGCACTTCATTTGCTGTACTTCATTTGCTGCACTTCATTTGCTGCACTTCACTTGCTGCACTTCACTTGCTGCACTTCACTTGCTGCACTTCACTTGCTGCACTTCACTTGCTGCACTTCACTTGCTGCACTTCACTTGCTGCACTTCACTTCCTGCACTTCACTTGCTGCACTTCACTTGCTGCACTTCACTTGCTGCACTTCACTTGCTGCACTTCACTTGCTGCACTTGATTTGCTGCACTTGATTTGCTGCACTTGATTTGCTGCACTTGATTTGCTGCACTTGATTTGCTGCACTTGATTTGCTGCACTTGATTTGCTGCACTTGATTTGCTGCACTTGATTTGCTGCACTTGATTTGCTGCACTTGATTTGCTGCACTTGATTTGCTGCACTTCACTTGCTGCACTTCACTTGCTGCACTTCACTTGCTGCACTTCACTTGCTGCACTTCACTTGCTGCACTTCACTTGCTGCACTTCACTTGCTGCACTTCACTTGCTGCACTTCACTTGCTGCACTTCACTTGCTGCACTTCACTTGCTGCACTTCACTTGCTGCACTTCACTTGCTGCACTTCACTTGCTGCACTTCACTTGCTGCACTTCACTTGCTACACTTCACTTGCTGCACTTCACTTGCTGCACTTGATTTGCTGCACTTGATTTGCTGCACTTGATTTGCTGCACTTGATTTGCTGCACTTGATTTGCTGCACTTGATTTGCTGCACTTGATTTGCTGCACTTGATTTGCTGCACTTGATTTGCTGCACTTGATTTGCTGCACTTGATTTGCTGCACTTGATTTGCTGCACTTGATTTGCTGCACTTGATTTGCTGCACTTGATTTGCTGCACTTGATTTGCTGCACTTGATTTGCTGCACTTGATTTTCTGCACTTGATTTTCTGCACTTGATTTGCTGCACTTCACTTGCTGCACTTCACTTGCTGCACTTCACTTGCTGCACTTCACTTGCTGCACTTCACTTGCTGCACTTCACTTGCTGCACTTCACTTGCTGCACTTCACTTGCTGCACTTCACTTGCTGCACTTCATTTGCTGCACTTCACTTGCTGCACTTCACTTGCTGCACTTCAATTGCTGCACTTCACTTGCTGCACTTCACTTGCTGCACTTCACTTGCTGCACTTCACTTGCTGCACTTCACTTGCTGCACTTCACTTGCTGCACTTCACTTGCTGCACTTCACTTGCTGCACTTCACTTGCTGCACGTCACTTGCTGCACTTCACTTGCTGCACTTCACTTGCTGCACTTCACTTGCTGCACTTCACTTGCTGCACTTCACTTGCTGCACTTCACTTGCTGCACTTCACTTGCTGCACTTCACTTGCTGCACTTCACTTGGTGCACTTCACTTGCTGCACTTCACTTGCTGCACTTCACTTGCTGCACTTCACTTGCTGCACTTCACTTGCTGCACTTCACTTGCTGCACTTCACTTGCTGCACTTCACTTGCTGCACTTCACTTGCTGCACTTCACTTGCTGCACTTCACTTGCTGCACTTCACTTGCTGCACTTCACTTGCTGCACTTCACTTGCTGCACTTCACTTGCTGCACTTCACTTGGTGCACTTCACTTGGTGCACTTCACTTGGTGCACCTCACTTGGTGCACTTCACTTGGTGCACTTCACTTGGTGCACTTCACTTGCTGCACTTCACTTGCTGCACTCCACTTGCTGCACTTCACTTGCTGCACTTCACTTGCTGCACTTCACTTGCTGCACTTCACTTGCTGCACTTCACTTGCTGCACTTCACTTGCTGCACTTCACTTGCTGCACTTCACTTGCTGCACTTCACTTGCTGCACTTCACTTGCTGCACTTCACTTGCTGCACTTCACTTGCTGCATTTCACTTGCTGCACTTCACTTGCTGCACTTCACTTGCTGCACTTCACTTGCTGCACTTCACTTGCTGCACTTCACTTGCTGCACTTCACTTGCTGCACTTCACTTGCTGCACTTCACTTGCTGCACTTCACTTGCTGCACTTCACTTGCTGCACTTCACTTGGTGCACTTCACTTGCTGCACTTCACTTGCTGCACTTCACTTGCTGCACTTCACTTGCTGCACTTCACTTGCTGCACTTCACTTGCTGCACTTGATTTGCTGCACTTGATTTGCTGCACTTGATTTGCTGCACTTGATTTGCTGCACTTGATTTGCTGCACTTGATTTGCTGCACTTGATTTGCTGCACTTGATTTGCTGCACTTCACTTGCTGCACTTCACTTGCTGCACTTCACTTGCTGCACTTCACTTGCTGCACTTCACTTGCTGCACTTCACTTGCTGCACTTCACTTGCTGCACTTCACTTGCTGCACTTCACTTGCTGCACTTCACTTGCTGCACTTCACTTGCTGCACTTCACTTGCTGCACTTCACTTGCTGCACTTCACTTGCTGCACTTCACTTGCTGCACTTGATTTGCTGCACTTGATTTGTTGCACTTGATTTGCTGCACTTGATTTGCTGCACTTGATTTGCTGCACTTCACTTGCTGTTGCTGCACTTCACTTGCTGCACTTCACTTGCTGCACTTCACTTGCTGCACTTCACTTGCTGCACTTCACTTGCTGCACTTCACTTGCTGCACTTCACTTGCTGCACTTCACTTGCTGCACTTCACTTGCTGCACTTCACTTGCTGCACTTCACTTGCTGCACTTCACTTGCTGCACTTCACTTGCTGCACTTGATTTGCTGCACTTGATTTGCTGCACTTGATTTGCTGCACTTGATTTGCTGCACTTGATTTGCAGCACTTGATTTGCTGCACTTGATTTGCTGCACTTGATTTGCTGCACTTGATTTGCTGCACTTGATTTGCTGCACTTGATTTGCTGCACTTGATTTGCTGCACTTGATTTGCTGCACTTGATTTGCTGCACTTGATTTGCTGCACTTGATTGGCTGCACTTGATTTGCTGCACTTGATTTGCTGCACTTGATTTGCTGCACTTGATTTGCTGCACTTGATTTGCTGCACTTCACTTGCTGCACTTCACTTGCTGCACTTCACTTGCTGCACTTCACTTGCTGCACTTCACTTGCTGCACTTCACTTGCTGCACTTCACTTGCTGCACTTCACTTGCTGCACTTCACTTGCTGCACTTCACTTGCTGCACTTCACTTGCAGCACTTCACTTGCTGCACTTCACTTGCTGCACTTCATTTGCTGCACTTCATTTGCTGCACTTCACTTGCTGCACTTCACTTGCTGCACTCCACTTGCTGCACTTCACTTGCTGCACTTCACTTGCTGCACTTCACTTGCTGCACTTCACTTGCTGCACTTCACTTGCTGCACTTAACTTGCTGCACTTCACTTGCTGCACTTCACTTGCTGCACTTCACTTGCTGCACTTCAATTGCTGCACGTCACTTGCTGTTGCTGCACTTCACTTGCTGCACTTCACTTGCTGCACTTGATTTGCTGCACTTGATTTGCTGCACTTGATTTGCTGCACTTGATTTGCTGCACTTGATTTGCTGCACTTGATTTGCTGCACTTCACTTGCTGCACTTCACTTGCTGCACTTCACTTGCTGCACTTCACTTGCTGCACTTGATTTGCTGCACTTGATTTGCTGCACTTGATTTGCTGCACTTGATTTGCTGCACTTGATTTGCTGCACTTGATTTGCTGCACTTGATTTGCTGCACTTGATTTGCTGCACTTCACTTGCTGCACTTCACTTGCTGCACTTCACTTGCTGCACTTGATTTGCTGCACTTGATTTGCTGCACTTGATTTGCTGCACTTGATTTGCTGCACTTGATTTGCTGCACTTCACTTGCTGCACTTCACTTGCTGCACTTCACTTGCTGCACTTCACTTGCTGCACTTCACTTGCTGCACTTCACTTGCTGCACTTCACTTGCTGCACTTCACTTGCTGCACTTCACTTGCTGCACTTCACTTGCTGCACTTCACTTGCTGCACTTCACTTGCTGCACTTCACTTGCTGCACTTCACTTGCTGCACTTCACTTGCTGCACTTCACTTGCTGCACTTCACTTGCTGCACTTGATTTGCTGCACTTGATTTGCTGCACTTGATTTGCTGCACTTGATTTGCTGTACTTGATTTGCTGCACTTGATTTGCTGCACTTGATTTGCTGCACTTGATTTGCTGCACTTGATTTGCTGCACTTGATTTACTGCACTTGATTTGCTGCACTTGATTTGCTGCACTTGATTTGCTGCACTTGATTTGCTGCACTTGATTTGCTGCACTTGATTTGCTGCACTTGATTTGCTGCACTTGATTTGCTGCACTTGATTTGCTGCACTTGATTTGCTGCACTTGATTTGCTGCACTTGATTTGCTGCACTTGATTTGCTGCACTTGATTTGCTGCACTTGATTTGCTGCACTTGATTTGCTGCACTTGATTTGCTGCACTTGATTTGCTGCACTTGATTTGCTGCACTTGATTTGCTGCACTTCACTTGCTGCACTTCACTTGCTGCACTTCACTTGCTGCACTTCACTTGCTGCACTTCACTTGCTGCACTTCGCTTGCTGCACTTCACTTGCTGCACTTCACTTGCTGCACTTCACTTGCTGCACTTCACTTGCTGCACTTCACTTGCTGCACTTCACTTGCTGCACTTCGCTTGCTGCACTTCACTTGCTGCACTTCACTTGCTGCACTTGATTTGCTGCACTTGATTTGCTGCACTTGATTTTCTGCACTTGATTTGCTGCACTTGATTTGCTGCACTTGATTTGCTGCACTTGATTTGCTGCACTTGATTTGCTGCACTTCACTTGCTGCACTTCGCTTGCTGCACTTCACTTGCTGCACTTCACTTGCTGCACTTGATTTGCTGCACTTGATTTGCTGCACTTGATTTGCTGCACTTGATTTGCTGCACTTGATTTGCTGCACTTGATTTGCTGCACTTGATTTGCTGCACTTGATTTGCTGCTTTTGATTTGCTGCACTTGATTTGCTGCACTTGATTTGCTGCACTTCATTTGCTGCACTTGATTTGCTGCACTTGATTTGCTGCACTTGATTTGCTGCACTTCACTTGCTGCACTTCACTTGCTGCACTTCACTTGCTGCACTTGATTTGCTGCACTTGATTTGCTGCACTTGATTTGCTGCACTTGATTTGCTGCACTTGATTTGCTGCACTTGATTTGCTGCACTTGATTTGCTGCACTTGATTTGCTGCACTTTATTTGCTGCACTTGATTTGCTGCACTTGATTTGCTGCACTTGATTTGCTGCACTTGATTTGCTGCACTTGATTTGCTGCACTTGATTTGCTGCACTTGATTTGCTGCACTTGATTTGCTGCACTTGATTTGCTGCACTTGATTTGCTGCACTTGATTTGCTGCACTTGATTTGCTGCACTTCACTTGCTGCACTTCACTTGCTGCACTTCACTTGCTGCACTTCACTTGCTGCACTTCACTTGCTGCACTTCACTTGCTGCACTTCACTTGCTGCACTTCACTTGCTGCACTTCACTTGCTGCACTTCACTTGCTGCACTTCACTTGCTGCACTTCACTTGCTGCACTTCACTTGCTGCACTTCACTTGCTGCACTTCACTTGCTACACTTCACTTGCTGCACTTCACTTGCTGCACTTGATTTGCTGCACTTGATTTGCTGCACTTGATTTGCTGCACTTGATTTGCTGCACTTGATTTGCTGCACTTGATTTGCTGCACTTGATTTGCTGCACTTGATTTGCTGCACTTGATTTGCTGCACTTGATTTGCTGCACTTGATTTGCTGCACTTGATTTGCTGCACTTGATTTTCTGCACTTGATTTGCTGCACTTCACTTGCTGCACTTCACTTGCTGCACTTCACTTGCTGCACTTCACTTGCTGCACTTCACTTGCTGCACTTCACTTGCTGCACTTCACTTGCTGCACTTCACTTGCTGCACTTCACTTGCTGCACTTCACTTGCTGCACTTCACTTGCTGCACTTCACTTGCTGCACTTCACTTGCTGCACTTCACTTGCTGCACTTCACTTGCTGCACTTCACTTGCTGCACTTCACTTGGTGCACTTCACTTGCTGCACTTCACTTGCTGCACTTCACTTGCTGCACTTCACTTGCTGCACTTCACTTGCTGCACTTCACTTGCTGCACTTCACTTGCTGCACTTCACTTGCTGCACTTCACTTGCTGCACTTCACTTGCTGCACTTCACTTGCTGCACTTCACTTGCTGCACTTCACTTGCTGCACTTCACTTGCTGCACTTCACTTGCTGCACTTCACTTGCTGCACTTCACTTGCTGCACTTCACTTGGTGCACTTCACTTGGTGCACTTCACTTGGTGCACTTCACTTGGTGCACTTCACTTGGTGCACTTCACTTGGTGCACTTCACTTGCTGCACTTCACTTGCTGCACTCCACTTGCTGCACTTCACTTGCTGCACTTCACTTGCTGCACTTCACTTGCTGCACTTCACTTGCTGCACTTCACTTGCTGCACTTCACTTGCTGCACTTCACTTGCTGCACTTCACTTGCTGCACTTCACTTGCTGCACTTCACTTGCTGCACTTCACTTGCTGCACTTCACTTGCTGCACTTCACTTGCTGCACTTCACTTGCTGCACTTCACTTGCTGCACTTCACTTGCTGTACTTCACTTGCTGCACTTCACTTGCTGCACTTCACTTGCTGCACTTCACTTGCTGCACTTCACTTGCTGCACTTCACTTGCTGCACTTCACTTGCTGCACTTCAATTGCTGCACTTCACTTGCTGCACTTCACTTGCTGCACTTCACTTGCTGCACTTCACTTGCTGCACTTCACTTGCTGCACTTCACTTGCTGCACTTCACTTGCTGCACTTCACTTGCTGCACTTGATTTGCTGCACTTGATTTGCTGCACTTCACTTGCTGCACTTCACTTGCTGCACTTCACTTGCTGCACTTCACTTGCTGCACTTCACTTGCTGCACTTCACTTGCTGCACTTCACTTGCTGCACTTCACTTGCTGCACTTCACTTGCTGCACTTCACTTGCTGCACTTCACTTGCTGCACTTCACTTGCTGCACTTCACTTGCTGCACTTCACTTGCTGCACTTCACTTGCTGCACTTCACTTGCTGCACTTCACTTGCTGCACTTCACTTGCTGCACTTCACTTGCTGCACTTCACTTGCTGCACTTCACTTGCTGCACTTGATTTGCTGCACTTGATTTGCTGCACTTGATTTGCTGCACTTGATTTGCTGCACTTGATTTGCTGCACTTGATTTGCAGCACTTGATTTGCTGCACTTGTTTTGCTGCACTTGATTTGCTGCACTTGATTTGCTGCACTTGATTTGCTGCACTTGATTTGCTGCACTTGATTTGCTGCACTTGATTTGCTGCACTTGATTTGCTGCACTTGATTTGCTGCACTTGATTTGCTGCACTTGATTTGCTGCACTTGATTTGCTGCACTTGATTTGCTGCACTTGATTTGCTGCACTTGATTTGCTGCACTTGATTTGCTGCACTTGATTTGCTGCACTTGATTTGCTGAACTTGATTTGCTGCACTTGATTTGCTGCACTTCACTTGCTGCACTTCACTTGCTGCACTTCACTTGCTGCACTTCACTTGCTGCACTTGATTTGCTGCACTTGATTTGCTGCACTTGATTTGCTGCACTTGATTTGCTGCACTTGATTTGCTGCACTTGATTTGCTGCACTTGATTTGCTGCACTTGATTTGCTGCACTTCACTTGCTGCACTTCACTTGCTGCACTTCACTTGCTGCACTTGATTTGCTGCACTTGATTTGCTGCACTTGATTTGCTGCACTTGATTTGCTGCACTTGATTTGCTGCACTTGATTTGCTGCACTTCACTTGCTGCACTTCACTTGCTGCACTTCACTTGCTGCACTTCACTTGCTGCACTTCACTTGCTGCACTTCACTTGCTGCACTTCACTTGCTGCACTTCACTTGCTGCACTTCACTTGCTGCACTTCACTTGCTGCACTTCACTTGCTGCACTTCACTTGCTGCACTTCACTTGCTGCACTTCACTTGCTGCACTTCACTTGCTGCACTTCACTTGCTGCACTTCACTTGCTGCACTTCACTTGCTGCACTTCACTTGCTGCACTTCACTTGCTGCACTTGATTTGCTGCACTTGATTTGCTGCACTTGATTTGCTGCACTTGATTTGCTGCACTTGATTTGCTGCACTTGATTTGCTGCACTTGATTTGCTGCGCTCACTTGCTGCACTTCACTTGCTGCACTTCACTTGCTGCACTTCACTTGCTGCACTTCACTTGCTGCACTTCACTTGCTGCACTTCACTTGCTGCACTTCACTTGCTGCACTTCACTTGCTGCACTTCACTTGCTGCACTTCACTTGCTGCACTTCACTTGCTGCACTTCACTTGCTGCACTTCACTTGCTGCACTTCACTTGCTGCACTTCACTTGCTGCACTTCACTTGCTGCACTTCACTTGCTGCACTTCACTTGCTGCACTTCACTTGCTGCACTTCACTTGCTGCACTTCACTTGCTGCACTTGATTTGCTGCACTTGATTTGCTGCACTTGATTTGCTGCACTTGATTTGCTGCACTTGATTTGCTGCACTTCACTTGCTGCACTTCACTTGCTGCACTTCACTTGCTGCACTTCACTTGCTGCACTTCACTTGCTGCACTTCACTTGCTGCACTTCACTTGCTGCACTTCACTTGCTGCACTTCACTTGCTGCACTTCACTTGCTGCACTTCACTTGCTGCACTTCACTTGCTGCACTTCACTTGCTGCACTTCACTTGCTGCACTTCACTTGCTGCACTTCACTTGCTGCACTTCACTTGCTGCACTTCACTTGCTGCACTTGATTTGCTGCACTTGATTTGCTGCACTTGATTTGCTGCACTTGATTTGCTGCACTTGATTTGCTGCACTTCACTTGCTGCACTTCACTTGCTGCACTTCACTTGCTGCACTTCACTTGCTGCACTTCACTTGCTGCACTTCACTTGCTGCACTTCACTTGCTGCACTTCACTTGCTGCACTTCACTTGCTGCACTTCACTTGCTGCACTTCACTTGCTGCACTTCACTTGCTGCACTTCACTTGCTGCACTACACTTGCTGCACTTCATTTGCTGCACTTGAATTTATGTTTTGAGTTTTTGAATTTCTTGTTGCAAAATTCAAATCTGTGCTCCTTGGGCAGTGATGTTAACAGTGAAAAATGAATTTAATCGATTTTTTGTCAAATTTGGACTTTAAAATTTGAACTTAGTTTTTTCTTGGAGTGCATGAAAAACTGCAAATTTGGACCTTAACTGCAATTTTCTAGGTGGCTCAGTTCCTGAGAAAAGGGTATGTACCGCTAACTTCACAGTGATGTTAACAGTGAAATATGAATTTAATCGATTTTTTTTTCAAATTTGGACTTTAAAATTTGAACTTAGTTTTTTCTTGGAGTGCATGAAAAACTGCAAATTTGGACACCAACTGCAATTTTCTAGCTGGCTCAGTTCCTTAGAAAAGGATATGTACTGCTAACTTCACAGTGATGTTAACAGCGGAAAATGAATTTAATCGATTTTTTGTCAAATTTGGACTTTAAATTTTGAACTTAGTTTTTTCTTGAAGTGCATGAAAAACTGCAAATTTTGACCCTAACTGCAATTTTCTAGGTGGCTCAGTTCCTGAGAAAAGGGTATGTACTGCTAACTTCACAGTGATGTTAACAGTGCAAAGTAAAATTTTCGATTTTTTTGTCAAATTTGGACGTACAAATTTGAACTTAGTTTTTTCTTAAAGTGCATGAAAAACTGCAAATTTGGACCTAAACTGCAATTTTCTTGGTGGCTCAGTTGCTGAGAAAAGGGTATGTACTGCTAACTTCACAGTGACGTTAACAGTGAAAAATGAATTTACTCGATTTTTTTCTTCAAATTTGGACTTAAAAATTTGGACATAATTTTTTCCTGAACTGCAAATTAAACTGCAAATTTGGAGCCTAACTGCAAATTTCTAGGTATCACCGTTGCCGAGAAAAGGACTTTTATGCTAACTTCACAGTGAAGTTAGCAGTACAGTATGAAATTTTTTTAATGTAAGGATTAAGAAATTTTGTTTTTTCCTTTTCTGGAACTGAAAATTAAACTGCAAATTCAGAGCCTTATTTCAGATTCCTAGCTAGCCCGGTTGCTGAGAAAAGCATAGGCACTGCTAACTTCACAGTGAAGTTAGCAGTACAGTCGATTACACCCACTATTTGGTGAACTGCAAAATCCGGAATAGAAATGCATAAAAAATGCAAAAAAACTGCAAATTCCTGCCATGGTCCCATTGGTCTAGCTCAAAAATGTTATGCTAACTTCACACACGTTGCTCATTATCCTACCGTTAACCCGGCCCCCAAAATGAAAGAATTTTTATAGGGGATGAAACATAAGTAAAATGTTCAATAAAATTTCGAATTTCTATAACTTTATATAAGAAAATAAGAAAAACTTAACACCATTTCGAAACTCAAAACATAAATTAGACTCATACGATCATTGTATAAAAATTAAAAAAAAAATTAAAAACAATAGAATATGAAGAAAATTTGAAAAGAAATTCTTCTGTTTAAGTGAAGTGACTGAATATTTATAATTCAAGTTAAAAGTTCAAGTGAGCTCAACTTCATAATTGCGTTTCGCCCAGGTACGACAGTTGGGCTCATCAGTTAGATGACTATCGTACCCTCTAATAGCCATTCCACACTATCCCACTGAGTATTAACATATGTCAAAAAAGTGGGAAGAAATCATGTATAATAGTGTGGAAACAAAATATGAAATTTCATCACACACAGATTGATAGCGCATCCGACACGATTTGACATGTGTGTTTATACCTGAAAGTATTTAGGATCGGTTCTAAAACCATCACACATTCTATCCCACTTGGGCGTTTGAGGTTATGGTGAAACTGATTTGCTGATTGATGCAAGTGTGGAAGCAAAATATGAAAATCATTTTCATCACACAAATTTGGCAGTCGTATGAGGTACTTTAAGACGCAATTTGATATCGATGTTAACCATCAAATATAAAAATCGCAGCGCAGGCATTTGAAATTCTAAGTGTCTGAATTTAACCAAATTCCCTTAGAATAATAAAATTCACAGTATCTCCATGCTTTGATTTTGATATTAGTCGGTAAACATCGATATAAAATTGCATCTTAGAAGGGTACGATAGTCATCTAACTGATGAGCCCAACTATAGTACCTGGGCGAAACGCAAATATGGAGTTGAGCTCACTTGAAATTTTAACTTGAATTACAATTAAAAAAACTTATTTTTTTTTTTTATACTTTTTTTTTATAAAGATTTTAAAGCATTTAAAAGCCGTCTGCCGCTTTCTTAATTTTACTTTAAGAGATTACAAATAATTAGAAATTAGAAAAAATTATATTTTTAAAAGAATTTCTGAATCAAGCAATAAATTTAATTTTAATATACGAAAAAAAATATAAATAAAAATGATAAAGATTAATACAATAATATTTAATATTAAATCAGAAAAATCTCATTAAATAAGGTAATATGAAGTTCAAAAATAAAAACCATAAATAAGATAATATGACAAAATTTTCTTATTAACAATACCTATGAATTTTTACAAATTAAAAAAAAAATTTAAGACATTCAAAGTTAACAATTTTTAAAAGTTGAAATATTGGCTATATTGAATAGAGGCTTTTAGTTTAGCTAAAACAAAAGTGGGTAGAATTTAGTTAGATGCTGACAGGTAAAAACAAGCTTTATTTAAACATGTAGAGATAACAACTGCAATATCTTTTAGAAAGGCTTTTAGTTTAGCTAAAACAAAAATGGGGAAAATGTATTCAAATTATGAAAAGTAAAAAATGAGCTTTTAGTTTAGCTAAAACAAAATTATGTTGTGTGTTTTATTCACGACATATTCAGATATGTATTTCTATAGTATTTTGCATGAGAAATATAACGTACAAGCAACTTCCATCCACAGTTTCCATTGAGAACATTGACACATTCGTCAAACGTTAAAAAACTCTTGTTAAAATACAGTCTTCTCATTTCTTGGAGAATAGGACAAATTGCTATGAAATGAAGAACATTTTCATTTTGGTTCAAATTGCATAGAGAGCAAATGGGGTTTATGTCTCTTCGATATGGTCTGAAATTAAGTTCTAGAACTTCCGTTCTGACTTTAAAGATAAGGCTCATATCCGTGACAGAGAGGTCCCTTCTAAAATAATTATTTTCACCCAAATTCAGACATAAATTTCTATAAATATTCCTTTAAGTTGACTCCCTAGCCCTGTCAAAATGCATCTGATACATACATTCATCTACCTTTGATATACAATCATTGAAAATGTTTTGCCATTCTGCTATATTATTGACACTCAAATTCAATGGAGCGGAATGTGCCAAAGCAAGCTCTTGCCAGTTCCTAAAAGGAGTATAACCGCAGTGAAGTGAAACAAGTAGTATCCTTTTATACAAGTTCCTATCAGGTCTTTTTATAACTTTCGTTAAGAAATCTGCACATGCCTCTAAATTTCTTACGAAAATTTGCGGCAGATCGGACTCAACATAGATAGCGTAGTTTGGAGTACTAGAAGGTAGTCTGAAAATTCTTTTGAAAAAGTATCTCTGGATTGTTTCGATCTCCTCCATAGATTCGTATCCATAAACTTCGTTACCATAGCAGAAACAACTGTTTATTGTGGCATCAAAAACTTTAAACTTAGATGTTGCGTCCACAAAGGAATTTGTAAAAAACTTTGACCACATTGAATTTATAGCTGACTTAGCTACAGCAAGTTTTTCTTTTATATGAGGCCTGATACTTAGATTGTGTGAGATAATGAAGCCTAGGTATTTGAATTCATTTACAACTTCTAAGCTGGTGCCGTCTAATGTCCAGCTCCTTGAATTTCTATCGTTGCTACTTTGGGTCCTGAAAATCATTATCTTAGATTTGGCTGAATTAATTTCCAGATCCCATAGATCACAGAAGGCCTTAAGTTTGTTTATTTGGAGCTGGAGTGTGACTGGGTTGTCAGCGAAAATCACGAGGTCATCAGCATACAGCAAAAGTTTTACAAATATATCACCAAAATAGACTCCCCCTGGTAAATGGCTCTCAATATCGTTGATAAACAATGCGAACCTTAACGGGCTTAAAACACATCCTTGTGGAACTCCTGTTTCAGATCTAAATGACCTTGATTGACTACTACCACTGCAGACTATTGCTGACATATTAAGAAGGAGCTGTTCATAAACTCGAATAAATTTAGTTGAAACTCCAATCATTGCGAGTTTATATAACAGTGATCTTCGATTAATAGTGTCAAATGCCGCTTTAAAATCAACAAATAGTGCAAATAATGGTTTCTTTTTATCGATGAATCGCCTTGCTATGGTTGTAAGTGCAAAAATTTGATCTACCGTCGAAAGGTTTGCCTGAAAACCAGCTTGAAAACAACTTATAAGATTATTGTTTTGCACCCATGTTGAAATCCTGAGGTATAGAATTTGGGTGAAAAGTTTTCTTAGGGAGCTTAACACCGAAATCCCCCTATAATTTTCAGGTTGATTTGGACTACCTTTTTTGAAAATAGCTGTTATCCTCGGCAAGCGAAAACTGTTTGGAAAGGTTTCCTCAGTAAACATTTTATTTAATAAATCAAGAATATATTCCAGAAATTCAGGTGTTGAATTTTTGTAGAATTCTATCGGAATACCATCTGAACCTGGGGCTTTGTTATTCTTCATTTTTTTAAGTGATGTGAGAAGCTCAAACATTGAAAAATTGGAGTATAACACTGCAATCGAAATATTTGGGAGTGCAAAACTAATTGAATTTTGATTCGGATCTGGTACTAGAAGGGTTTCAAAATACGAGGCCAGCTGCTCAACACTGATGCTCAACGACACTGATTTAGTGCGCCCACCTATTATCCTCACATTGCACCAAAAAGATTTTGAGTCCTTACAGTCAATGAGATTTTTAGCCGCATTTCTAAGGTAAGATTGCATTTTGTATTTGCACGGACTGGAACGCATGATGGGAAGAAATGGCGTGGGGTCACGGAATGAAAATGGTGACTTGCTTGTCGACTTTTGTAACGCGAATCGTCTTGTGATAGGTGGGACTGTATTTAAGCATAAGACGTGCAACAAAATTACCTGGGTGCATCCGGATGGTCAAACCGAAAACCAAATTGATCATATCATGATTCAGCAGCGATGGAGGAAGTCTATGTGTGATGTCCGGAGTATAAGAAATGCCGATGTGGGAAGCGACCACCATTTGGTTCTGATGAGTCTCAAACTACGAACCGCTGCCGTACAAAAACCAGCGCAGGATGCAGCAAGGAGCACAAAATTCATTACTAATGCTTTAAATGACCCCAACATATGTCGAAACTATGTCACCACCCTTAACGAAAGAGCAACGAGACGTAGAGACTCTTGGATATCCCAAGACACCTGGGATAAGATCGAACTTCGCAAATCGTTGAAAATCCAAATAAATGCCGAAGCTGATGTTCAACGAAAGGCTGACTTGCGAAGAGAGTACCGCATTGCACATAAGATGGTCTACCACTGTGTGAGACGTGACAAGAGGGTGAAGTTGGATGGACTCGCAGATAATGCGGAAAGCGCTGCCAGAAGAGGAGATATCCGGGAATTGTACCAAATAGCCAAAAATGTGATCGGGAAAAAAAGCAACACCAATCATCCTGTAATGGATGTGGATGGCACACTTTTGGTATCAATTGAGGATCAGCTTCGTAGATGGAAGGACCATTTTTGTGCCCTGCTAAATGAGGATTCAGTTGAGCAGAGTGCTGAAGTGCCCCAACTAAACGAGATGCGCAGGTCCTATAGGGGTATTGACATCGAACCCCCGTCAGAATCGGAAATCCTTACATCAATAAATCTCCTCAAAAACAACAGGGCAGCTGGACTGGACGGAATACCAGCTGAATTCCTGAAAGCCGATCCCGTAACAGCGGCTAGTATTTTACATCCGTTGATACAAAGCATTTGGGAAAACGATTGCTATCCCAGGGATTGGAAGGATGGTGTGATTGTTAAGTTGCCAAAGAAAGGTGACTTAAAGAACTGCAACAATTGGCGTGGTATCACCGTTTTGTCCGTTTTCCCAAAACTAATGGCAACCATCATTCTCGAGCGAATAAAGGATAGAATCGAGTCTACACTCAAGAGGCATCAAGCTGGCTTCCGTAGTGGTCGATCGTGTGTCGACCCAACACCCTGCGTATAGTCCTCGAGCAGTCGATGGAATTTCAATCACCGCTTTACCTCATGTTCGTGGATTTTGAGAAGGCCTTTGATCGAGTTAACCGAGAATGTATATGGAGATCGTTGCTTGGTAGAGGAATTCCACCAAAAATTGTTGCCATTATTAAAGAGTCCTACAACAACGCAAGGTGTGTTGTTTTGCACAATGGGCAGCTATCCGACTCCTTCGTAGTGCAACAGGGTGTGAGACAAGGGGATGTTTTATCGCCAATTCTCTTCCTGCTGGCGATGGACGACGTATTGACGGCCAGTGTTGGTACAGCTGAGCGACAGGGCATTCAGTGGAGACCGTTCGAAAGGCTCAGTCATTTAGATTATGCCGATGACATATGTCTACTGGCAAATAACATCAGTGGGCTGAACGGGATGTGCCAAACACTGCAAGTGAAGGGAGAGTCGAGTGGTCTAAGAATTAACAGCAAAAAGACAAAAATAATGCTCACAGGCCGCTCCACACAGCAGCGTATTATTTTACAGGAGACGCCAGTTGAAGTAGTGGAACAATTTAACTACCTTGGCAGTATTGTTTCTGCAAACGGTGGTACGGATCTGGACGTTAAAAGTAGAATAAATAAAGCTCGTGCTGCCTTCGGTACCCTGTCCCCAATTTGGAAATCCAGTCAAATCTCCTTACGCACTAAGTTGAGATTCTTCGAATCCAATGTCAAATCCGTGCTGTTATATGCTTGTGAAACCTGGAAAGTCACGTCTACCATTTCGAAGAAATTGCAGGCTTTTGTGAATCGCTGTCTTCGCCACATCCTAAAGATTCGCTGGCCACAAATAATATCAAATGAGGAATTGTGGCGCAGGACAAGTCAAGAGCGGCTGGACGTCGACATAAGAAAGCGTAAATGGCGTTGGATTGGTCACACACTGAGGAAACCAAACGATGAAATTGCAAAGCAGTCCTTTGAATGGAATCCTCAGGGTGCACGATGGGTTGGAAGACCAAGAAAAACATGGAAATCAACTGTCTTAGCGGAAGCAGAATCCCAGAGAAAGACGTGGCCACAGCTTAAGTACCTTGCAGCAGACCGTGAAGGATGGAGACGTTTTGTTGACGCCCTATGCCCCAGCCGGGGTTACAGGACACGATGATGATGATGATTTGCACAAGTCCTTATACATTCTGTTTTGCTGTAAATAAAGATATTTGAAAGCATTATTATTTGATTCCCTAAAAAGTTTTAAGAATTTAAAGGATTTACTTCTACATTTTCTACATTCCTCGTCATACCACTTCGATTTAGACCACGGCGGCGGGGTGAAACGGGAGCTACTTGTAGTTGCAGACTTTCGTATTAACTCAGACGCAACCCTCGTGGCATCTTCCACTGAATCAGCTATCTGAGTGTTAGTAGAGATCATTTCGTGTCTTAAATTATGCCTATATAGAACGGCCTTATGTTCAATCCAGGTTGTTATTAATTTGAGCAAGGTCTTCATTGTTTATTTGGGCATCTTGGGAAAAGAACTCAGAAGAGACTATAATTGGTAGATGTGATGAAAAATTTGTAGGATATACCTCAAAATTCTTAATCAGATCCATCCAATCCCCTTTTACTAAACAGTAGTCGATCGTTGAGCATCCTTGTGGAGAGATAAAAGTATAATTTCCTTTAGAATCACCAAATGTAACCCCATTTAACACAAATAAACCAAAATCCTCTACCATTTCTATTAAGACTTTTCCATTTGAGTTTAGATTTTCATCCACTGAGTTTCTTTGGAAGGAGAAATAACCATTGTTCAAAATAGAAGTGTTTTGAAAGCTGCTTATACGCCCGTTAAAATCGCCAATTAGCATTATATTTTCGTGATTGTGATTTATAAGAAAGTTCTGCAGATCTTCGCAATCTGAGTTCCACCCGTTATAATTTAAATAAATAGGTACAATCTGAAAGTGTTTTGAGTCACATAAAATATCAATTACAATTTTGTTTTCACTATTCTTAAAACTGATTTGATTAATTGGTCTGTTTTTGTTTTTATAACCAAGTAGCATTCCACCACTTGCTCTCCCAAGTCTATTATTCCTAATAGCTGGGATAAATTGAACTTTAAAATTGTCTAGATATTTGAGATATTGCATTTCTTTTCCCTCTTCTACAAAAGTTTCTAATAAAATAAAAATATCATAATTTGATATAAGTTTAAAAAAATCAGGCATTAGTAATTTGTTTTTTAGCCCTGTAATATTATAACAGAAAATATTTAATTTAAAAAAGTTTTTTTGGCAGACGGCAACTCTATCCTACATGATGTTGTGACGGCTACTACTGCTGCTACTTGGACCATCCTGGTTATATATGTTCTGGCGAATAGCTGGCGCTGCTGCTGTTTGGAAGTTAATGTTCTTGCTGTCAAAAAATCACATTGCATTTTCTCCAAACGTCTCTTTGACAAATGCGAGTTCTTCATTTGTTTTAAATTGCAGACCGCGGAGGGACTCGAAAAAGAAAACAAACTTTTCAATTTGCACTCTACTTCCTTTAACATAAATTTTTGCTGTCGGGTTTAGTTCAAGAAGTTTGCTTTTGATCTCATTCAACGTTTTCCTTTTTTTCCGATATATAAGTGATTGTTCTCTGTGCACAAAAACTCCAGTACCTTTCAGCTTCGGTGCGGCTAAAAAACACGTATTCCGTGCGGATTGTTCGAGCGAATATTCGCTCCGAGCGAGAACCGTTTTTCCAATTAAGAAACTGTAGAGACAAAAAATATAGATAATTAAAAGATCTATAACTTTTATTGCGATGTTTTTTGATTTGAGTAACAAAAAAAAAATTATGGCAGTTAGAAAAATTTTAATTTTTTTTTTTGTTAATGGACTGTAACTTTTAAACAAGAGTGTTTAGCGAAAAAAATTACTTAACATATTTTGTAGAAAATTAAATTTTCTACAAGTTGGTACAGCAATTTGTATTCCTTAGATCAAAAATGCGCGAGTTATAAGCAAAAATCAAAATGAACACAAAAAACAAAATGGTGGCCAACAGACTCTAGGTACAGTTGTGAAAAATGTGGTTTTAGTTTCGTCAACTAATACCTTATCGAATAGTGAAGTCAAACCTGACCTCGGATTTAGTTCCCAGTGAAAGTCTAACTTGACCGTACTACAAAAAAAAGAAAGAATTGTTATGCGACAAGTTTACAGTCGCGTCATTTTTAATTCATAAATAACCTGGCTCCCGTTTGTCGGATTACTTTTTTTTTAAATTTAAGCTAAGTGTACAGTTCCTTGACGAAAAAAAACTACATGTATATGGGAGCGCTTTTTGCGAGACAATTTTTGTTGACGTTTAAATTTTTTTATTGAAATGTGAACTACCCAAAGAAAACAAATTTTATATTCACCACGAATTTTTTTCGTACAAAACAATGTCACTGTCATTCTTTTTCCGTTTGGCATTTGTGTTTGCTTTTTCAGAGATCAGTCTCATTGAGATTTTTTTTTTTTGAAACTGTAAACTGACGACGAATAAAAAAAAATTTACACCACGGACACTTTTTCTTTGTGGAAAATATTTTTTTTTCTCACCTTGAAGAATTTTTTTACTCAAAAGAACTGTATACTTGGCTTTAGAGAAGATTCATAGGACTACCAACAAAAAATGCAAACGAAAAAAAGGTACCGTTAAATACCGTTTTTTTATCAATTGTTATGAAAAAGGTATTAAAATCAAGACAAAAAAACCTTTTAATCAACTGTAACTTTTTGTCTATTTGCTTTAACAAATTAAATTTAACGTAAGTTAATAGAAACTATTATTATAAACAATACAATTTTTTTAATTTTTACTTTGTGGTATAGTGGGGCTTAGATATAAATAAAAACCTAAAATCGTTAGATTGCGTGGGTATGTTGACTTACCTATGTTCAATAATTTATTACTCGGCCTCCGTTAGAAGTTAAGGGCTGATTTTTTTAAATTTAAACAAAAAATAAAAATTTCATCGTTAAATAAGCTTTTTTCGTAACAATCACGAAAAAGTGATTTTTAAACAACAAAATATAAAATTTACTGTTTTTAGTAAGTAATTATAGAAAAAAGTACGGAATAAGAAAAAATTAACTTAGTTACTCTAACTTACTTTAACTTTCTGTAACTTATGTATGTATCTGCTTAAAGAAAATACAATTCCTTAAGGACCATAATGAATATTATTAAAAATAATCCAACTTCATTGCATACCATGCATACACAGAAGCCGAGACATTCTCAAAAAAAAGAGAGAATTTTTATGCGACAGTAAACTGACGCGTCATTTTTAATTCATGAATAACTTGGTTCCCGTTTGTCGTAATGGAATACTTTATTTATTTTAATTATAAGAGAAGATTTACAGGATTACCAACAAAAAAATTTTAACTAAAAAAAGTACCGTTAAATATCGTTTTTTTTTTTCTCAATAGTTATGAAAAAAAAGGTTTTAAAACCAAGACAAAAAACCTTTTAATCAACTGTAATTTTTTGTCTACTTGCTTAAACAGGTCTAGTAAAATCAACTTCTACTTAAAGGTCTTCTAGTAATTTTATAATTCAAGGAAAATTAAATTCATTGTCCATTACAAGCATTTTTTTCTATGGGAGGGGGGTATATCCTGCTCCGTTTAGGAGGTAGGGGCGATTTTCGAAAAAAAACAACTTAAATCTCAAAAATTCTGCACTAAAAACATAGGTTAAACACAAAATTAAAAATAATAGTAAAATTTTTTTAAATTATCTTTCTATATGATGATTTTCTTGTATTTTAATAATCTACCGATCGCAAAAGACAAAAAATTCCTATCATTTTTTGTTTAGAAAATAAATTCTAGACTTTTCTCTTTGTTTACCCTCATTTACCCTACTGAAATTTCGAATTTAAAAAAATCACGTAGTTTATAATTTTTAAATTAAATTTTCTTTGTATGGTAATTTTTGTGTATCCTAAAGTCTTACCATCTAAGCTGGGCACGCGGAATCCAAAAGCTGGGGCAGATAATTGAAAAACCCCAAAAATTGAGAACCAACCTATGCCTTGACCACTTTTCGACAGGCAACCCATGCGCAAATTATTTTTTAAGGCACTGTCTACAAAATTGTATACCGCTCATCTGGTACCTTTATGAGGGTAGGTCGTCCTATGGCAGGATGTTCTACTATTAAGGAAGGTATTGAAATCCATAGACAAAAATTGTACTTGATAAGGAAAAATTTTTCAAAGATATATTTACAAAATAAAATCACTTTTTAATTTTTTACACTTAAGTTTGAAATTAATTTTTTTTTTAAATATTTACAAAAACATTTTTTTTTTTAAAGTTAATTAAATAATAGATTGTTGGCTTTGAAAAAAGTAATAGCATGACACTATAAGTATTGCCGTTGATTTTTAATATTTTTTTTCTTTTTTAAACCTATTTTTTAGAAAATTGCCCCTCCCGCCTAAATGGGGGGAAATAGACCCCCACTCTAAAATTATTTTTTTCTTGTCTGAGTTCAACTTACACACACTTGTCTTTTGTTATAACTTTTGCAAAACACCTTGAATTATAGCTGATTTTTTCAACACGGAATCCAAAAAACTTTGAAATTCACCACGAATACAACTCTGACCTTAAATAACTTTGGAAGGAGTACATTAATAAGATAAGAAGTAAGGACCTTTTTTAAAGAACATTAAATCTTCTTTCAGATTCTACCTTGATCATTTCTGTGCAAATCGACGAGACCTTTCTAACTAAAAGAAAGTATCATAGAGGTCGTGTAACGGAGCAGATGACGATAATAGTGTCGGGGCTATATTGCAAAGAGGACAAGGTCGGGTGCTTTTTTAGTGAACTCCAAATGTAAAAAAGACTTGTGGCATTATATACACAAATACGTCCACCCCAACACCAGTGTTTTTTTTTTTTTTTTTTTTGATTCATTTTTATTTTTCATTCATCTTAAAACTATCTTAAAGCTAGACAAAAATTCATAAAAACTAGCCTACTTATCAATATCTTACAACCAACTTACTGGCCCCATTAGGGCGCTCTAAGTTAAACTAATAACTTAATGCTAATGCCTTTCGGCCTAAGAACTATCTTAAAAACTAGAATTCATTTCGGTTTTATTTATAAAAAACTCGGTATCTTTGTCTATATTTTTTGTTTTGTTTTATATAAAACTTACAAACTAAATAAAACTAAATTAAAACTAGTTAAAACTAATTAAAACTAATTAAAACTAATTAAAACTACTATAAAACTACTTTAAAGCTACTTACAAACTACTTACAAACTAGAACAGCCACAGCAAGCATTTTCGGGCTTTTATAATTTTTTTGTGTTTTTATTGGTTTTATTATTTTTTTTTTTTTTGTTTTTATTGGTTTTATATATTTTTTTTGTGCCACCCTGACTGTCCCTGCTTAAATCTAAATACCTAAACCTATGTAAGTCGGCCATGGCATAGAAAAATGCAGTCAACTTTTAAATAACCGAAGAAACTGCGTGTTCAGGTTTCAACCACCAGAACTGGTTCTCCTGCTTTACCCTATCTCTTCGGTCCCGATCGGACACAGTCCTACTGAACCGAAGGTGCTCGGCTCCGTCCTAAATAGAGGAATGCATCGGGCGGAATAAAGCCGCTTAGACGCACACTCTCGTAATAATCGTTTTTAGGGTAATAAGACCCAAAAATTAAGCTGTTGGTCGAGCACATTGCTCTTGCAATGTGACCTCGAATAAGTTTCAGCAAGAAATTATCTATCCTGTTTATGTTGGCGCCGTTGTATAGAACCAGGTTGGAATAATAATGTTTGTACTACTCCGACTCTGGTGTTCTGTGTAATCCAAGGCAGCGTCTAAGACACTGCCTCTCAAACACCCGAATCTTTTCCATTTGGGATGGGGCAACGTTGAACCAAACCGGGCAACCATAGGCAATCATCGGCCGTTTGAGGGCCATGTAGCAAATCACCTTCACCCTGCTGTCAAGCCGGCTGCTATAAAACAACCATTTAGTCAGGGCAAAAGCTCCCCTAGCCCTGGACAGAGCAGCATTTATATGTCTGTCAAAATACAAATACTGATCCATCCAGATGCCAAGGTACTTTACTACACTTTTGCTCGCCAGTGGCTGTCCATTTGGCCCTACGATCACCAGCTTACGCCATTTCTTTCTCGTATCCCTTGTGGCTCCACGCAACTGAGTCCTAAGCAAGATAGTTTCTGATTTCTGAAAGTTGATTTTTAACTTCCAGTCATCGCAATATCGCTGAATCTTCTCGAAGTCACGCTGCAAGAGAATTCTGATGACCTCGACTTTTGGAGCTGTTCTGTACGCAATTAGATCGTTGGCATACGCAATTGCCTGAGTTAGACTACTTATCAGATCGCTGGTGTAAATGCTGAATAGAATTGGCGAGTTGACCGCTCCCTGCTGAAGACCATTTTTAATATTAAAGGTTGTGGTAGAAGTCACATTGCCACTCTTGACAACAAACTTTCTACCATTGAGCATATCATAAAGCACATATAATAGTGGTTTACTAATGCCAAGTCTGGTCAGCTTTAGATGAAGACCCTCTAGCCATACGGTGTCGAAGGCCTTCTCCAAATCAACCAGACAGACACCCGTACACTGCTTTTTAGATTTGTTCCATTGGACATCAGAAACGAGTTTAGACGTGGCAAGAATGGTGTCATGTCCCGCCTTAAAACCGAACTGATTGTCCGGTATGATATTATTGTCCTCTGCCCACTTAGACAGAGCTCTATTGATAACGTTTTCGAATACTTTGCTGATACTCGGAAGACCTTATCGACCGGAGATTTGCCGGATTGGAGTTGTCCTTTCCCTTTTTCGGGAGAGGATGCACCACAGCCGTCTTCCACCGCACTGGATAATATGCATTATTCAGAACGTTGTTAAACAGTGTGGTATAAATGTCTACTGCTTCCTGTGGTAAATGTCGAAGTACAACGTTGGATATGCCATCGACTCCTGCTGACTTCTTCTTCTTTAATGAATCGAAGATGAGCTGAAGCTCCACCTTCGTAATTAACAGGGAACTGGGACCATTTCGCTCGGCGATTATGGCGTTTGCCAAATGATCTTCATTGAACCCGGTGAAACCGAGGTTCTCTGATCGCCATTGCGTGATGTCATTCCGACGGTAGAAGTGATGGAGCAAGGCTCTGTTTTCCAGGTCATGGTTCGGGCGAATGCATGCATTCACCTTGTACACTTTCTGGAAAGCAGCCCCCACAGCCTCCACTTTCTCCTGCGGATCTTCGACAGTAAAGAGGTCATCGTCCAAGACGGCGTCCTCTGGATCAATTCCTGCTGTCAGAAGTACGTCTCTGTTATCTGTCGTTCTCTGGAGCTTAAGACACGGAAGGTCGTTTTGATCGTTCCTTCTAAATATTTTATTAATTTGGGGAAACATACTCGGGTCGCTAGAATTAACAGCCCGAATTTTGCTATCCTAATACAAATCAATCGACTACCGATAATTTTCTTTTATTAGTTGGTTGATTTTCTTGATCAACGACTTCAGTGTCCTAATCTCCATATTGTGTGGGTCAGTAAACCGTCGCGTCGGTACAAGAGTTTGAGTCTTGTCAGCAGTCCACTTTTTTGTCTGTGTAATGCGTCTATGGTCGCATTCCGGTACATGTCGGTTGCGTCCCGTTGTTTGTACTTTGGTATCGTTCTTTCCATTGTTCGTTTGATTGTCTCGTCCATTTGTTCAAGGTATTGGTCTATTTCGTTATTTGTTAAATTCCTGTCATTTGGTGGGGATATATTGTTCGAACTGATTTCGTTCGATAAGGCGTTGGTAAAGCGTGGCCAGCGCACCTTACTGTAATTGTAAGTATGCACAGGTACATACTCATCCAACTCCACGAGCTCGTTCGGAAGCTGTATTACGGCGGCAAGTCCGCAGTGGTCACTGTCGTACTCGATCGTTCGTAAACAGTTTCTTGGTCTTTGACCCACAGTGTCAGTAATTGTCAGTCTTGCATCTATTAGCAATATATCCAGAGGCACCGCTCCTTGGAAACGATGGCTGATCTGTAGCCAGCAGGTCGATACGATATTCAGCGTTATACTGACTCATCCAGTTAAAAAGATGAATACCTCTTGGATTCTGTATTTGATTTCCCCAATCTGAGTGTTTGGCATTCAAATCACCGGCCATGAGAAAGTAATTTTCTTCGAGGCTCAAGCGTAGACATTCGATAAGTTTTTCAAGCTCAGTCATAAAATCATAAAAAATATTTTACTCACCAAAGTTTTTTTTCGCATGCAAACATGACAGTAATATTTTTTTTGCCTGAAACTGTAAACCAATCATGCAAACAATTAATTTTGCATTTCACATCAATTATTTTTAGGTCTTTTTTGCGCACGAGAACTGTAAACTAGGCTTTTACTGCCAAAAACTGAGACAAACATATTTTGGATTTACTTGTTCAATAGCCTTTGACACTCCCGTATCATATTAATGATGTAGGCAAAGTGCGGAGCGCTCTGAACTGGCTAATCATCACCAGTGATGAACATTTTGACATCGTAAGTTGCATGTCTTGTATGAGAAACACGAATTTTTGTTGTAAAAATATGTTTTTTGCCACTTGTAAATTTTGCTGGGCATTAACATGTTTTGGATACATGCATTGACATTTGAGGGGTATGGTTTAAAAAAACTTTTCTTTTCCATTTATGAGAACTTGGAGTAAAACGAAGAAGTAGTTAATAGCTGCTTAATTGATATCAGCGATTATTTAGTTAAAATAAAAGTTTGGTACGACTTTTATCCAGGTTTGTTTTAAAAATTACGATTGGAATACCCGAATTTTGATTCAACCTGTCAATAATGGAACAGTATACGAAGACTACTGTAGTTTTAGAAAATATACATAACTTTTCAGGTACCAAGAAGTATAGGAAGTAATTATTTTTTAGTATAAATTTAAGGTAAGAACGTAGATAATGGGCCTTCTAAAGAACACTTTTTCATACTCAACTCATTTTTGAAAGAAAAAAAAAAGAACTGGAATAGCAGAGTACCCTTCATTTATTATTATGTATTATGATAAATTTTCCCCATCGTTTTACATTAAACTAAAACTTTGAAATTTTATGACTTCAGAAATGAGTGCGTTCAGTAATTATTGAAAGCTTATGCGTGCAGCTATAAATATTCCTTATTTTTTAAAAGTAGGACATTTGTTAGTGAAGGGAGGACGGGAGGACAAATTATCAAAAAGGAGGACTGTCCTCCCAAAAGGAGGACCGTTGGGAACCCTACGTGTCATTGACTAGCAAAGCGGTGCCCGAAATTAGGGCCGGATCTCAGCTGCGACGCAGATCTCCATCCTTAGATCTAATCTTCGTATTTTCTGACGAGTTTTGGGAATATGGTAAAAATGTTGCAGCATTGGGTCTACCGAAACCAGGTTTATTTTAATATTAGTCTTCGAGGAAAAAAAGTTTGGGAACCTCTACTGTAGACGAACAAACAGACAGACAGACAGAAATGTGCCACCCACTTTTTTGGTGTTCCCTATCATCGTAATATCATGTTTGATTGTTATCTCAAAATTTTTTTTTTGCACGAATCCAAAACTTGCTTTATAGTACCTATATCGCAAGTAAAAAGAAAAAAAAATATTTATGTATAATAGTATAATCTTTCTAAATAACTTCTGATTTAGAAAGATTGGGTACTAAAAAATACCCTTAAAACATGTGCCATATGCTTATATCATTCCAAGATAAATATTTAAGTTTGTTAATCTTTCATAACCCCCCAGCACTTTGAAAGTGGCTTTTTAAAAAAATCAAAGTAGGTTTTTAATCAACTCTGGGTGTAATGTAGTAGATTGTGAAATTCTGCGTCGACACCATCTTTAAATTTTATTAATAAAAATATTTTTCTAACTTTTCTTGGCTTTTCAAATTTTGTTTCCAAAACGACTTTTTTCCACCCCCTTCGTGCAAGGGGAAGGGTGGGAGAAAAACAATAATGTGGTCGTATAATTTTAAGAGTGCTGAATCCAACGGGAGTTCTCGGGTTATCGTCCGATCCTTGGTTTTCGATTTATAAGCAACATTTCGGAATTGTGGTAACCCTTCTCTAATTCTTCTGACAGTATTGCCACCTTGGCAACAATTTTCAAAAGTAAAGTTAAGACATGAACTATTAGTGTACCCGTCATTCAGGTCGAAATGAAAGGTATGCCCTCATATCGTGCACGCTACTATTAATTTTGTACTCATCGAATAAAGCAAAATAAAAGTAATTAATAAATAAAAAGAAAAAAATATTTTTTATGACCGCTTAAGCCCGTATGACACTACATTTTTTTCTCATTTTTAATTCACTGAAAATGAAATCTAAGCACAACGTACAATTTCTTATTTAAACTTTGATAGGTATGAGTGGGTACGCACTATCCATAAATGTAAAAATGTCACAAAAAATGTATAGAAAATATGATTTTCAAATTTTATTTGTCAGTTTCTGGAAGCTTTTTCTTGACTTTCAGAAATACAAATTAAAAATAATTTCAAGGTACACTCAGTCATAAAAGTAAGTATACACTGGAACCTAGAGAACACTAGTTTATGATGTATATTCACTTTAGGGACATACTGTTATTGTGAAAACTAATTGAGAAAAATGCTATCTATTTCATAAAAACACTTTTTATCCCTTTTTTACTCTACTGACGCTTTGATTGATTTAATGAGAAATTAACCCATTTCCGCCTAACGTTGCGAAAACGCAACGTCGTACGTGTGGACGTATAGAACTTTACTGATGATAAATTTGAATGAGCTGATTAGTGATTTTGAAAGTTAATTTAACATCTAATCGACCTGTTTTTGGATTTTTTTCTAAAAATTTGTTTTCATGGTTTTTTTGCACCTCCAAAATCGGAAATTTTCGAAATTTTTAGGTAAAATTTTTGAACCACTCAAAAATATCTTCAAAATTATAATTTTTCAAAATAAAGTCAAAGAAGGGTTCGAATTATATTTTAAAATAAAGCTGACGCAATTTATATGAGTTGCCTGCTTGACAGGTGAGGTGAAAGCACTGCGTTGCGTTTTCGCAACGTTCGTCTAATGTAGTAGCATTTGAACCTAAAAACAATATTTGCACTTCGTTGCGTTTTCAAATCAGAATAAACGGTTTTTTCTCGGAATATTGTGTTTTTATGATTATATTGCACGAATTTTTGAAATAGTGTCAATTTTTGTTGCATCCTGTCAAACAAAAGGATGCGTATTCTAATTCTGAGAAAAGAAAAAAACAATTCATTCAGTGGACAAAACCCCTTTTACCATCCACGCAACCTTATTCTTAGAAGTAATTAGACAGTAACTCCTGCGTATAGGAAGCCTCAAAGCACAGGTCATTTTTCTAATGAGCGTGGTCCCTATAAGAGAACTCTACTGTACTCAGGTACGGTACTGATGGGAGTGCAAGTGCATATTCCAATTCCCAGAAAAAATTAAACCAATTGATAAACGCGTACTGTTTTGGAAAACCCCATCACGTATATAAGTTTTTTGCATTCGATTTATTTTTTACTTATAAGCTGTGAGTTGTGCTTCTCAAGTTGTGTAGTTAAAAAATATATCTGTGTTAAAAAAAAGTGCAAAATTATGTATCGCAGAAAGTTTTTTTCAGCTAGAGAACTCGTAGAGTTATTGATGAACCCGAGTTCTGACGAAGAAGACGAATTTAATTTGAATTTAGATGCAGCAGTTGAAACAAATGTTATAATTTTGCCTCCAAAAATTGATGCTGTAAGCGATAATGAGGAGATTGATGATAATGTGCAGCTTTTGGAAGATAGAAACGTGTTCCCAAATGAATTAGCGGGTGAAATTGAGATTGAATGTACATTCGACGATTTGAATTCTCCAAAAAAATACCACGATCCGGAAGTCGATGTTGTATCAAATGATTTGAGCAATCCATCAACATCCCAAAACATCGCTTCAACATCCAATAAATCATCAACATCTCTCCATTACGAGTTGCCAAAGTGGTCAAAAAGCCATCGAGTTGGTTTTTCAAAGACTCCAGTAGACGTATCAAGTGAAAAAATACGAAAAATGTATGAAAAAATCGGTAAGTTTATAAATATACACTGAGAAAACTGAACTATGAGTTATTCAAAAAGATGCATGTTTGATTATATGTTTAACTAATACAAATAGAAATCGGTTTAAACCAAATTATAATCTGTTTAAATGCGAAAATACTATTATTTTAAAGTAAATTATGTTTAAGTCAAAACCATTCATGTTTGAATATTTCATCAGAACTAGTGAATAATTTTTGTATGTGATTCAAACTAGCTTGACTTTGATATTTGAAAGGCCTGTTTAATTTTTGTTCCCATTTGAAAGTATTTAACATAAAATGAATATGAACGAGTTTGTTTTAAATATGAACCCACTGAAAATGTTAACAAGAAAAAAAATTGAACAGAAATCTTAAATTTAAACTCAAATCAGTTTGAATTGAACTCAAATGAAGAAAAATTGGGGATAAATTTACCTTGTGGTGATGCCATTTGGGGGAAAAAAGTTTTTGGAATACTTGCAATCTTTGAAGGAGGTTTTTGGTAAGTTATAACATTTTTTTAGGTATTGATATAAAAATTAAATCATATTTTCTCCTTTTTATATACAGAAAAAGAAGAACTGTCTTTTCAAAAAAATGAATGAAACAGCTCGACGTGATTTTTTTATAATCAGTATTGGATACATTTTTAAGCCAAAACACATTATCGATTATCAAAAATCACCCTTGTTCAACTGTGAAATGCTGTACTTTGGGGCTTACTTGGGGTGTTTGAAGATTTAAACCAAAAATTTACCAAAAGTAAGTATATCACAATAAGAGTAAAACCTTTTTTAACTCTAATCAAAAAAGCTAATATGTACTGTAAATTCAATTCTAGGTACTCCACAAACTTCCACATTCAATTATTAAATGGAACATAAATTAAGGTACAGTTTAGAAGCTTAGTTTAATTTGTTTAAATTGTTTTATTTTTAACTAAAAACTTAATGTATTTTTTCTTCATGTTCGATTAAAGATTTATTGAAATTTTCAAAGACTTTTTACTGTTTTTTTTTTGTATGTCCTGCTCAGTTTTACTGAGTAAAAATAAAAAATAAGTTTGGGTAAGTATATTAACATATCTATACATATTTTAAACATAAAATATCATTGAATCAAACACGGGAGTGTTCAAAAAAAATTAATATGATTCTATTTGAAACAAAGTTAAATGAGGTAAATGAAAACAAATAGAAATATGTTCATATCAAATAGAAACCAAGTAAATTTAAACAAAAACACGTTTAAATTGAGTCAACTATGATTAAATACGTTTCTGTTCAAATCAAACAGAAATCGCTTCCATGCCAAATCGTATGTGTTTGAGTTTGATTTAAACATGAATATATTCAATATTTTTCTCAGTGTACTATTATTCAGAATATATCCCTTCTTGAAATAGTATAAGAGATGACCCTTTCTTTTCTTCTCTCAGGTAATTTGAATCCTCTGCAAATGTTGGAATTATTTTTGATAATGACATAATTAATTTTATTGTTGAAAGTACAAAATGTACGCTTATGTGGACAAAAATAATCCCACGTTCAAAACTGATTGGAACGAAATTCGTACACTGAGAAAAATATTGAATATATTCATGTTTAAATCAAACTCAAACACATACGATTTGGCATGGAAGCGATTTCTGTTTGATTTGAACAGAAACGTATTTAATCATAGTTGACTCAATTTAAACGTGTTTTTGTTTAAATTTACTTGGTTTCTATTTGATATGAACATATTTCTATTTGTTTTCATTTACTTCATTTAACTTTGTTTCAAATAGAATCATATTCATTTTTTTTTGAACACTCCCGTGTTTGATTCAATGATATTTTATGTTTCAAATATGAATGGATATGTTAATATACTTACCCAAACTTATTTTTTATTTTTACTCAGTAAAACTGACCAAGACATACCAAAAAAAACAGTGAAAAGTCTTTGAAAATTTCAATAAATCTTTAATCGAACATGAAGAAAAAACACATTAAGTTTTTAGTTTAAAATAAAACAATTTAAGCAAATTAAACTAAGCTTCTAAATTTACCTTAATTTATGTTCCATTTAATAATTGAATGTGGAAGTTTGTGGAGTACCTAGAATTGAATTTACAGTACATATTAGCTTTTTTGATTAGAGTTAAAAAAGATTTTACTCTTATTGTGATATACTTACTTTTGGTAAATTTTTGGTTTAAATCTTCAAACGCCCAAGTAAGCCCCAAAGTACAGCATTTCACAGTTGAACAAGGGTGATTTTTGATAATCGATAATGTGTTTTGGCTTAAAAATGTCTCCAATACTGATTATAAAAATATCACGTCAAGCTGTTCCATTCATTTTTTTGAAAAGACAGTAGTTCTTCTTTTTCTGTATATAAAAAGGAGAAAATATGATTTAATTTTAATATCAATACCTAAAAAAATGTTATAACTTACCAAAAACCTCCTTCAAAGATTGCAAGTATTCCAAAAACTTTTTTTCCCCAAATGACATCACCACAAGGTAAATTTATCCCCAATTTTTCTTCATTTGAGTTCAATTCAAACTGATTTGAGTTTAAATTTAAGATTTCTGTCCAACTTTTTTTCTTGTTAACATTTTCAGTAGGTTCATATTTAAAACAAACTCGTTCATATTCATTTTATGTTAAATACTTTCAAGTGGGAACAAAAATTAAACAGGCCTTTCAAAAATCAAAGTCAAGCTAGTTTGAATCACATACAAAAATTATTCACTAGTTCTGATGAAATATTCAAACATGAATGGTTTTGACTTAAACATAATTTACTTTAAAATAATAGTATTTTCGCATTTAAACAGATTACAATTAGGTTTAAACCGAATTCTATTTGTATTAGTTAAACATATAATCAAACATGCATCTTTTTGAATAACTCATAGTTCAGTTTTCTCAGTGTAGATTCATTGGAATATTGTATTTTTCTGGTATGCATACAGTGCCTCAGTTGCATTTGTATTGGTCTAATAGTCCAATATTCCGATGCGATATAGTAAAAGATGCAATGAGTCGAGATCGTTTCAAAATTATCAAATCGTATTTACATGTTTGTAATAACAGTACAATCGATCCCAGCGAGAAGTTTGCGAAAGTTACAATGCTTAACGATATGCTCAATGAAAGATGTATGCAGTTTGGAGTATTCTCCCACTATCAATAGATGAACAAATGATACCCTAGTACGGACGTCATTCCGATAAAATGTTCATTAGAGGAAAACCCATTCGTTTTGGATATAAGTATTGGAACTTGTGCTCACATGATGGATACTTGTTTCAATTTATTCCGTATGGTGGAGCAAGCAATGAAAACTCCTCTGAGTTCAGTTTGGGGAAAATGTTGTACTGAGATTTCTTTCGAAAATCGATATACCAAGCCAACACACGGTTACTTTCGACAACTTTTTTACGTCGCACAAACTTATCTATCGTCTTTCAAAATTGAATTACTTCGCAACTGGTAATTTTTATTTATTCTTAATTTTTATAGTGAAATATCAACCGCTCTAATATTTACAGGCACAGTTCGTGAAAATAGAAGTGGTAAAGCAATGTTGACGGATCCAAAACAAATGAAGAAAAAAAGTCGTGGTTCTATTGATTTTGCATTCGACAAGGAAAATGAAATTGCAGCTGTGCGTTGGAACGACAATTCCATTGTAACAGTTTTATCAAATCATTTGATGGACCAACCAATCAAACAAGCAAAACGGTTTGATCTAGGGTTGCTCAAAAAACATCGATACATCGAAAACATCGATGTTTACTATTCGATGTATCGAATAAATCCAATGTTTCGCACCCTTTCGATGTTTACCGATACATCGATGTTTTTTTATTCGATGCATCGAATGAAGCAAGCATTGAAAAGATTCACTCAATGTGCCAAATCTACAGTTAAATCTATTTCACATGCTCTCTTCTCTTTCAATTTATGTATTAGTGGGATGGTGTATTTCATTCGATCCATATTGATGAATAAAGCTTCACAAGTTTTAAACCAGCAACGTAATAGGATTCAAGGAAAGCACGTAAATAAAATTTTATCTATGCAAAGCTTAGAACAAAAGTATTGGGATTTTTAATTTCAAAATAATAACGCCCATATTATAATTAAACTAAACCGAAATTTAACTTAAGATTGTGTCTTTTAGATGTCAAATCTCTCGATAATAGTGCCAAGTTTGGGAAAATATGCAACTTCAAGCATTCACTAAACATGCTTTGAGATAAAACTTGTTTTGAAATTCGCTAATAATATGGTCGTTTATGTTTCAATTTCTAATCCCTAAGATTGCTTTATAATGAAACTTATGTGATATAAAACTATAAAATCTTATTTTGAATAAAACTCATTAAAAAATAAAAAAAATATTTTATTTTTCATTCGATACATCGAAAACATCGATTTTTTTATGCGATGCATCGACAAACATCGATGTAAGGTTACGATGTATCACATCGATTAAAACATCGATGTTTTTTTTCCATGAACATCCCTAGTTTGATCGCAAAAAGAGGAAACACGTAAACATTCAAATGCCAAATGCAATTCGCGAATACAACATAACGATGGGAGGAGTTGATTTGTTCGACAACGCTACAAGCAACTATCGTATACGAATTCGAGGAAAGAAGTAGTACTGGCAACTTTTATCAAATGTACTCGATGCAGCATTGGTAAATGCATGGAAGTTACACTGTATTTGCAAAAAAAATGCTAAGGAAACAGCAATGACACAACTAGAATTTAGGACGTTTGTTGTAGAGTCCTTGTTGCGATCGGAGTCAAATGTTCAACATGTGCAACGAAAGGAAGGAAACCCAAATGAAGTGGTTCGTTTCGATGACATCAAGCATACAGTCACCAAAACAGAAAAGTGTCGATGTCGCAAGTGCTCCAGCCAAACCGTTTTTTCCTGCAAGAAATGTAATATCACGCTTCATCCAAAATGCTTCGACGCATACCACACAAAAACCCAGTCTTTATAAGCATATCTTGATATAGTGTATACTTTCTTATAAACTTCTTCATTGTTACTTTTAATTTATACCTATTTATTACATTTTTCAAATAAATTTCATTCATGTTCCATCTTAAAAAAAAAAAAATTAATAATTTTGCTACCCCTTTCGCCGAACGTTGCGAAAACGCAACGTGAATTTTCTGGGAAACTATAAGCTTTTTCAATTTTTTTTTCGGGATTTCCCTTAGTTAGACCAAAAATAGACAGTGTATGAAATTTCACGTTTCTAACTCAACTGGAACTGGTAGCCATCTTAAATGGGTTAAATGAATAAAAAATGTTGTGTCATACGGGCCTTAACGCAAATAAATGTAATTTATACTCTCTTTGATCAGAAAAAAATTATAGCAGACACCTCGTAAAGTACCTGCATTTAAGGCCGTCAATTGCGTTAAAAGTATGGTTAAATTTGATCCCATGGCTAAATTTTGACATTAATGAGTTGAATATAGAAGTAAAAATTTAACCTGCTGAGGAGCCCGTTTTAAGCCAGCGGTTAATTTTTAACATGTATATGCTCATGAAGAAGTGAGGGAGATGAATGTATAGGTTAATATTTTATCTTGCTTTCATGAAGTCATTAATTCTATCGGGAAAGATGAAAAATGGGAAATAAACCTAAAATCAAATGAAAGGATTAAGAAATATAGACAAAGAACTTATAATAAATGTAAGTACAGTCGACTCCGCTTAACTGGAACACGATAATTGCAGAATATTTGTATCAATTAACCGAACTTCGGATAACTGAAATTTGTTTCAAATAAGCGGAATTCCGTCAAAATATATAAAAAAATGTCATCGAACAAAAAATATATTATATTTATTTTGGGTTATTTTCCACAACATTGGTCAATATTTTTTAAGGTTACGTATCCTCCAGGGACGGATTGACAAGAAATTAGTATTTGACATTCCAAAATCCGAGGGGTGTGCTCGATTCAAGATTTAGTGGCAGCGTTCAATAAGTTTCAATTATGCGAAGTTGAATAAGTTCAAAATTAGCATTTGAGACGAAAATATTTGTTTCAATTATGCGAAGTTTTCATATAACCGGAGTTCAGTTATGCGGAGTAGTTTGTGTAAAAAATGCTCAAAAAAGCTCCGTTATAAATTTCTTGTTTCAGATAAGCGAGGTTTTCAGTTAAACGGAGTGCAGTTAAGCGAAATTGACTGTAGCACTCAAGAAGAAGTTTGAATAGCTTGTGATAAATCCTTGATAATCCAATAGAATCAATAAAATTTATTGAAAATACTTTTTCAGATGTTTCATTCATTTTACAAACTGAATTATTTGCGAACTGTCATTACTGAAAAAATTCAACAATAAAACTAATGGGAAATAAATGCTAAAAAAAATACCATTTAGTTCAATTGACACAGCAAAAACCTTAGACTTTATTCACCCCTATAAAAACGGCTCAAATTTAACCAGGATCAAATTTAACCAAAATTTTAACGGATTTGACACAGGGCCTAAAACGGAGTTTTGAAAAAAGGCATTTGGTAAACTCCATACAAATTCCGATGTTTCTCAAAAGGAAAAGAAAAAGTTTTAATTAAAGTAACCTTTACTCCCAGAGGTGCTACGCCCTTTGTCTGACTTTTCTATTTTTGAATAGCAATAACTATGTAGTCTTACATATCAAAGCGGCAGACGTTGCTATCACGTTTTCGAGGCCGATTTTTTCGACCCCAGTGCTCCCAGAGGTATTATGACATTGGATTAGGAATGCCCATTCCATGCTCAGGTAGTCTAGTACAATGGTTCCACTTAATATGAATCGTACTGAAATACCGTAAGTCTGCCGACCACTGGCTCCTAGAGCGTAGACTATATCTAAATAAATGAATTTTAAGAATTTGTTTCACTTTCTTTTCTTATACACAGGAATGGAATGATTCACCGTGAAACGTAGCTTTCGCTTCAATTGTTAATCTTTTCTTTAGCAAGCGTTTGACGGAACGCACGTGAGTTCAATAGAACGTGACAGGCGCAAGCCTTGTTCAGTCTATGAATATCCTTAGCCAGGACCTTTAACTGTCGTTGGTACACAAATTAATTTTCCGTACCAGATTAAGATTATTACCCTTAACCATAAGGTCAAGAGATTAAAATATGATACCTACAAGTATTTTGAATCAATAATATTAACCGGTTTAGACATGGATTTTCCCATACAAATAGGTTTTAAAATACAAAACGCAGAAACTTGTTTACGTGAGAAATATCTGACAGGGGGTTGAATTGCTATTTTTAATTTCTAGATTGAGCTGGTTTAAAAATTAGAATATAGCGTTGTGGTATAAGAAATTTGTGAAGGTAATCTTGTTTTTTTTCAAGATTCTTGCACCTTGAGTTTGTATAAAGGCAAATTCAAATGAGTACAGAAAAAATCAATTTACATTACCTATTTGAAAGAGAGTAGGTACATTATGTATCTTATCTTGTGACACAATTAACATAAAAAGTTAAGAACTTAGAAACAATTGACCGACTTCCTTAAGAGAAATTTTGAGTTTGAAGATTCAGAACTTTCCATTGATGACTTAATGATTTTAATGTAAAATTCAACTGCTAATAAGTTTCAATTAGAATATTTAAGAAATATATATGATAGCAATTCCGTAAAAAATTTGTTAAGGAGAATAAAATTTTAAATTGTAAAACCTTACCACTTTTTTAGTAACTGACACCATTCTTTCAGTGATGGACACCTCTAAAATATTAGTGATGGACACCACTGTTCTTAACTAATAAAATGTACATATGTACTTTGGAAAAACATAAAATAAACTTATTACAGTCTCAGCTGTGTATAGGTATTTTTAATACTTTAATTTTTACTAAATAATTTATAAGGGTATTCACAACGGCGTCACGGGGCCATGAACCTCCCCCCAAGAACTCAGCAAGAAATTATAAGAAAAGCAAGAAATAGTTGCAATTTTAAAATATGATTTCTAAAATTTTCTGTTTAAAGCATTGGAATTGACAATATGTATTAATTTTATAGAGTATTTACCTACTCTTATCAACATTTACCAGCCATAGACTAAATGATATTGTTTATTTGATTCCAATTTATGACGTATTTTTACGATTGACAAACTGCCGCGCCGTAATACCAATTTTGTGAAATTTTAAAGTAGTTCAGCTAACGTGGCATGATTGACATACATTCAATCATTACTATTGAGGTTTTCATTGGTAAATTTGATCAAGATCTATCAAAAAATTTTGACCATTTTTGCTTTCCATTGGGTAACAGAATTGATTTATGTTTTGATTTAAAATTGTTGGCAACGCAAAGTTCAGTACTTAATTAGAAGTATTGGCAGCACTCTACCATTCCACAATATGTCAAAAGCTAACTTATATTTCCTTCTTGGGCGATCGCCATTTTTTAGAAATAAATCTCTTCTTGTTCTTAGTTTGTTTGTGACGTTGGAAAAATAAATCAGAAGGAAAAAAAGCAAACCTGTCGCTTTTTGTCATTATATGTAGCTTCATAAATTCGATCCGGCATGGAATCGTTTAGTCTCATTATACACTGCGCGTCTCTTGTTTGGGGCCACTTTTTTCACAGTCGTTTTTTCCCCACAAATGTCTGTAGGATTTTTTTTCCTGGGAATGTTTAATACCTGTTATTAGGTATACATATTTTCCGATAAAAAAAATACATTTTACGCGCACTTGGTTACTCCGTCAGAATCTTCCAAGTTGTAGTAATGAACTACAAAAAAGGTATGAGAAATTAGGTCACTTTATTGAGAACATTTAAATAATCTTTTGAAAAATTAACAAAAAGATCGAAATGTTAACTTTTTTCTGTTAAACATTTATTGATTGTTTCTTTGTCAAAAGATAATGAGCATACCCATTTTTGTTTTGTATGTAATAAGAGCTATTAGATGGTTTGGATGAAATTAAATCATACAGTTTTTTTTATCAAGCGAAATCTTGGTCCAGACATCGCAGATAGCTTCGTTTAGGGAGTACTTATCTCCAAACTGTCTACTAGCCTTATGAACTTTTCAATATAGCCATGCCCAAACGTTTCCGATGATGTTTAAGGTCGGCGAATAAGGTGGCCATGGCGAAAGTTTCACGTTTTGCGACTCAATCCAGCTTCAAGTTACCCAGGATATGTGAATACACGTCATGTCTTGGTATACAATCCAAGGTACAGGTCCAACAATATTTTTACCTTTGCAAATGCTCATTCCAACAAATATTTCTGTGGTGTTTGGGAGAAACATGATAACTCCATTCTGAAAATTGCGTCTTTACGTCCCCTTTAGATTGACCTAGAATCTAAACGGCTGAACCGATTTCCTTCAAATTTGAAATATTTATGGACATAACCTTTAAAAAATTGTGTTTTAAATTTGAAGAAAATCGGTCCACCCGTTTAGATTCTAGGTCGATGTAAAGTGGACGTAAAGATGCAATTTTTAAAACGGAGCTATCATGTTTCTCCCAAACATCACAGATTTGTAAGTACTTCTGTTAGTTGTGGAAGTTATTAACCCTGGTTCATCAATTTAAGAGAAGGTGATTTAATGGTATGCAGAACATTTTAGCTACTCAAACCTGAAAACTGGACACCAATAACTTATACAAAATCCGGGAAAGAAATTTTCCTAGATTTCGTATATTTTTGGACCCATAAACTATTCAGCAGAACAACACTGGCTCGAAATTTAGATGGACTACATAAAGAGACTAAAGGATTCCATGCTGGATCGAATTATGTAGCTAAAGAAAAACAGTGACAGCGGGTACTAGGGACGGGCCGAGATGGATTAGCGCATCGACTTATTTTTGGAATAGAAGATAATATATGAATAAACATTTATCTTTTTTAAAATTCGGAACAAAATAAGAATGGCTATCGAAATTGGTGTGAATTGTGAGCTTTTAAAAATATTTCAAAATTTAAAAAGTTGGTAGGTCCCTGTGCATTTGCACCGCCTGCACATAGAGCTGGTCTGTCTGGCCCTGGTAGGAACTCACTAGTAGAATTAACCAAGAAAACCTTCTTTTATATCCTTCTCTTTTTGAATAAGTATAAGCAACACCAAAAACACAGTAAGACTTATTTATAATCACAATCGCCTAAGAGCAAAAGTCGTTTAGTATCAGGGCAGTTGCCGCGTGAAAACGCAAGGTTTGTCATCTTTTTGTGACTATAAGCGGGTTTGACTGTTCTGGGTTTTGGGATTTTATATTTAGTAAAATTATTTAAAATGTTTGTTTATACTTTTGAAAAGTGTTTTATAAGTAAAATTGTTCAAAGCAAATGTAGGAAAATTTATTTTGTTTTAGAAAAAAATTTGGTTTTTCAATTTTTAAAAAATTTCCTGTTGAGAGCGTCGATTTTTGAATTGTAAACTTTTTTCTAATTTCAATTTCCTAAATTTCAAAAAAAAAAATCATCAAAATCGGAGCAGGTTTCCCAGGTTCCGAAGTAAAAGGCTAGTGCTCCTCCACTAATAATAACAAACAAAATTAAAGTTGAAATCGTAATCCATACAACCAACGGAATTTGGGCTCATCTTGGAATAAAGAATTGGCAAATTTGTATGAAACATGAGCATAGTTTTGTTGTTTTTGGATAGGGATTATTCCTACAATCACGGTGCAGAAGTTTTTTCATTGTGGTGTATTTCACGAAGCATACAAACATAACTTGCTTAATAAATAAAAAATAAATTGGGTGGCGCAACAGCTCATGGAGAACCAGGGCCTAGTGACTTACAACTCACAACCATTCCTGTGTGCGTGTTTGTTGGCAGGAATGGAGGGGACCTACAGTTTTTTGCCGAGTCCGAACGGCTAAATGAGAAGCACTTTTTCATGACAAGTATACTCTTGGAGGATTTGTCAGTTCCTCGCAAGAGGCAGTACCTCGAATAAAACATTTCTGTTTTTAGGTGGCACGGCTGGGAATCGAACCCACACCTTTGGCATGACAGTCCTACGCACTAACCATCAAGCCACGAGGTACTTACCTTGAGGTATAACTTACCTGTGTGTTTTTTCGAAATTTTGAAATTTTTGACATGATTTACAACTTTACGCAAATGACTTGACTGTCTTGTCGTTGGCTCTCAGTTCAGTTCAAAATTTCTGTATCATCATACAATAAAACCGTATTTATTCAGTTTATTTCTTAATAGTGGGGCTGTTAGTGAGACCAACCTTTCATTTTGACCTGACGGGTTGATTTTTAGTATACAAGTAGTCCAAGTCCTAACTTTACTTTTAAGCAGTGTTGCCAAGATGGCAACACTGTCAGAAGGACAAGAGAAGGGTTGCCACTATCCCGAAATGTAGCATGTAAATCGAAAATCAAGGGTCGGACGATGACCTGAGAACTGCCGTTGGATTCAGCACCCTTGAAACCAAAGGACCACATTATTGTTTTTCTCCCACCCCTCCCCTTGCATGAAGGGGGTGGAAAAAAGTCGTTCTGGAAACAAAATTTGAAAAGCCAATAAAAGTTAGAAAAATATTTGTATTAATAAAATTCAAAGATGGTATCGACGCAGAATTTCACAAGCTACTACATAACATTCAGAGTTTATTGAAAACCTACTTTTGTTTTTTTAAAAAGCCACTTTCAAAGTGCTGGGGAGGGGGGATATGAAAGATTTACAAACTAAAATATTTATTTTCGAATAATATAAGCATATGACACATGTTTTAAGGGTATTTTTGAATGGCCAATCTAACTAAAAGAAAATGAACTCGATACAACCACCTTCAAAAAAGTTATAGCCTTTTTTATAAATGATGACTGAGTTTTTAGTGAGTCTAGTCAAATATTACCAAATTCCAACAGCATTGACACGAAACTTGGTCCACATATTTAATTTGTCATAAGCAACAAGAATCAAAAGTGTCTACAAAAATATTTATAGTTAAAGGGTGTTTTTTTCAGTGAAATGGAAAATTTTTGAACTATTACCATGAATCCCCTTCCGAAACTAGAAGGTTAATGCAAAATGGCTAAAACTTTTGACTTTTCATCAAGACCAAGAAACAAAAGAGAGCAAACAAATATAAACTATCTGAGGGTGTTTTTCAATGGGGAATGAGAAGCAGAGTTTTTGGCCGAACATTTTTATGTTTTTGAAACCAAGATATATAAATGTAATATGGTGCATGATTTTAAGGTATTTTTTAATGCTGAATCCATTAATATTAAAATTAAGTAGATGCAAGCTCACATAAATAAAATGCACGACTGGATCGCACGTACTTGCTCTTATGTTCAAGTTGTGTGGGGCTTAAGAACTTTAAAAAATATTCAAGTAATTATAGAAAAAGTATAAAAAGCATTTAAATCGTTCTTTTAATTGTATAAACAGCCTGATAAATAACTTAGAGCTCAAAAAAAAGTACGCCATTTGATTACTTGAAAAAATATGAATATACGCAAAAAAAAAAATTTAAAATCGTTGGAGCCGTTTTCTTAAAAATTAATTTTTTATATATAAAATGTTTGTAACATTTTTCAAAAAAAAATTTGGTATTCCAATTTTGAGTATATATTAATATACATTTAAAACTGAAATTTCAAAATAATTCATCAACCCGTTTTTGAAATATTGAATTTTCAAAAAAAAAATTTGAATCTTTTTTTAAAAATCCAAAATTTATTTTTTCCAAAATTTTGGTATGCGGTATTATTTGTATTCTAACAAAGCTTTTGTGCAAAAAATTTCATTGAAATCGGATGAGCCGTTAATGAGAAAATCAAAAATCAAAAAAACCGTTATATGGCAGGTACCGTTAATAAATGTTTTTGGTAATTTTTTTTCTTACTAAATGGTATATCATATCTACAATAATGCACTGATTTTTTTTTATCAAAATCGTTGGAGCCGTTTTTGAGATAAATAAGCTTTTCCTTAACGGTTGTATGGCAAGTACCGTTATTTTTTGAGCTAAAAAAAAAATTTCAATTTCCCCTCTGGAGAGTTACAAAAAAACCTTAAGTTCTAAATTTGAAGAAAATCGCTTCAGTGGTTTAGGCTGTAGGTTGAGGTACGGACAGACAGACAGACAGACAGACAGACAGACAGACAGACAGACAGACAGACAGAATTCTGCCATCCACTTTTTTCGTGTTCTCTATCATCGTAATGTCATGTTTGATTGTTATCTCGAAATTTTTTTTTTGCACGAATCCAAAACTTGCCCTATGGCTATAGTACCTATATCGCAAGTAAAAAGTTATCTTACTTTTAAAGAGTTAGTGTCTGTAAATGATCGTATTTTTTGATTAGAATAGGTACGATATTCCCTCTCAAAAAAGACCCTCAGACCATGGATATTGGAATAGTATTTTTTGATTCTTGGTCCCGATTATTAAGAAAACATTTTACACCAACTTCCATCAACGTACTAGTTTTGGGAGGGGGTTCATGGTAGTAGCTCAAAATTTTTCTAATTCATTGAAAGAAACACCCTTTCGCAACAAATATTTTTGTAGACTCTTTTGATTCTTGTTGCTTATGACAAACGAAATATGTGGACCAAGTTTCATGTCAATGCTGTTGGAATTTGGTAATATTGGACTTGTTTCACTAAAAACTCAGTCATCATTTATAAAAAAGGCTATAACTTTTTTGAAGGTGGTTGTATTGAGTTCATTCTGATTAAGTAAGATTGAGCATTCAAAAATACCATTAAAACATGTGTCATATGCTTATATTATTCAAAGATAAATATTTTAGTTTGTAAATCTTTCATATCCCCCCTCCCCAGCACTTTGAAAGTGGCCTTTTAAAAAAACCAAAGTAGGTTTTCAATAAACTCTGAATGTAATGTAGTAGCTTGTGAGACTCTGCGTCGATACCATCTTTGAATTTTATTAATACAAATATTTTTCTAACTTTTATTGGCTTTTCAAATTTTATTTCCAAAACGACTTTTTTCCACCCCCTTCGTGCAAGGGGAGGGGTGGGAGAAAAACAATAATGTGATCCTGTGGTTTCAAGGGTGCTGAATCCAACGGCAGTTCTCGGGTCATCGTCCGACCCTTGATTTTCGATTTATATGCTACATTTCGGGATAGTGGCAACCCTTCTCTTGTCCTTCTGACAGTGTTGCCATCTTGGCAACACTTCTTAAAAGTAAAGTTAGGACATGGGCTATTTGTGCACTAAAGGTCAACCCGTCAGGTCGAAATGAAAGGTATGCCCTCATATCGTGCACTAACGCCCCTACTATAAATAACGCGTATTTATGAACGAAAATAAACAAACAAAAATAATTTGTCCACTCGGTTATTAAATAATAATATTTAATGCCTTGTATCCTTATTATTTTCTGTAATTTTATATTACTTTAAATTAATTTATAATAGCTACCTACACGCTTAAAAATTTTGGGGTACTTTTTAATATTTTCTGGGTTACATATATGACAACACCAAATATTTATTGAAATTTAATAGTTGGCGAATATTAAAATTTGGAAGTAAATACAAAATATATTAAAACTTAATAATATCAGATATTACAAAGGAATACGAAATCTGTATTTTATTTTAATAATACAAAGCTATTACATATACATAGTATAATACACGTCTGTGAAGTTAGCAGGGCAACTTTCACCCACGCAATGGGGACCTTGACAGGAATTTGCAGTTTTTTTGCATTTTTTTTGCATTTCTATTCCCGATTTTGCAGTTCGCCAAATAACGGTGTAATTTAGTGACCTGCTAACTTCACAGTGAAGTTAGCAGGTCACATGGCGTATCTCAGGAACCAAACGTGCTAGGAACTTGTAGTTAGGCTCCAAATTTGCAGTTTTTTTGCATTTCAAGAATAGGCTAGGTCAGAATTTTGAAGTCCTTTTTTTGAAAAAAATTTCATACTGACCTGCTAACTTCACAGTGAAGCAAGTAGGTCACATCGTGTATCTCAGGAACCAAACGTGCTAGGAACTTGCAATAAGGCTCCAAGTTTGCAGTTTTTTTGCATTTCAACGATAGGCTATGTTCAAAATTTGAAGTCCTCAATTTAAAAATTTCCCAAGTTTGACTTCAATATGAAGCAAGTAGGTCACATCGTGTATCTCAGGAACCAAACGTTCTAGGAACTTGCAGTAAGGCTCCAAATTTGCAGTTTTTTTGCATTTCAAGAATAGGCTAGGTCAGAATTTTGAAGTCCTTTTTTTGAAAAAAATTTCATACTGACCTGCTAACTTCACAGTGAAGTTAGCAGGTCACATGGTGTATCTCAGGAACCAAGCATGCTAGGAACTTGCAATAAGGCTCCAAGTTTGCAGTTTTTTTGCATTTCAACGATAGGCTATGTTCAAAATTTGAAGTCCTCAATTTAAAAATTTCCCAAGTTTGACTTCAATATGAAGCAAGTAGGTCACATCGTGTATCTCAGGAACCAAACGTGCTAGGAACTTGCAGTAAGGCTCCAAATTTGCAGTTTTTTTGCATTTCAAGAATAGGCTAGGTCAGAATTTTGAAGTCCTTTTTTTGAAAAAAAATTTCATACTGACCTGCTAACTTCACAGTGAAGTTAGCAGGTCACATGGTGTATCTCAGGAACCAAGCATGCTAGGAACTTGCAATAAGGCTCCAAGTTTGCAGTTTTTTTGCATTTCAACGATAGGCTATGTTCAAAATTTGAAGTCCTCAATTTAAAAATTTCCCAAGTTTGACTTCAATATGAAGCAAGTAGGTCACATCGTGTATCTCAGGAACCAAACGTGCTAGGAACTTGCAGTAAGGCTCCAAATTTGCAGTTTTTTTGCATTTCAACAATAGGCTAGGTCAGAATTTTGAAGTCCTTTTTTTGAAAAAAATTTCATACTGACCTGCTAGTTTCACAGTGAAGTTAGCAGGTCACATGGTGTATCTCAGGAACCAAGCATGCTAGGAACTTGCAATAAGGCTCCAAGTTTGCAGTTTTTTTGCATTTCAACAATAGGCTATGTTCAAAATTTGAAGTCCTCAATTGGAAAAAAAATTCATACTGACTTCAAAATTCTGACCTAGCCTATTCTTGAAATGCAAAAAAACTGCAAATTTGGAGCCTTACTGCAAGTTCCTAGCACGTTTGGTTCCTGAGATACACGATGTGACCTGCTTACTTCACTGTGAAGTTAGCAGGTCAGTATGAATTTTTTTTCAAATTGAGGACTTCAAATTTTGAACATAGCCTATTGTTGAAATGCAAAAAACTGCAAATTTGGAGCCTTATTGCAAGTTGCTAGCATGCTTGGTTCCTGAGATACACCATGTGACCTGCTAACTTTACTGTGAAGTTAGCAGGTCAGTATGAAATTTTTTTTAAAAAAGGACTTCAAAATTCTGACCTAGCCTATTCTTGAAATGCAAAAATACTGCAAATTTGGAGCCTTACTGCAAGTTCCTAGCACGTTTGGTTCCTGAGATACACGATGTGACCTGCTAACTTCACTGTGAAGTTAGCAGGTCAGTATGAATTTTTTTTCAAATTGAGGACTTCAAATTTTGAACATAGCCTATTGTTGAAATGCAAAAAAACTGCAAATTTGGAGCCTTACTGCAAGTTCCTAGCACGTTTGGTTCCTGAGATACACGATGTGACCTACTTGCTTCATATTGAAGTCAAACTTGGGAAATTTTTAAATTGAGGACTTCAAATTTTGAACATAGCCTATCGTTGAAATGCAAAAAAACTGCAAACTTGGAGCCTTATTGCAAGTTCCTAGCATGCTTGGTTCCTGAGATACACCATGTGACCTGCTAACCTCACTGTGAAGTTAGCAGGTCAGTATGAAATTTTTTTCAAAAAAAGGACTTCAAAATTCTGACCTAGCCTATTCTTGAAATGCAAAAAAACTGCTAATTTGGAGCCTTAGTACAAGTTCCTAGCACGTTTGGTTCCTGAGATACGCCATGTGACCTGCTAACTTCACTGTGAAGTTAGCAGGTCACTAAATTACACCGTTATTTGGCGAACTGCAAAATCGAGAATAGAAATGCAAAAAAACTGCAAATTCCTGTCAAGGTCCTAATTGCGTGGGTGAAAGTTGCCCTGCTAACTTCACAGACGTGTATAATACTTTATTTCTTGAAATTTAATTTTTAGATCTTTTTCATGAAAAATCATACAAAATATATTACATTACATTATATTACATATATTTTTTTCTAAGAGTATTTATCTTCTAAGTCAATTAATGGTGGCATTATTATATTTATTTTTTTCACATATATGAGAACTAAAATCTTTATGCGATTGAAATTTTATCGACTAATTTGTATATTTTTCCTCGAAATATTTCAACGCGCCTTCAAAATAATGCATACTTAAATTGTTTATTTATTGTTTTATTGCTGTTTTAATACAATTTGTATTGAGTTTCAATACTTTGGTATTAAAAACAAATGCTTCATATTCATATTTAAATATGGCTGATGCTTGCTTGTAATGGCTTCCTGTTGTAGTACAAATTGTATTAGATTTTAATACTGTTGTATTGAAAGTATACGCATCTTGCTATTTTAAAACAATGTCTATTAAATTTTAATACTTTTTGCATTAAGAATACACGAATCCAGAATCCCGAATATTTTAATACAATTTGCATTCAATTTTAATACATTTTGTATTAAAAATACACGAGTCTCGATATTTTTAGTACAATTTGTATTAAATTTTAATACTTTTTGTATTAAAAATACACGAATCTCGAATCCCGAATATTTTAATACAATTTTTAAATTTTGATACTTTTTATTAAAAAAAAACACGCGTCCCAATTCTTTTAATACAATTTGTATTAAATTTCAATACTTATTGTATTAATGCCAAAAGATTATATTTAATTTCATTCGATTACTTTTTAATCTTTTTGGTATTAAAAATAACAATTGAGGACCTTGCAACAGAAGGGGGGCAGGTCCAAATTTAACTTTTTGTGGGAAATTAAAAAAAACTATTTTAAAAAATAATAACTGAGTTTATGTTCGAAAATACTATGCCATAAGAAAATTTGGATGTTTTCACACCATTTTAATCAAGTCTTAAAGTAAATAAATTAGTTATGTAATTACTATGATTTTTTAAAGTTTGGATCTGCCCCCGATTTGCACCAAAATGTAATAAATTAGCTTCAATATTTTAACGAATGAATAATAAAACACATTAAAGTAAGTTACTAAATATATTTAGAATCATTATTCATCACTTTAATAGTTCAACAGTAAAAAGAAGAAGAAAAACAGATAAGATTACATATTTAAAGGCTTACTTCAGCCTGATAATAGCCAATGTCACTGGAAACTTCATCTTTTGGTTCAACAGTTTCACTTATAAGTGCCTCGTAGAATGACAGTTTGTTTGGTGGAAGTTCTTTACTAGTTCGATCGCGTCTTTATATTAAGCCATTAAGCCAACGCAAACTATGATTGGACATCGGTTCCTGAGGCCGAACTGACAAGTTGGCTTTGACATATTCGAATAAAGGCATTCCTGTTGATGAACTAACTGCAACAGTTTCAATGTGCTTTTGACTATGTTCAAAAATGCGATATTTTGAATCGAATCTTGTCTGCATTTATAATCACTTTTTTTAAAATGACCTTCGCAGTGTTGACTTAAGTTCAGAATCATATTTTGGCCAACATTAACAACTTTAAAGTTTTTACAAGCTTGCTTTATACATTCGGCATATTCAGTAGTGGTAAAAACATAATAATTCTTCCTATTAAACTTTTCTATTACACCAAAACACCTATTACAAAGCAAAAAACTTCTTAAAAACTTCTTATCTGAGAGTCAAGTTTGGAAGTCCACTCACTAGAAATACGATTTGGTCTATTAAGATGTTTCCCACGCTGAGACAAAGCAAGCGAAGTTTACATTAGGGTTACGATATTGATTACATATATTATCTACACGATTTGTTTATATCCCCTGGAGAGATGCAACCCCATTTCTTGCAAACTTTGATATGTACTCCCCAATGTGGACTGGCTTGTTTCAAATGACGTAAGAGTTTCGTTTGTGTCAGGAAGGAGGCAGATCCAGATCTGCCACATTTTTCCACCAAACGCACAAGAGTGGCAGATCCAAATTTTGCTATAACGGGCTTATTTTTCGTAGTATCGACTTCGGTTTTGCACCAAAAGATAGCTTTTTTTTTTGTTCACATAGTGAGTGAAAAAAACGGTTTTGGTAAAAAATTGGACCTGCCCCCCTTTTGATGCAAGGTCCTCAATTTTAATACTAATCTATTAGAATGTAATACAAAGTTATTAGAAAATTTCTTTAATATTAAAAAGTAATATTTTCTGTATTGAATACGGCTGTAATACAAAGGCTGTATTACAAAATACCCCAGAATTTTTAACCGTGAGAAGTATTTGAGTCGTTCGGTACCTTATAAATTTTAATAAGGAATCGTCCTGCAAAGTATTCATTGGTATAAAGATTGCATCTTCTTTTAATTCCCTTAATTTAAGTGAAGAAAATTCTTCCACTTTTCTGTTGGTTATTCTACACCAAGATCAGCAGCTTCTGGAACAATTTTTGATGCAAACACTTAAGGAAGCATTTGTGCAACAAGTTGACTACCGCTGTAGTGGTGCTCGTATGTTTTCTCAACGTTGCTGTAGTCATTCACTTGTTGAGTGGCATCCAATCTTCCTGATGTTAAGCGATATTTTAGAGTATATTACAAAGTCTATAGTCACTCTCAACGAAATATTCTGAGCAAATACGACTGTTTTTAAAGAAAATTTGTTTTAATTTCCACAAGCACAAAACCACAGTTTGCTTACTTTTTCGTTCTTCGGGAAGTAGTGAAATTTGTATTTTTATTCCATTTCCAACCATTTTTGAGTTTTTAAAGTTCATATAAAAGTATGAAAAATACTGAAAAAACACAAATTATAAAAGTCCAAGTGAAAATTTCCAATAAACAACCTCACTTCTCAACCTCGCAGATGATTGTGACGTCACGCCGAATCAAGATGGCGAATTGAGTTTTTTTAATGAGCATATTTTGTTTCAGTATATCGTGGATCGAAGTATACTTTTTCTGTCAAAATATAGTTTGTCCTCTATATTTCTAGCCATCAACTATCAAATTCCATTAACGGATGGCTATGATGTCAAACCTCTAAAAAAAAAACCTCTGAAAAATCAAAAAATTTTGATGAATTTTCACTGCTCCAAAAAAAGGTGATTTTAAGCCAGTTGGGTGACATTTGTATCAAAATATACTTGAAAATCTTGATGAAATTTTAATGCTCCAAAAAAAGTTGATTTTAAGGCAATTGGGTGACATTTGGATAGAAATATACTTCTTTTTTCAAAACATAGTTTGTCCCCTATATTTCAAGCCATCAACTGTCAGATTCCATTGACGGATGGCTACGATGTTGATGGATTAAAAAGCCTCTAAGAAATCTGAAATTCTTGATGAATTTTTTTTCTGCAGAAAAAGGCGATTTTCAGGCAATTGGGTGACATTTGGATCGAAATGTACTTTTTCTGTAAAAATATAGTTTGTCCCCTATATTTGAAGCTTATTCTCAGTACTTACTTCATTGTAAATGAACCAACATTCATAACCACAAAACGGCAGGAAGTATTAGACATTACTCTTTTCTCCGACTCGATTCATCAAAAGATCACAAATTGAAAAGTATCAGAAGAGCACTCTTTCTCTGATCACAGGTATATACAATTCAGTCTAAACGATGAAACTACAAAACAGATAGCTTTCCGAAATCATCGGAAAACTAACTGGGTAAAATATAGAGATACTCTTAGCAGATTAATTAAACCTGACCTTTTAAGTATTCCCTTAAGCAGAAAAGATCTTCACAATAAAGTCAATGATCTTACCTTAGCTCTCAACAAACCAATGGACATATCCTGTCCTCTTATCCAAACAAGAGGAAAGAAGAAACCTCATTGGTGGAACTCAGGGCTAGAACCACTCAGAAAAGAATGTAGAAAACTTTTCAACCGAGCTAAATATTCCAAAGAAATCTCCAACAGGGACTAATATAAAGAATCCCTTAAGACATTTAAAAAACAATTGAGGAGAATAAAAGAACCTCCTGGAGAACCTTCTGTAAAAAAATAGAAGATTTCTCATAAGCTTCAAGTTTAAGAAAAATTCTCTCGTCAAACCCCATAATGCCAAGCGCCATGAAAACTATCAACGGCTCTTGGACTAACTCTTGTGAGGAATCACTCGACTTGCTATTAGATACTCACTTCCCAGGTAGCTCCCAAAATATATGCAGTTCTGACTCAATAGTCTTACAATATAACAATAAATAAACTAGGTCTGATTACTAGAGAGAAACTCAAATGGGCAATCGACAGCTTCGATCCATATGAATCAGCTGAACCTGATGGTATAATACCAGCTGAACTGGAAATGGCTTCAGGCATCATCATCCCTATCCTTGAGATAATTTTGAAAGGGTGAATGAACTTAGCATACGTACCATCCTTATGGAGAGAAGTTAAAGTTGTATTCATACCCAAAGCGGGTAAAAGCTCTCATGTAAATCCGAAGGATCTCAGACCTATCAGCCTATCATCATTCCTTGTTAAAACTTTAGAACGACTGATTGATATCCATCTGCGTAGTGCCATAGAACCTATTTTTTTTTCTCCGGCACAACACGCTTACCGCACAAGGAAATCGATAGAAACGGCCCTGCATAATTTTGTACGTACTATTGAATATTCCCTTCATCATAGAGAGTATACCCTGGTTGCTTTTTTAGATATCGAAGATGCTTTCAACAACGTCAGCAATACTGCAATCATAACCGCGCTTAAGAACTTGAATGTTTATAGCTCACTTAGGGAGTTAATCAGCCTCATGTTTAGAAGTAGAACTATCAGCTCAACACTAGGTGACTTCTCTATTAGAAGATCTGGTGTAAATCCCCACAAAACTGAGCTTGTCCTCTTTACAAAAAAATATAAAATTC